>JBCFYV010009882.1:1889943-2105241 GCA_039000515.1 Timema cristinae | reverse complement strand
TAAGCTTAGTTTAATTTTGAAATGTTATGTTTCCCCCTTTTTCAGTAAGTTCTGAAAGGGCTTGATGTATTTTAGTTTACTATTCTGTTTGAAACCTCCTTTCTAAGGTGATTATAAAAGAGTTAATGAGCCCTTAGCAATACACACTAATGAGTTTAAGATTCCCGAGGAATGTAATAATTGTCACATTGTTCTCAGTTAATGTTTAAGCTAGAGGTTTAAGAAGATTTATTTAGCTTTGAAAGACAGCAGATAATATCACATTCCTCAGAAGCTGAAAAACAGAAATCATCTCTTTTGGGCAAGCATTCTAAGCCTATTGTACTTCCTGTTGATAACTGATAATCTGGTGCTTATATGAAGAGTTTATAATAGAGGGAAAAGGGAGATGGAGGGGGGGAAATGCAAACTTTAAATTCTTTCATTCAAGTTTAAATTAGGAAGTGGCTCAATGAATGTGTTCCTTGTGTACAGTGCTGTCGATATTAGCATGTGCAGAATACTAAACTCTATGTTGCTACTGGAGAAATTTTTATTTATGTTGGCAAAAAAAAAAATGTTATAGTCAATTAATTAATACAATATTTAGCACCACGTCTTACTACCCGTTCGGGTTATACGTTTTAAGTGCTAATTATGCTAATGGATTAGGAATTGGGAAGGGTTGAATTAGAGGAAGTGAACCCGCATTTGCGTGGAGAGAGAGTGGAAAACCATATAGGAAAAACCACCCCCAGTTCACCCGACCGAGATTCGAACCTCGATCTCCCCGTCCTCAGCAGTCGAGCTTAACACGACAAGCGCTTTAGCCAACTACGCCACCGAGGCGGGTGATAATGTTATAAAAACTGTAAAACTACTCGCGCTCCCTTCTGCCGCACCTTAAAGTTTGAAAACAAAGAATTGATATATCGAAATCGAAATTCAAGTATCGTAATGTGTAAAAGTAAAAATCGTAATTTTTAATGTTAACCTAAAAAAAGGCCTAGAAATCTGTGAAAATATGTATATATATCCTGTGATGTTTTATACCTTTAAAAATCAGCAAAAACTGATATTATCCGTACAATCGGCAGCCCTAGCATGGCGCTGTCGCCATTGTGACCACGTTGAATATTATATTGCACGACGTGGTATTTGCCAAATTAAAAAGAAATAGTGTCTATTTAAAAAAAACTTAAAATTCGTGTTATTTGCATGAAAACAGTAGGATTTGCGTAAAAATTCGCGTTATCGTAAATGCGAACTTTGTATGTCCCTAATGATGATATTTTTGGAAAATTTAATCTATTTAATATCAACTTAGCCATACTTTCAAAAATTAAATGAGAATTAAGAAAAATGAGAACTATATAAAAAAACGTTTTGTGTATTGATTTAGGTAAAGTATAATTGAAATGGTCGTTTATTGTTTCATATTCTTAGGATGACTGTCCATTATATACACATTTATAACACCATATATGAAGAAAATTGTAGAGACTATTATATACACTAGAACAGTGTTTTAAAGACAAATAATTCTAGGTAAATCGAATTATTTTCGAGGCTATTTGAGAGACAAAAATTTATTTTAAGTACTCCCTGTTTAGCCTGAAATTAAGTAGGTTTACATTGATTGATTCATTCCACTATGATGTAGCCTGTATGATAGTATTAAGATTAACTGTTAAGTAAGCAAGATACCCATAATAGTAGACGAACACGAGTCAAATTTAGTGAAAAACATTAAAGATATTATCTAACAACACTTATTTTTGAGTTTTATGATTTAGCAATAGCCTTAGTTTGAATGTTTATGATTTCAAATTAATAATGATATAGAAATTGGCTGAACCATTTAGGCTCTAGAAATGCAAAAAACATATTTTCTGAGTTAAAATCAAATAAAAAAAGACTCGTTGAAACTTGGGGACAATTTTTTTTTTTTCATATTCATAATATGAAAACTTAGAACAATCGCTTCAAATACGGGTTTTATGTGCTCAGTTGCGAAATCTCGCGAAGCATAGATACTGCCTACTATAGAGCTTAGAATCCTAAGACTTATTTTAGAATAGTGTGTGGGTAAACATAAAACACATTCTTTTGAGAAACTCACCACTTGTGCGAAACTTGCCCACCCAACTGCCACACTGCCTCCCTGTTATTTAGTTACACCGACAAAGATAGGCGGTAAGCAGTATAAGTAGTGACGAGAAGTAGGTGATAACAGAAAAAAAACTAATACCAATTCACAGACGACACTTTGACAATAGCCTATTTTGAGCGAAGGTCATTTCAGATAGTCTTTCCCAACATGATAGCAAAATAACACAATTATTATAAAGTGATGAACAATATTCGCGCAATAATTAATGAAGGTAATAAATACTGTGCTTAGTTACGTATCGAGTAAGCGTTTAGCCGACTAGACCCTACCTACCTCACTATAGGAACTGCCAGGTTCTACAACTACAAGAAGACGAAACGATGAGATTGCTACAAGTCAAGGTTAACGTGCGAATGAGCTTATGCAACAAAAAAAAAAGCACGGTCTAAACTTTTTTCCAATTGAATAAGCAATTGTTTAAACTCGACAGGGTCACCAAAGTAGCGTTAATCCATGACACTGCTTTTAATCCGGCGAGCCAATAATTAACTTGGTATGTCTAGGTAGACACTTATCATTTCAGGAATCATATATGTAGCTTATGTTCCTAAAAGCAAAATAAGACTTAAATTAAACAACATTTTACAACCTGCCTCAGTGGCCGCATGGTCTAAGGCGTCACTATCGTGTTGGATTAGACTGTTGATAACAGGTAGATCAGGATTCGAATCCCTGTCGGGTGTACCGAGGGTAATTTTTCTTTAGTGATTTTACACTCTCCCTCCACGCAAAAAGTGGGGGTACGCTTTCTCTAAAAATCAACCTTCCTCATCATTAGCTCATTAGCTTAATTAGTACAAATTCGTAAAAACTCAACAGGTAGTAAAACGCGGCGCTAAAATAAATACAACCTAAATTAATTGAAATAAATTAAACCAATATTTTCATTATTGGAAGTGAAGACAAAAGAAAAAAATTGTAGTTTTATTAAGATGTTAAAGTATTTATAGTGGATAAATGTGCACTTTCTGAACAAAATTTAAAAATAGAGAACGACCGACTACTAAGAGCACAGAGTCTAGGATACAAATTAATAATAATTAAACCAAATATAAAAATGTGTATTCACCCGAGTTATTATTGTTTAGTAAAAGGTCAATATAAAATCTCCAAACTACCTGTTCACAAACATGTGTTTCATGTTAGCCACCCGGTTTATGAAAACGCCCAACGTTTGTGCTGGTTAGTGACCGATTTTTAACGTTAGTGAGCAAAATGTAAGGTGCTTATTACATCGTTTGTGCTGGTTAGTGGCCAATTTTCGTCGTAAGTGCTAAAGATTTAAGGCACTCACTAACAATTTCTTGAACGATTATTATTATCTGTGCTCTCTTACGACAGGTCCATTGCTTTTTTCAAATTTAGTCCTGTATAGTGTCCTATTAAAGCTTCCCCTTTTAATATTGGTTAAGTTAATGGTTGTCCAACCGTGTGAAGATATTATATATATAAAAATATATTTATATCAAGGGTGCCTCCAGGATTTTTCCCCGGGGGGGTAAGCCGGGGTTGGGGTATGGAATACCCCCTAGTACGGCGGGGGATCTGGAAAACTTATTAAATTGAAGCCTCAAAAGACGCTTTTTAAGGAAATCCTTGTCTCATGACAATAAGAATGGCGAATACTTTTGGAATTGCTTGCGCATGCGCCAAACTATCAGCCCTTAAGTCAGCAGGTGGCCTGATGGCGGGCGCTAGTTAAGAATACTGTTGGGTATTAGCCTTAAGTTTATTGTTTGATAATATTTTTAACAGTACTGTGTTTGAAAATCATGTCTTACTAGCCGTTCTGGTTATACGCCTATTCACTAATTACGCTAATATGTTAGGGACGAAGAAAGCTGAATTTATAGGAAGTGTACCCACATTTGCGTGGAAAGACAAAGAGTGTGAAACTATCCAGTACACCCAGTACACTAAGTACACCCAACCAGTGTTCAAACCCAGATCTCCCAATCATCAGGAGTTTATTATATTGCGAGAGTGATGCTTTAAACCATGCGGCCCCCAAAGCAGGTCATAGGAAATATATTAACGTGGTGGCTATAGACAGGGAAAACCTGGAAAAGTCAGGGAATTTTTAGATGACAGGGAAAACAGGGAAATGTCAGGGAATTTAACAAAAAAATAAGGAAAAGTCAGGGGATTAAAAATATGTCTAAAATATCCTATTAATTTCGCTAAACGCCAAAACAAAAGTTAATAATACCTAAATAAAATAAGATTTTAATTTTTTAAATAACTGATAAAACCGTTTATGTTTAGTAGATACACTATTAAAACTGGAAAAAAGTAGTAAGGGAAAATTGAAAAATGTTGCCTGGAAAACTTGGAAAAGTCAGGGAATTTTGTAAAATATGTTTTGTAGCCACCCTGATTAACGACTCAAATTGTGACCACCCACATCGGTGAGCAGGCGGAAAATAGCGTTTGTTTCATATTGTCTGGTTGGCTGCTGAGGTGAGGTTGGTGGGGGGGGGGGGGGGTTGGTGTTCCAATCTCAGCCGGGTGTGCATAAGGCCTTTTTTCTTAAATATTTTTTCCACTCTTCCTCCTCGCAAATGCTGATAAATTTACTCTAAATGCTACCTAGCATCCTCATTCCATTACTGCAAATATACGTCTATCATAGCCACAAACTAAGATGTGGTACACACGCACATACTGTATATAGGCCTAAGAAATAGTCACTTTATGTTTACTAGGGACCAGTATTACAATACTTTTGGTTTAATATACAAATATTGGATTGTATTATTGTGGAGGACGTGAAATTATAGTGCAAATAGTATCCCCTCTCTATTCAGATCTACCATTGGCTATGCTCACATTCTGGTAGCAGGGTTTGAAAATATCATGATATTCATATAAATATCAAAATATCAGCTATATAAATGTTATATATCAAGGTATTGATATATATCGTAACATTTTTCAAATCAATATATATAGGCCCCTCTCACGTCACACACTAACAATATGTAGGCCTAAATGTTTATGTAAAAATATTAGATGTAAAAAGATAGTCATATACATTACACATCAATAATTATTACTTGCATTAACAATTTTATAATTTTGTAAAAGCAAAATTGATTTAATGATTTCGGTCAAGGCAACTTAAATGAGGGTAATTTAGGCTACAATTCTGTTTCAATATTTTATTAACGCGTTTACATATATAAGATAAGTACAAGTTCTGAACACAACTGTGAACAGCGAAAAAATAGTTAAATCATTGTTCGTGTTTTGAACATATTATATTAATATTATGGAAAGATTATATCAAAAATACAAACAAGAAGAATTTTCAGTCATCACTCAGTGCCTGTATCGTAATTTTCAGCTTGGTTTAAAAAAGTAACTTAACTAAACAAACATTTTGGCTTTCAACTTCCCCCCCCCCTTCCTCTGACTCAGGACAAACCCAATCTAAGTTTGTTTTTTAATGCATGAATCTTTGTTAAAGTATTTGAACAAGAATGTTAACTTACTTGCCTTTACATTTCCCAACAGATTTCTTAATTTTTATTGGACTACTACAAAACTTGAAAAGAATGTGTTCAAGGATAGCAGTTTGTAATGATATTGATTCAGATCAATCTAAAATATATAAAAAGTCATGAATGAAGGTAATTTTTCTTTATAGTAACATATGTAGAGTATCCGTTTATGATTCATCCATGAAGAAACACGCACTTCTCAGAAATAATGTGAAAAGGATTTTACCAGTAAAATATATTTTTTTATACAAGATTTCCTGTTAAAGGAACAACTATACAGTATTTGGCAAAATACGCCAATTCTCTATACCAATAAGAAGCTAGCCTTCACAACACCTGTCGCCATGACTATTTCTATTAGTTAGTTTATACACTGTTGACGAGGGTAGAAAGATGCAAGGGGTAGGTCATATATAAGCCCTTGTGCGTATGTTTAAGGCATGCAGGGGATCCACCCGCACAACCCCCGCCCACGCACAAGTCTGTCAGAGCCACACACTGTCAGTCACAGTCTAACACAGTATAAAATAACTAACATTAATATCACAAGTGTGCATTGATATAAAGCATTTAATTGGAATATGTATAAGTAATTAACAGATGTCATTTAAATAAACCGTGTGTGAATAAACAGCCATCAACAGTTCTCTTTCTTTAATTTTATTAATATACCGATTTAATTAGTGCTCGACCACGGAGCTATAGACAGCTGGTTAAACGGTGTATTTTCCGTACAGTGATGATAGGCGCTCGGCCACGGAGCTATAGACAACCTACACATCGTCACAGCATTATTATATCTGGGAATTAATCCGTAGTGTTTCAATCGACGCCCAAAACGCGGCTCGATTATTTCAATAGTGTTACAAGTTGCTGCAACAGCTGTCAACAACTGTTCACACAAATCTAAGAAGATCTTTTTTAATTTTGCCCAACCAAACTAAGCAGAAGATTCTGTAATATTAACAGATTTCTACCAAGTTAATGGAGGGGTGGTACGAAATTGCTTACCAAACAAATATGAGGGATGGGGCATACTGGCTGTTGATAGAGCCATAACAATTGGGATAAAAATATTACTGATGGAATTCAGATGCTCAAAGGCTAGATCTTTTTGTCTTTCGGTCAGATTTTTCCACGAAATCTATGATCACACAAGTTTGCCATGTAGTGTACAGGACCTAATGCCATATTCTTACGTTTTACAAGATATGACTGTACAGTGTATGATTGATCTTTTAGGTCATTTTCTAACTTATGCCACAATTCAACTGCAACAGAAATGGTTGCATGATCTCGCTGGACTCTTTTCTAATGCCATAGCTATAGGAGTCATCATATTCATAAAATCCAAGTCATTTACTGTGATATAAATATCATTTACAATTTTAAATATGTCCTTGTCAATATCATCCTCGTGATCTTGGCATACCTGAAGTAAAATTCCTCTGTTGTCAAGGAATGACTTAATGGCATCACTCACTGAATCCCATCTAACCTCTAAAGGCATCACAAGTTTTTTATCTTTGGCAGCTTTGTTCTAGCTGTCTGCTCATTTTAGTAACGTTACCAGTGTTGTGTATCACAAAACTTTTTACTTCCACCCCATCTAAACTTTCACAATTTTTAATGGATTTAACTGCAATTTCTTTCAAATAATCTGTTGTGTGTGAATGGGCTGAAGTATCAACTAAAACAGACTCTCTCCATACTGAGTCATTACTGAACACCACACAAGAGGCTCATTATGGATGTTTGACCATCCATCTAATGACATCGATACTATCTGTCCTCTAAATTTCTCCTTGCATTCAACAATGACAGAGTCATACACAGTGTAGAGTATTTTATTTCCAAGCAGGTATGGTGATGGTGGTTCATAACCTGGTCTCATGAGCTTACACATTTTCACAAATACTTCATGAGAAGCATGATTAAATTGAGTGTTTGTAGAATAAAAATATCTGCCAATTTGTTGGATGATGTGATCATCATGTCTTAGATGTTACAACTACATCTGGATCCTTGGAAACTTTCATCAACGATTTAGTCTTACGTTTTTTCTTTACTGGAACAATACTCAGCTGTATAATAAAGGAGGACTACTTTAATACGTAATTGTTCTTTTGGGCTTTCTCTAACAAAGAGACATACAAATTTCAACAAAATAAGAAACACAACTTTGAAAATATTACAAGGGGCTAAAAACAACAAACATCATCCACAAGTAGGTGGAGGCCTACATATAAAAATAGGCAAATGCTTCATACCCGATTTATTTGTTCAGTTGTAGCAGTCCCATTTGTAGTTGGCTTTGATTGGGTATCTTGCCTTTGGGAAATACTATCACCTCCAATTTCATCCTCCCCATCGGAAGAGGCTACTGTAAATTTTTTGTTATTAGTACAATCAAAGTTCTTCCAAATTGGGTACTTGTGCTTAGGCATGTTGAAATTAAAAACTTAATCCACAGCACTATATACAACTCCCTGCAACAACCGCTTACTGAGCTGCTCTGGCTTGCTGCACTACTGTATATTATGTATAAAGGAGAAACCCTTCTTTATCTGAAGACCTGAACGTGAATTAATAAAGGAGAATCCCCTTGTTGACTGCTTAGGTTAAAGGAGAATTCTCAAATGGTTTTCAGTTATTTCATTCGGAGGGAAATTTCCAAGCTGGTTGCACTGCTTTCATTCAGAGGGAATTCCCAATTTGAGTTTAAAATACAGTGAGTTAGATATAAAATTATCTTTAAAAATGTTGTAAGTTCCTTTGATTGATATATATCATGATATATAACTCTTGGTATATAGCCTTCCTCCCAGAGAAGAAAGGGTTTGAAAATACAAAACACATTTTATTTGCGGAAGTGTCATTTTATAGGTATTGACACCCGCCTAGGTGGCGTGGTTAGCTAACGCTCTAGACATGTAGAGCTCGACTGCTGAGGACGGGGAGATCGAGGTTCGAATCTCGGTCGGGTGAACTGGGGGTGGTTTTTCCTAAATGGTTTTCCACTCTACCTCCACGCAAATGCGAGTTTACTTCCTCTAATTCGACCTTCCCAATTCCTAATCCAATAGCGTAATTAGTACTTGAAGCGTATAACCCGAACGGGTAGTAAGACGCGGTGCTAATATTATTATTATAGGTATTGATTGACATTATCTATCAAACATGTCAACTGCAGATACCATGACTTTATGTATGAATATATGAATCAAAAATATTAACTTTTGTACTGTGTAGGATCCTGTTTTTCCTCCCTTTGTCATATGCGACGCTAGTTCTTATTTATTGGGTGGGGGACGGGGGGACGAATTTAACCAAGTTTGTACTGGTTTTTTTTGTTTGAAAGGGTGAAAGGGTGAGGGCGGCACGGGGGGGGGGAAGGGTTACTAGCTGTAAGATTAATCCAGGAATACTAGGGCACAGAGGGGTAATTAATGAGTGTCCCCCTACCACTTGCCCTCCCCTCCTGGGCCTTATACATGTGAAGTATGTTGGCGCTCGCGCTCTCTCTCACTCTAGATGTAGTTAGGAATACTGGGGCAGAGAGGAGAAATGTATGTAGGTATCCCTTATACACACATCATGTTTCAGGGCAGTGAGGGGAAATGTGGTGGGGGGTATCATGATGATGAGGGGGGAGGTGCGCGTCGACGTCAGGGTAGGGTGGAGGATGGGGGGATGGTCCCGTGAGTCGACGGTTCGCGCGAGGGGGTGGGTTGTATGATTGGCCCAGCTCTCCAGAGGGGGGCGGGGGGAGCCGTTCGAGTACTATCTTGAAAAAAGGGTAACCTTTAATCTCGACGTTACATTTTCAAGTTTTTCCCCTCATGGGTATGTGACACATGATAGATTTCTTCATTAGTGTCGGCTCGCCCCTTTCAAATACAATCTTGAAAAAGGGCGACCTTTCATCTTCTGAGTTTTCTCAGAAAAGTTTGAGGGAGTGGTTATGTGACACATGATAGATTTCTTCCTCAGTCTCAGCTCACACCTTGAACTCACTAGCTGTGAGAGCTCTCGAACTTCAGATGTGAGCATCTGTTTTGCTTCCATCCGTGAGAGGGAGCTTTCAAACTTGTCAGTGTTTCATTTTAGAACGTGAGTGGACTGTGGGAATTTTAAAAAGAATATCTTCGAGAGAGCACTTAAGAAATTAGTTTAATCATGTTGGTAAATGAGTCTCCTGACGGGAGGTTTTAGAACTCGAGGACGAGAAAAAAATCTTTTTTCTGTGAACTATGAACTCTAGACTCTCACGCTCTGTAGTGGTCGGGGCTAAGAGTCCCTCCTGCAGCTTGGAACCCCTTCTCGCCGCACCTCCTGTAGAGGGGGTTGCTTGTAATCTTCACTTCTTCCTATATATTGAGTAAACCCTTTTAGATGAAATCATTAGCTACCATCTACATTCTAAAGATTAACAATGTCTAGTGAATATACAGCTCTTCTTCTGAGTACAATCGGTTCGAGTGAAATTGTAACAAAGAAGTTAACGGATTTAGAGATTGGTCAGGGTTATCAAGTAACGAGTATAAAAGCGTTATCAACGCGTTATGGCCGTCGAGTTCTAACACTGCTGGACGGCAAATATAACGTTTGGTTACCTAATCGGTTCTCATTACTCGGCGACGAGCAGCTGGAAGACATTTCCAAAGCGGGCTTACTGCTTGTATACAAAGGCATCTCCAAGAAGAGCAAAACGGCCATCTTAAGCTTTGAAGGTAAGTGAGCATTCAAATTTGAATGTGTGTATATCATTCTATCTGTCTTATATTCAAATTCGTATAAGAATTAAATGTAAAAAAATTAATCATTCATTGGTTAAGATATTAGCTTCAATGTTTATATATTATAAATATCTTTTTTCGCTCGGAACATGTAGGGTAAGGTGGTGGACTTCTACGCTAACGATCCAGGTTCAACCCTCGCTTTCTATTTGTCTTATATCGTTTACCGTTCATTATATTCAAAATTCTTATAAGAATTATTATTTAGAAACTTCGGATAAAACTTTTTTCTTTATTAATTCGAACATATTAATTTTCTCGTATTAATATTTATTGGAAGATGATGTGTTTGTTTTTGACTGCTGAGGATGTGGAGAACACGGTTCAAATCTCGGTCAGGATGAACGGGGGGTGGTTTTTCCACTCTCCCTCTACGCAAATGTAGGTTCACTTCCTCTAATTCAACCTTCCCAATTCCTAATCCATTAGCGTAATTAGTACTCTGAATGATTTTTACACTCTCGTCATGCACAAATGATGGTACATTTGTTATGAATAGTACCCTACTCACCCTAACCCTTTTAAATGCGTGTATCCTAAAACAATGTGGTAAAAAGGAATGTATATCTCACCTAGTAAATAATAAAGCCATATTTGGGTACAGAGAGTATTTACACTCGCGTCACGCGCAAATGATGGTACATTTGTTATGAATAGTACCCTACTCACCCTTACCCTTTAAATGCGTATATCCTGGATTAATAGTAAAACAATGTGGTAAAAAAAGGAATGTATATCTCGTAATTGTATATCATAGCGTCATGATCCGCTAACTAGATGTCCCTGTTTGTTTTTTTTATAGCCGTCTCAGAGCCGCTCTATGAGATCCTAGAGCTAGCTGTGCAGGAATGAAGAGGATAATGCAAAGAGGGTAGGCCTGCTTAGAGCATAGCGCACACTCGAACTTAGAAAAAACATGTCAGGACCCCCAACAAAACGAGCTCGCTTGTCAACTCCTATCATCGTATCTCGACAAACTAACGGGAATAGGGTGTATACTCTCGATGAATTAGACTCTAATGAACAACTTTTAATTAAATACCTGAAACATGATATCTCTCTTCACGATGGGAAGGTATATAATGATTACATAGAACATATACCCGGCCAGATTAAGACCTCGAGTGTACTGATATTGGGACAGGATGATATAGACGCACAGATCCAAAGACTTATAACCATTTCACGAAACTTAGGTGCGGGATTTACGCAGTTTAGGCTTTACCTGGAGCCGCTAGGACTATCTATCAAACTTATTGAACAAGCGTACGCCCGACGCATAAAGACGTACTCTATCAGCAATGAACTACCCTATAAGGATCCTGTACAGTTTATCGTTGCGTGCGGGGATATTTACGTAAAGACGGTAGAAAAAGAATCAATCGCAAATGGCTCGATAAAGGTAAATTGTAGCCTCATCTGCGAGTTTAGGCATCCTACTGAAGGTAGAATTGAAAAAGGTTATTTCAACTCTACTCTATACGATATATTTAACCCGATAAACTTGGGCGAGATATATGAAAATAAAGTGATCTTCCCACTCCTTGCTCAGATTGAGGCCTTCGTTTCTAGAGACTCGGGATGGATATACGACGGCACGTTGGAAATGAGAGTAAATTTCTCGAAAAACTCTGCTTTCTCGATCGGGGCTAGTGTTCAAATCCCTGAAATTATAGCCGGACGTAAAGCGCTGATAAATGTACAATCTGAAGAAGGACTTTGCTTCCCCGTATCCGTATTGGCGTGCCTCTTTGAACCGACGGGAAAAGCTCAGCGTTTATCGTCATATCCTAATTTTCGAGACGTGCTGAATCTAGATGGAATCCCGCTCCCGTTCGAAATGAGATATATCGAACGCTTCGAAAGGCTTTACGATATATCCGTTAATGTTTACACTGCAAAACACGATGGTAGTGACTCTTATATTGACACTGCAGACAACTCTAAAACACTAGTGACCGTTCCCGTACACGTCAGCGCTAAAGAGCGCGCCAGACATGTTCATTTATTCATGATAAGAGTGCATGGAACGGAAACTTATCATTTCAGCGGGATCAAAAATCTGTCTCGGTTAATAAACCCGCAACTAACGCCAACGTCTAACGCAGGACGTAGATACTTTTGCGACCGATGTCTGACCGCTTTTCTGACTGAAAATAAACTTGCAAAACATAAAGATACGTGTATAAAATTTGGCGCGGTAAGGAGTACATTCCCTCAAGGAGAGGATAAATTCCTAGCGTTCTCACAGTATAAACAGCAGGAGAAAACAGGATTTATCGTATACGCGGACTTGGAGAGCTTACTCGTGCCGATAGAGACGTGTGACCCTGACACCAACTTTTCTTATACTGAGAATGTACAGCGTCATGTAGCGTATTCTGTAGGTATGTACACTAAATGTAATTTTGATGATAATCTCTCAGAGTACCGACACTTCACGGGAAAAGATTGTACAGATCAATTTGTTGAGGCTCTTGTAGATACGGCAAAGCGCGTACTAGATTGTTATAGTACCATCGTTCCGATGACGCCACTAGCACCTGCTCAAAGAGATGCTCATAATACGGCCTCGCATTGTCATATATGCGAAAAACCCTACGCGAATGATGATATTCGCGTTATGGATCATTGTCACTTGACGGGACTTTATCGTGGGAGCAGTCACGCGGCGTGTAATATTAATTACAAGAACCCGAGTCATCTGAGCGTGGTAATCCATAACGCACGTTGCTATGACAATTTTTTCCTTCTTGAATCACTTGTCGAACGTAGAGAAACTGATCCGTTCACAGGGGAGTGCGTTCTCGTCAATCCGGGAAAAGTCAGAGTTATTGGAGAGACTATGGGAAGATTCAAAGTAATCATGAAGTATATTTGGCACAGGTTTCGAGGGATCACGATTAAAATTATAGATAGTTTCAGCTTTCTATGTACCTCCCTAGAGAAATGCGTATCTTACCTCAAACCCGAGCAACTTAAAATCACTCGTAAGTGTCATCCTGATGATGAACGGTTCAAACTAGTCACTCGTAAAGGTGTGTTCCCCTATGACTATATAGATTCATTTGAGCGACTGAACGACACTCAGTTACCGAGCAAAGATAAATTCTACAACGCGCTCACGGATAGTCATATCTCTCAGGAAGACTATGATCACGCCTGCGAGGTTTGTCGACTATTTGAATGTAAGAATCTTTGGGACTACTCGAACCTCTACCTGTATACGGACGTAACGCTACTGGCTGACGTCTTTGAGAACTTTCGCGATCTTTGCATGAAGACATATAGACTCGATCCTGGATGGTCTCTTACAGCTCCCAGTCTCGCGTACCAAGCTCTATTGAGAATAACCCGGGTACGGCTCGAATTAATCGACGATGTGGACATACATCAATTCATTGAGGGAGCTATTCGAGGAGGGGAATGTTTCGTGGCTAATCGTCACTCTGTAGCGAATAATCGGTCTATGGACTCATTCAACCGTTCCAAGCCAGAGTCTTACCTCGTTTATCTAGACGTGAATATTATTATTATTATTAGCACCGCGTCTTACTACCCGTTCGGGTTATACGCACTTACGCTAATGTGTAATTGTAGGGTGATTGTGAGATGAAATGTAGGACCTACAGTTTAACGTGGAATACGAACCACGGTGGAGGCCTGGCATTCTTCACATTCACAAGATGTCTTGTCAGAGGTGAAGGAAGGGTTTGGTAATCAGATAAATCTGTGCCTGGACCGGGGATTGAACCCGGCCGCCAGCACAGAAGTCCGACACCTTACCCCTAGACCACCAGGTCACCTAGACGTGAATGGACTCTATTCATTTAGTATGTTGAGCTCGTTACCCTATGGAGGGTTCAGGTGGCTCGAAGATGATGAAATTGCTCGTTTGGATGTGCTAAAAGTAGAGGACGATGCGGAGACTGGGTATATCTTGCAGGTAGATCTTAAATATCCACGAGATGTACACGATGCTCATTCCGACTTGCCGTTCTGTCCCGAGAAAGGGATTCCACCCGTAGGGAAGCACGAGAAATTGTTAACGACTTTAGCAGATAAGACTAGGTACGTCATTCACTATCGTCGGTGTTACTAGAAGCTTCGAGAGCCGGAAAATGACTCAAGTTACATTTTAAAATCTCTATTCGAACCTTCGAGAAGAGGAAGTTATTATTTAGAATCTTAAATTGTCAACCTGACTTGGCTGGTATACTCTGACGTCACTTACAGTAGCGTGTACCTTCTTAGAAGAAGAAGTGCTTTAAGCGCCATGTAATAGATTATAATTTAAATGAAATAAGATACGTTTATAAAATTAGGACGATATTATTGTCAATGCTTTCACATATTCTTTAGGGGCAAGTCAGTTACATTACAGTGTGTTTGGAGAGACAAACGATGTAACAGTACTAAAATGCTGGTTGTACAGTTTGAATGCACTGGGACTGATACATATTAAGACCGTGAAAAATCACCATAATGGTCGGTCAACACTATTCCTCCAATCAAAGTACGATAGGTATTAAGAAATTAAAAAGTTGTGACACACCCGCTTTTATAGATTTAAAATTGGTTTTTAGTTTTTACCAATGAAAAGGAATTTGTAATATCTAGACCTGTGATGTTTTATAATTTTGATTAATAATACTAATTAAATACAAGGATAAATATAAGATATTCAGCCTCTTTATATTTGGTTATTAATTACAGAAATAATTAAAATTGATTTTCACTGTATTAAGCAGAACTATTTTGGCGTCAACTATCTTAATATATAGTTTTTATTTAGGGGTCTGATAATTATGTTTATATCTTTAAAATAAATAATTGCTCTAATAAAATCAATTTAAACTCAATTATTAATATCGAAAAAAGAACCCCTAGTTCTGAGGTCCCCAACCTTTTTGTACCTTAGAGCACATTCAAAACTAAGGGTAGTGCGGCGGGCACCAATTACTTTTTCAAGGCTAATTTACTAACTCCCGCCAGGCTCAAAGGTCAACCTCAACGCTATACACACGGCCGGTCAACTGCCATGTTAAGTTTCCAACAGCGATTGTGACGTTACATGTGGTTGTGGGTAATACTTGAGGTCATGGCCGTGGATAATGCTTGAGGTCATGGTCATGGGGTAAGGCACCATTTTGGTGCTTATGTACATTTTTAAAATATATATGAATTCGGTGTTTATTCAGGCAACAAAGCTAGGTATACCCATGTCAAGATATTTACAAAGGAAATAGGAAGTATTAATATGTTACTAGTGAGTTTGGGGAGAATGATGGAAGGGGGTAGTCTTTGAGATCAGGAAAAAGCAAAACTGTTCAGCTTGAAACTATTAGAATTGTAGTTCCGAGTAAAAGAACACTTTGTAAATGAGTCGGCAAAGAAAGAGGAATGAGAGGGAAGAATTGGAAAGGGAGAGGTTTTCAATCACAAACTTCTTGAGAACAGCAAACCTGGAGATAAGCACAAACATTATTTTTGTTGGAAAAGTGACAGATAAGGCTCGGCGGGCGCCATGGCACCCGCGAGCATAGGGTTGGGAACCCCTGCCCTAGTTAGATAGTTTAATAATATTTTCATTCTTAATTTAGTTTTTTTTAAATATAATTTATTATTTCCACAATAAGACAAACCAACATTTGAATTACCCAAGTAGTAGTAGTCGTCTACTGTCAAATGTAGCAATAATATGAAATACACTCAGTATCACCTCTGAGGAACCTGCAGTTCTAATTGAGAAGGCCTAATCTTCGCCCTTTCTCGGTTAACTGTTTCCAAATCTACTCTCTTTCAGTTATTTTGGAAAGTAGTGTGCTGGGTTAAGGGGAATCGTGCATCGGATTCTTTTTGAGAATTTTTTTTCTCAGCAAAATTAATTCTAATTGTGTTTTTATTTTTAATATATATATGTATATTATAATTTGCTTTAAAATCTGTTTTAACTGATAAAATTTTATTAATTTATTTTTCGAAAACCATAATTTCAATATATTTTAATTTTTATATTTGACTTATTAACTTACTTTACATTAAAGTGTAAATATTTCAATACATCGCCTAAATACTTTTAAAATAATTAAATATTACATCCACTTCCACTTCCACATGTAATTATTTATTTAATTTTTATCTTACTGTGTTAAGGTTTCAAATTTATATAAGTTTTCTGGCGGATTAGTTGTGAACTAGCAGATGTTTTATTAGTGCCTCTAAGAGGTCGGCTTTTAAAACTTTTGATGAATCCATCTCGTGGTGTAAATCGCTTTAACACATCACATCACTTCACTTAATACAATTTTGCGTGGAGCTTCCATGTTTGACTGACTTTATATAATACTTGAAGTTAGCGGAGAATTTAAGAACTCGGTTCTAACATTTAGAGTAGACAAATACCCCTCCCCTCTTATTATTTTCTTTCACAGCTTGAACTTGTGGCGGCTGATGACAGCACGCCCAGTTGTGGACACCGCCACTCAAAGAGTATCATCCTTCATCCCATCTCGTGTTGCAGTTCTGAAGCTCTTTTGGTCAGCTCATTCCACAATTTAGTGATTCCATATTTTAGCTTCAGAGCAGTAGGTTGGTCTTACACTTTCGAACCTTTCCGGACATCCTTTCAAGATATAGTTTTTAAATATGGCTAAAAACCCTCCACCGAATAAATTTGATAATTATGGTCGTTAGATGGAAAAATAAGCTAACTGGAAAGTAAATATTTTTTAGTAAATATATATATATATCTATGTGGAATATCCTAAATTTGATAAACAATATCATTCTTGTTTTAAAGATAACGTATTTTATTTACACATATTTTTGTTTTAGAGAAGTCATTGAGGCAAATCGCAACGTTATGACTGGAGTTGGAACCAATCGTGTCACCACAGCCCGGTACATGTAGTCTTCGGGAACCAGCGCGACATAAATCAGGAGTAAATAATCTACCCCGCTTTTATTATCCAGTTCCTGACTATCACAAGGTGTACCTTAAAAATAGTACGTCAACGGTGATACAAAATTTAACTTTTTAAAGTATTAGGCTACTATTATCCTTCACTGCTCAGGTTCTTAGTCTATTGCTAGTGTCTATTAAACCATCTTCCCCCCCCCTCCTCTCCCCCCAAATGGTCAGCGACGGACGAAAAAAAATTGGAATTTAGAATTAAACACATTTGATCGAATCAGGAGTCCAAGATGACCTTATTTTGAGTGTTAAATTTGAAAAAATTTGGTAGATGTTCTGTACTCCCTCCTCCGGGTAAAGGTTTTTTCCCCTTCCCCCCAAAAATTGCTCCCTGGATCCGCCCCTACCTTCTACCCAACCAAAATAAACACGGTTAAAAACAGAAACTGAACATCAGTTCCCCAACACCGGCAAGTTTGTTCCCCAACTATTAAAAATCCTTATTTTTAAAATAAGTTTGATGGTACCAAATTTGTTCCAGATTGTTCTAAAAAAATAATCGTTTGTTCAAATTTGATTCATAAATGAAATGTTTACGTTTAACTTTATTTCAGAGTCCCCTTATAGATCGTCTACAAACATACCCACTTGTCGGACTCCTAATCATGCACAACTACCTAAAAACATAAACAGCCCACACGGTTTTTGAAAAGAACTTTAATTTATGTTAAATTAAAATGAACATTTATTTGGGAAGCTCTTGTTTTTGATACATTTGATGAGAATCATAACCAGCCTGTATAAACATTTTGAAAACAATATTAAATTATTATTGCGCCTAAATTTCACCTAGCACACTTTCTATGAAACTATCAATGAATTCAATTTTAAAAAACTTAAGTGCCACGTAAAAAAAAATATAAAAGACAAAGAGCAGACATACACAACAATAGACTATGACTACATGATTAAAGCCATATTAAAGTCTTCAAGAATACATCACTTCAGATAAAAACATTATTAACTATTATATTTTTGTTTTTATTAGATAATTTTAAAATGTAATATATTCTACTATATATTATTTCCAAGAAAATAAAGTGTTCTCCTAGATTATTTAACTGTGTATTCATTTTATCTGATTATAGTGGTCTGATCATTTGTTTATGATAGGTTGAACGCAAGCAAACGTAGCTACGCACTCGCAAGAGATGGACAATGTTCAATTCCGACATACGATTGTGTTTGCGTGTGCTATTGTAGACAGACCAAATTACTTAGTTGCGTAATTGCGAGTCCGATAAGCGGGTGCGTTGGGTTGCAGACCTATTACAGGCAAAAGGCTGATAAATTTGAACAATCTAAAAGTTTCTGTCAATTTATGAATAGTAATTAGTAAACAATAAAATAGAAAATGTAACATACAATATATCCTTGTGTCTACAGATTTGAGATGTAAAATTTTCTGTTTTGGCCAGGCCTATATTCCAATCTCCTGTGATTAAATGATCTAATGATTTTACTGTAATTTTTTTATTTATAATTGTATCATTGACTTCCAAGATTTACCTCACATTTCTAAACCCAATTTATCAATTAATAAACATAACATTATATTAAAATTAGAACATATTTTGTGTGTTTGAGGATGTGTGTGTAGGCGCTATACAGTATCTCCAAAACCAAGATACCTAGAAAGCTTAAATCCTACTAATACAATATATGAATTAAATTTGTCTCTGTGTTCTTCAATCACGCCTAAATCAGTGTACCTAGACAACTAAAAATGCCAGGAATATAGTTGGTTTACTTAAAATACCCCATTAATTCTTAAATATTTGAAATTTATATTTGGAGGCATCTTAGTATGTTTTCTATAAAAGTCCAAAAAAATAAAAATGGAATATGGCGGATTAAAAAATATCCGATCTAATTAAGTCAGGAACGTTGAAAATGAATTATTCCTTTCTCTAAACTGTAAACTGTTACAGTACTATTTAACTTTTAATTTGTTTAAAATCTTTTAACAACCAATTATTAATACTCTCTCACTCTCTTTATTTTTTTACTAGCAACAATAAGCAAGAGTTCAAAATATTGTGTATAGAGAAGTTAACTGTTAAAATAAATTTCAGTTTTTGACACATTTTTAGTTTCTATCTCTATTTTGACATTGTGTTTTTAGCCAACCTATTTTTAATGTTTTTAACACAATTTAAAACAATAAATTATTAATATTAAAACATAATTAAGATTGGGTTGCTTTCCCTGTGGTTAATTTGATATAAAACTATCTGAAATGCCCATTCTTTCAACGGCTGAGTTCTATTTTATCAATTATTATATTTACAGCATAGTTAGCTGTATTATGCCCTAGATCTGCTTGCCACATTTCTGTTTTCTACTACACATAGAGGCTGTTTATATTAGTTTTTAATGTTTAACATCCTTCCCTCATTTAACCAACTCCTTATAAATTAAAAACTATCGAAATTACTGGCTTCTCTGGAGTAGTCCATTTAGTTTCTAGTCAAATTTCAAACCCCAATTGAAGCTTTTTATCTATTATAATCCGGCCATTTCCTCATGCCCAATTTTGAAATTCCAAATTATTTTTACGTAGTATTTTGAAGTAACCTATGGTGTGCAACTATGTCATATTTTGGCCTTCTATCTATTTGAGAAGTGGGAAAATAAGTGGTGAGTGAAAGCTTTTGCTTTTTTATATAGAGAAGATAATTATATCCCCCAACCCCAATTTCACAGTCTCTCTTTTAAAAATTTGAAATGATCAAACCTTTTTGGTTATATGGAGTGGTCCCTTTAACTTCCTGCCTAGTTTAAGTTTATACCACCATTGTAAGTAGTTGTTTCTATCAGTTTTTAAACTTTTTACACAACTACTTTCAGTTCACCAACCCTGAACTTTAAATATTATAGGTTAAGAATAGTTTTATTATCTGGAATGGTAACCCCCTACCCCCAAATGCCAACCCAATTTCTGGATTACCATTTTGAAATTTTCGAAGTTTTTGTACGTACCCTCTGATGTACAATTATGCCAAATTTTACCCTTCTAGCTATACGGAAAGTGGGAGAATTAGAATTAGTGAGTGTATTTTAGTTTGAACCACCCCCCTTCACCAAATTTCCTAGCAATGAACTTAAAATGTCATAATTTAAGACTTGTTTTATTATCTGGATTAGTACCCTCACCTGCACGCCAAAATTAAATTTTCTATCTTCCCATAAAGGATTTTTTTAAATTAATACACCAATATCCCACCCCCTCAATTCCCAGATTCCCATTTTGGAATTTGCTTAGTTTTTCTAAGTACTCTCTGATGTACAACTATACCAAATTTCAGCCTTCTAGCTATTCAGGAAGTAGGAGAATTTAGTGATGAGTGAGTGGGTGGGTGAGTAAGGGTTTTCGCATTTATATAGAGAGAAGATAAAAAAAATAACAAAGCTAGGCCTACTTTATAGATTCCCGGTGTGAAGAACGGATACACAAGCTATGCAGTATAATATTATACGAGTAAAAACACATGTCTTAATTTGAATCGATGGATATAGGAAAGTATTGATCTTTAATTTATATTATATATTTTATTTCGAGTCAAATTTATTCACCCACTCAAAGTACGCCAACTATCCCTATCCTGAGCTAGTTCTATCCAGTCCACCTCACTACATCATATTACTTTCAGGACTATTCTGATGTTATCCTCCCGTCTGCGTCTAGGTCTTCCCAATGTTCGGGAGAAAGGGGATCCACTTAGAATAAACACCCTTAGTACACTCGGCCGGGATTCGAGCCTCAACCTCCCCATTACCAGCAAACTATACAAGATGAGCTTGACGTTTATTCCGTTTGAGGTAATAAGTAAATCTATAAATCATGTATAAAGACAGTTTTTACTATTGTAAATCTCTACTCTTCATTTAGCAAATTAATATAAAGTGTGTTCATGATAGGTTTTTTACATCGATGACAGTTCAAAAATCATATGTTTAGGTTTTGGGTTGCCAACATTTGTAAAAGATCACGGTTTTGTTATAAAATGTTAAGTTTTTTAATAAAATGTTATATTTTACATTTAAGATAACTTAAACTTGAGTTTTATTACACTGTTTCATAACTTTTAATAAATTCTTTTTACCCAATCCGAAACAATATTTTAAACATAGTTCAAAGTACTTATTCTCCGTTTTGGAATGTTATCTATGATATGTAATATAGTGCATACAATAATACCTTTTAATACAGGGATCGTATCTACTTGGAAAAGAGAAAATACTTGTCATTTTTTATATATGTAGTAAATTATTTTATGATTATTTTATCGTATTTCGAAATATTTAACTGAATAAAATATTTTTATCCACTGCGTAGGTGTACCATTGTAAAGAACTTGTTTCCGTCACGTTCAATCATATGGTTTAAATTCGTCGCTCGCAATTTTGAAGCTATGGTAGTTAAACCTTTTGTGAAAGTGATGTAAATTTTTTTTAAGTAGAATAAAACGATAAATAAGCTTTTTGCCCTAACTCAAATAAATATATACATAATATTGGCTTAAATTACTGTGGTTAACTATCAAATTCATACATTACCATACGTTTTCATTACAGTTATCATTATTATTATTATTATTATTATCATTATCATTATTATTATTATTATTATTATTAGCACCGCGTCTTACTACCCGTTCGGGTTATACGCACTTACGCTAATTTGTAATGGTAGGGTGATTGTGAGATGAAATGAAGGACCTACAGTTTAACGTGGAATCCGAACCACGGTGGAGGCCTGGCATTCCTCACATTCACAAGATGTCTTGTCAGAGGTGAAGGAAGGGTTTGGAAATCAGATAAATCTGTGCCGGGGCCGAGGATTGAACCCCAGCCGCCAGCACAGAAGTCTGACACCTTACCACTAGACCACCAGGTCACCATTACAGTTATCCAAAGTGATAGATGTCAGCTGTTGGCGTAGGGATACGTTAGGGATTATTTCTAATAACTTTTTGAGCTGTCATCCAAGTAAACTAAGGTCGTGAATGTATTATAGTTAGGCCTACTGTATTATTATATGTTCGTCTAGTAAAATGCTGCTTTATTTAATCTTTGCCAAATGAATCATCTCTACGGTATTGGCATTCAGAATGACATGTGGATGTTTTTCTAAGCTCGCTTCTTGTTTCGGGGACCCGCCTCGGTGGCGTAGTTGGCTAACGCGCTAGTCGTGTTGAGCTCGACTGCTGAGGACGGGGAGATCGAGGTTCGAATCTCGGTCGGGTGAACTAGGGGTGGTTTTTCCTAAATGGTTTTCCACGCAAATGCGGGTTCACTTCCTCTAATTCAACCTTCCTAATTCCCAATCCATTAGCGTAGTAGTTAGTACTTAAAGCGTATAACCCGAACGGGTAGTAAGACGCGGTAGGTGACCTGGTGGTCTAGGGGTAAGGTGTCAGACTTCTGTGCTGGCGGCCGGGGTTCAATCCTCGGTCCCGGCACGGATTTATCTGATTACCAAACCCTTCCTTCACCTCTGACAAGACGTGTATTAATCACAACTTGTGAATGTGGGGAATGCCAGGCCTCCACCGTGGTTCGGATCCCACGTTAAACTGTAGGTCCTCCATTTCCTCTCACAATCACCCTACCATTACACATTAGCGTAAGTGCGTATAACCCGAATGGGTAGTAAGACGTGGTGCTAATAATAGTAAGACGCGGTTCTAAATAAAAAATGTTTCGGGGAATTGGGAGGTGCATCGTCCAGGCCCAAGTCGAGAAGTCGCCACTGCCGTTTTTTATTTGAGAGGCATTTGATATGCGTCCTTGGGTCTGAGAAGATCATAGAGCGGTAGTCGGAAAGATGATACGGTAGAGGTGGAGGAGAGAGGGGTCGTAACTGATAGGCGGGTTGCGTGGAGATGAGTTGCGGGGGAACGTGGGGGGATGAAGCGGATGGATATTGGAAATAGAGATGGGCAAAACCGTGATTATACGATATCAGTGAATACAGTGACTGTGATTTTAAAATATCGGTGATTTATACCAGTGATTTTTCACTGTGACCTGTATTCACAGTGTTTTGATGGACCGATATTTTTTCACTTTCCAACCACGGTCAAGGCTAGTATTTATAAGGCATTCACAAGCTAATTTTACCTGGATGACATCTCGAAATGTTACTAGAAGTAATCTCTAATATATCACTACACCAACAGCTCACACCTATCACTTTGGATGACCGTAATGAAAACAGATGTTAATATATTAATGTGATAGTTAACCACAGTAATTTAGGCCAATATTATTTATATATTTATTTGAGGTCAGACACAAAATTTATTTATAGTTTTATTCCCCTTTAAAAAAATATTAACACCACTTTCACAAAAACCTCTAACGAACATAGCTTCAAAATGGCGACTGACGAATCTAAACCATATGATTGAACATAACGGTAAACAAGTTTTTTACAATGATGTTGACACGCAGTTGATGAAAATATTTTATTCACTTAAATATTTCAAAATACGATAAAATAATCATAAAATCATTTATTGTATGTAAAAAAAATTACAACAATTTTCTCTTTTCCAAGTAAATACGATGCCTGTATTAAAAGATATTGATGTTATAGCGTTATTGCTTTACGGGTCCCTTACGTTGTGCGCCAATTGAAGTGTTATTGAATATTACTGCTTACGTTGGGCGCTAATTATTATGTTTTTGACGTCTCTCTCCGCATCGTTCGATGAATTATGGATCTGGTTCGTCACGTTGGGCGTCGATTGAAGTTATACCGTTTAATTAGCTGATAATTTCCCCGTGGTCAAGCACTAATTAAAGCGGTTCGGTATTTTGATGTGGTGAGTTAATTGGTATTTATGGACCCGTGATCGAGCGCCAATTAAATAGTTATTGGTGATTTAAATATTGTATAATTAATACACACTTATTATGTTGACATGTTTTTATTTCTAAATCTCAGTTTATTTCTAGAGAAAATAGATCATGTCGTCGAAATATATACGCGGCCTATTGTATGATCGTAAGGATCGCGGACAGGAGCTCAAGTTCCGAGTGGTTCAAGGACTGGACTCCAAGTGACTAGTGAGTAGTGAGCAGTACTGCCCTTACATTGCACCATTCTTTCGTATATAGCCATTGCTCATGGAAGCTTCGAGAAGGTTTAGTTTAGAAAAACAAAATACAAGACAAAAACATCTCGGTTTTACTGGGAGGTTCTAGAGTCGGAAAATGACTCAAGTTACATTTTAAAATCTCTATTCCAACTTTCCAGAAGAGGAAGTTATTATTCAAAAATAATATATTGTCATATTGACTCGGCTAACGTGATGCGTTCTGACGTCACTTACAGTAGCGTGTACCTTCTTAGAAGAAGAAGTGCTTTAAGCGCCACGTAATATATTATAATTTAAAGAAAATAAAATACGTTTATAAAATTAGGACGATATTATTGTCAATGCTCTCACATATTCTTTAGGGTCAAATCAGTAACATTACAATTTGTGCACTATATTATACAAAATCAGTAACGTTCCAAAACGAAAAAGTACTTTAAATTATGTTTAAAATATTGTTTCGAGTTGTATAAAAAGAAATTATTTAAAAAATGAAATAGTATGAGAAAACTTAATTTTACGTTATTTTAAATGTAATATAGTTAATTAAAGATCTTTACATTTATAACAAAACTGTGATCTTTTACAAGTGTTGGCAATCCAAAACCTAAACATGATTTTCGAACTGTCATCCAGGTAAAAACCTATCGTGAACGGAATATAATAATGTGTTCGAGTATGCGAGTATGGAGTATTTATGAGTATTGAGTATTGGGTATTTAGTATTTGCTCGAATACTCCCATGAGTATCGTTTGGAAGGAAAACTAATTACTCGGGTGTTTGGCGGCTTGCAATGGAATTCGATACTCAAAGGCCTAACATAAACTCTTCTTGTCGGCACTGACATTGACAATCGACATACAGCTACCTAATCTTTCAAGGTTTCATATGGATTTCATGTTGCCTGACTAATGTACAGTCAATACAAAAGTATGCGTTTTAATGTGTTTCATACAGTTGATAAGAAAAGAAAGCAAAACATATGTTATTAATATTTTATAGTGAAATGTTATGTAATTTGGGCAAAATTAGTTGTCCAACAAACATTATGTTAAACTTGAATACCAATATTAAAAACTTATTTGACGTACAATGAGAAACTCTTGTAAATGTGTAATTTATTTAGTGATCTGTTTTACTAGTTAAAATTTATGTGACATTAAAAATGAACATAACATAATGGCGATTGGTTTAGGAAATTTTGTTTAGAATGCAGGTTATAAATTATATTATTGTAGTGTTATTTTATTTTAAATACCGTACATCTAATAGTAGATGAACTATACATATATTAGAAGCAAATAAACTTTAGATTAGACTATAAGATGATTTAGAATCATAAACGCATAGTAAATATTAAGGTTTATTTATATATTTTCTATTTTGTTACTTATATTAATTATTAGCGATTTTGGGGATAGGATCACCGAAAAAAAGAATATTTTTTTTTTCGTAGCTTACTTTTAAAAAGAATCCGAAATGTGATTTGCTTAGTACGCAAGCTTTTCGATTTTGTTATTAACAACAAATATTTTGTATTGAAAACGCATTTGAATGAAACAGTTAAATCATTAGAGTCATTTTTACGTAGCAATCTGATACTGTTTTTGAAAAATGAGCTCTACGAGATCAAGTGTTTTAAATAGAAATAGCACGTAAAACATGCCAGTCAATAAGGTCGATTCTCAATTATCTGGTAGAAAATAAAAGAATAACAAGGGCCGTGAAGCGAGTATTTACTCGAGTGTCTTGAGGAAGCAATATTAGCTCCGTGTCTCGAGTAACTGTTGCCATCTGATGCGAGTATGGAGTATTTCCTATCACTGATATCTCAATCACCGATACTTTTGAGATCGAGTCACTGGGAGTATCGGTGATCAAATGGTATCGGTTAAAAAATCACAGTGATTTATCGCCCATCTCTAATTGGAATGGGGCAGGTGTAGAAGGGCTTTAAAAATGTTGTAATGTTCCACCCTCCTTTGCTACGGCGGTACTATGAGGGCTTTGGGGGGGGGATCATGAGGAGAGGGTGGAAATTCGAGGAGTTGGCATCCCGGATGGTTCTGAGCGCTGAAAGGTTGGGAAGGGTTGTTTGCAAAAAATGAAACCAGACCAATATATAGCTTCCCGAAACCCCGAGAGGGTTGGGATGAGATGGCTGAAGTTTATTTCTATTTTTTCGTCTTATTCTCTAAACTTATGCTAACATATATATCTTAACCCTCTTATAATTACTCTGACTAAAGCTACTACATTATTGTTACACATTTTTACAGTTGAATGGTTTTTTGTAGTCCTTTTTTTGGTAAGGTCTTTGGCTTGATCGAGCCCTTTGTCCTGGCACGATCTCTTAGATCTTTAGAACTGGCGGAATGGTGCGCTGGGTTTCTCAGGGAGGATCTTGTTCCGTCTAGCGGACCGCGCGGGAGGGGGGGGGGACTCGAGGTGAAAAGAGGTTAGGGGTAGTGTAGTGTGTGCGCTTGCCACTCGATCACTCCGCCTCCCTTCCGAGGGGTGCTCTCGGTCTCGGAACGGTCACTAGATGTCGCACAACATGAAAAATTACTTTAGTGTACCCATCTGGGATTTGAACCCAGATCTCCCACGTTATATGCAAACAAGTTCACGATTCTCTGACGTTTTATTGGTTTGTAATCGTTTTAGTGTAGTAATAGGTAATCTGTTTATGTCCACAGTTTCCAGCTGTCAGTCACAAGAAACTCGTGTATAGCCTTGAATCATTGGTATGTACAACCAACACCAACCCCTCCCCCCCACCTCCTTTCCGATAAGGAATATTTTTAGGAATCACTAAACTTGGGGAGTTCAAACTTGGTAGTTTTATATTAAAATGACTCAAGTACAGATTTAAAATACACGGTAGTAATTTGAGCTTAAGATAAACATTGGTATTGACTCCACAAAGGTCCAAGTTCAACTGTCGATTTGGTGGCCAATGCAGGTATATTTCAGTAATTTTGTGCGGGAAGGGGTTCTAGGAGGGGGTCATCTTATCATTTTTATCCGTTGAGAAATAAATTCGGCCCATGACGAATTTATCACGTGCACGATTCGCCTTAAGAAGGAGCTACTAGAAACATTGACAAACCAGCGTTGTGAAACTTGGCTCATATTTAAGGGATGATTGGCCACATAAAAATAAGAGAATGACAACGCTGTTGTTCCCTCAGAGATTATACATATCCTGTGTGTGTCGGTTCGCAAAGGTCCGGTCTCTTCCAAGTACACAGCATTGCTACGATCGTTCTGAAAGGGGCAAAAGAAACAATTCCCCACAACAGTTTTGAAACTTCAAAATATTTTTACATCTATATGAAATCAGAATGGGTTGTATAATTGTTGACCATTTTGATTTAAAGTATTATTTCGCAAAATCACCGTTTGAAAAAATGTATTTTAACTAACTTAATAAATGTTATAACAGGAAACCAAAGCCATTCTCGTTGAGGTGCACCGCGTAATAAGGGGATAAACATCTGAAAAAATATGTCAAGAGAAGTTAAAATACTATTTTTAGGCACGTATCATAGTTGTGATTTTGCTGTGAGATTATTCCTATAGCCCGTTTATAAAAATAACTAGAACTCAATGTAAAGTACCCACACTGTAGGTCATGCAGGCTAGGGTTTTAAGCACACTAGCTAATTACGTCAAATCATAGCCGGGTGCACTGTGAGAAGTTTTATTCATGGATGTCTGACATGATTTAACCACGCAGATGATGGTGTATTTCCAAACAAGCTTATCCTACGCAACCTTGTCATTAAACAGAGTTGTACTTAAGGAGTGTAACTAGCCTACAAGTGTAGTCGAATGGTTTTAGCCGTTTGACTCGCATCTGGACTTTGTCTTAAAATCGAAGTCGGAACTTCAATCGCGATCAAGTAAACTTAAGGTATTTAACTTATCCTCACTTAACGATTAAGAGCGTTTCACATACCAATCAACTCTGTGTTACAGTCGGCTAGAAATCGTAAATTTACACCAACACTATTGCACGTGGATAATGTTTGATTAAACATTATGGAAGACAAAGAGTTAATAGAAGTTCCTAATGAAGAACATTGTTGAAATATTAAACGATATTTGGATAAAAACTGCAATGAAAAAGCCGTTCTTGACAGTTTCAGAATGGCTTTCACAGCTAAGCATCGTGCATAACTATTCATTCTGTCATAATAGGGACATACTGTAATGACTAACCAAAAACTTTGTCACTTTGTCCCCATAATTTCGAGTAATCGTTCACACACGAATGCACTGCACACATTTCTGGCATAGCGTAGGTGTTTTACTTTCCCTTTTACTCCCATACCTCGTGCTAGGCGGGAGCTGAGCCGGCTATGACGAAAGCTCATAAGCCAATTCACCTCCTCTTTAATATCTTCCGTTATTCCCCCCTAACCAATTATATTAGGTCATTAACCCCCCTCCCACCCACATCGGTGATTTCATGGTCTAACACGTCACTCTCGTATTGGACTGGATTGCTGGTGAAAGGGAGATCGGGACTCGAATTTGGGTCGGGTGTACTAATACTTTTTCCTTGAATGGTTTCGCATTCTCCCTCCACGCCAATGCGTGTGCATTTTATTAGTCTTACCTTACTCATCCCTATTCTATTAATATAATGTATTCGTAAAAACCGAACCGGTATTGTGACGCGGTGAAAATAATAGCCCTACCAATAAATAAAAAGTAAAAAAAACTTCGGTGGCCGCATGGTGTAACGCGCTACTATCTCACGTTGGACTAGAATGCCAATGATGGGGAGATCGAGATTCGATCCCGGTCGGGTGCACTAAGGGCGGTTTTTACCTAAATGGTTTTCCACTCTCCTTCCACGCAAGTGCGGGTGCACTTCCTTTGAATTAAACCTTCCTAATTCCCAAACCATTAGTGTAATTAGTGCATATGTGTATAACTGAGCGGATAGACGTAAATGCTGGGGGAAAAAAAGAATTAACGACCAACCAGAGTTTTGTCGGAACTAATGTTATAGCTAATAGATGTCACAGCGAGAACAGCTTGTGTGTTATGCAGTTCACCTCAAACTCTAGTCTTACCTGCTTTATACATTACAAGTTGCATTGTGGTCATGACCGAATCATTTTGATTTGGTTTAGTGATTGGAGTATCGGGCTTCTAATATGAGGCTATATACTTGTTTTTAGCTCTACATCTTAAAACCCTGACCACTTCTATGGTCTAGTGGTCAGAGTCCTTGGCTACAGATCCAAAGGCACCGGGTTCGATGCCCAGCGCTTCCAGATTTTTCTGTTAGGCAGTGGGTCTGGAATAGGTGGGAGGGGGTCAAACTCCACCTTGTGAAGACATATGGGGGGCTACTTGAATACAGAAGTAGCGTCTCCGTTTGGAAAACTGAACTAACGGCTGGAGGGTTTGTTGTGATGATCACATGGCACCCTCTATCCGCAAATGTTGAAACTTTGCCAGCACATGGCGGCTGCTCCGTTGATACAGTTCATCTTGCGGGCTCACGACGAGGAGATTCTTACAACCCGTTTGGGCTATCCGCTTTTAGCTACACCAATCCTATGGAATAAGAATGAGGATGATAGAATTTCGAGTAAGTGTAAGTGAAGCTACGTGTAGGGCGAGTGAGAAATTATCCAGAGGAAACCACCCTCACTACATCCTTTTGAGTGTTCAGGGTTAAAGTGAACCAAGCCTTTTTTTCCTTCTTTGCTTGTTTCGTATTAACACTGCCATGGTACAGCGGAATATTTTTTTTCTGTAATAGTAAGTTAAGTCTAGAGTTTAATTGTCCGCCAGATGGCAAAAGTTGTGGGTACCACTGAAAAACAGCCGATTCCCTTTCAGAACTCTAGTGCAGCGGTTCCCAACTTTTATGCGATGGCATACCCCTTGATAGCTCATTATCATAAATTGTGCTCTTTATATTAGCAAAATATTTGTTTAGTTAATGGGTTAGTAGTTATTTTGGATTAATTTTTTTCAACTAAAAATAAATAGGATAGTAATGGGACTAAAAAACAATGTAATAATAAGTTGAATAGACAGTGTAAAGTCTGTTCAACGTAGGAATTGTTTTCTGAAAGGCCTTTTTCCCTACCAGAAATATATTATATAGTAGGATATTGATAGGAAAAAAGACCTTTCAGAGAGTAATTCCTAGTATGTATGGATTATATATATATATATATATATATATATATATATATATTACATTCAATTAATTTATTAATAACTATAAAAACTATTTAAATTTCAAATATAAAATAATTTTCTAAAGGTCAAATATAGAAGGAAATCCGCACCACCTCTCACCATCGCGTTGAGTTCATTTCACAACTTTTGACTGAACATTTGTCTTACACTGCTGGTATATGTAGCTTTTCCCGCCATTATTCAAATATTTTTGCGTACCTCCAAAAGTCCTGGCAAGTACTCCCGTTTAGAACCGCTGCTCTAGTGGATCAAGTCAATTTTTTTGTTGTGAACAAGCACGTGCTTTTACGTGATGTATTCTGTTTTTAAAGATTTTAACTAATATTCACTGTTGTGTAACTACGTGTTTTAAATAGTTTAAATCGATACTAGGACCTTGTATGAATGTTATCAGTTCAGGAGTGGAGATCAAATAGCACCGATTTCTGTGAAGATAAGTTAACAAGGATTTATTTGGTTATTTTAGGTTAGGCTATATTTTAAAGAGTGATCTTTGGAGCTACTTTAGGAGTCTATGTTCTCTTAAACTGTATTAAAAGGCCGTATATCTTCCTTAACAATTTAAATCTTATTTTAAAGTTGTAGAGAGTGATTTTTGGAGGAGTTAATGTTCTCTTGAACTGTATTACAAGGTCGTAATAATTCAACCATTTAAATTTTATTTCGAAGCAAGTAGTGAACTTATTATTGACGTTTCAATTTAAATAAGTTAGTTGATAAAAAAAAATTCAGGCCAGGAGGAGGAATCAGACGATCATTCAACACCAACCAAAAGAGGGGAGCGGGATAGCAGGTGCGAGCACATGGGTCCCTAATTTTGAAACGTGCGAGTAAAGATTCGCTAGCGTATTTCTCTCATCTCGCACACAATCAAGCAAACCACTAATTTTTACACTTCTGCATTGCAAAAACTGACGTCACACGATCGAATAGCGAGCGGATTCTACTCGTCAGCCTCACACCGTGCGAGACAGGCCTTGTCTGTCGAGTAGAGCCTAAAATAACAAAATGGATGCCATACCCCTCTTCGGTTGCAGCTTTCTGAGAGTGATTTTGTTGAAATAAACCTACCAGTGTATAAAATAGGTTTACAGAAGAAAAAAATATGATTGCTTTGTACACTTTATTCAATCCTTCAATAAAAATATTTGTTTGGGTGTAAATATGGTTATATATTTTAATTTTTACAAATTTTTTAATTGTCAATTTGGCTGAGTCGGTAGAGTGGCGTTCTCAATCTTGTCATCTCTTTTTTTTATCAGACTTTAAACTTTAATTTTAAATTATTGTATTAGTAAGCATATAATTTGTTTTAAATATATTTATATAAGTATTCAAGGTATTTGAGCCTACGTAGACTACCATAATATTCTTCTTTAAAAACAATTTAACATGGTAATAAATTAAAAGCGATACATTAATTTCGAAATTTCCTATGGGCCTTTTAACATTAAAATGTACACATTTAAAAATAAAGCAAAGCAAGCTAATTATTATTCGCATAGTAAAAACCTTTAGGGCATATTTATGTCTTAAAAATAGTTGCGAAAATATAATATATTATTACTGAATTCTAATTATTAACAAGTGGTTTTGCATACAAACCGAATTGGTAATAAGACGCCGTGATGATGATGATAATAATAATAATAATAATAATAATAATAATAATAATAGACAAGTGAGTTAAATTCAGACATAAAACAAAATATTGTAATCGGGGTGGGATCGATCTCGTTAACATTTGAGTTTCAGACACGCAAGCTATCAAGTTAGCTAAAGTGGATATTGAGTATAACATGGGGTGGTTACAGAGAGGGAAAACAGGAAACACCTGGAAAAGTCAGGGAATTTTGTAAAATATGTTTTGTAGCCACCCTGCATAAGAACGGTTTAACTTTTATTCATATAATCTGAAAACATATTCAGACAACAAACTTAGATACAAATAACTGGAAGATGGTTTCCTAATAAAACGAAACAAATCGTTTTACATGATGCACTCAATACAATAAGTGTGTTTACTTTCAGTTACGTAGGCCTATCTTATACAATGGCGCGTGGTGGCATCTCATCACCCCAACCCTTTGGCACGTCTTGGTTTTACAGTGTTGTCAGATTGGAAACTCAGTCACAAACGAAACAACACTACACCGACTCATACGATATTAGAAACCTTTCAAAATTAGCTCTGTTTTGGTACAGCCTGCGATTTGCGAGTTTGCTCGCTAGTGAGTATTTTCGCAAGTTTCAAAATTAGGGGTCCTGAGGATAGATGGTCACCCATTCCAGGGCCACCCACAGTCTAACCAACCACCATCCACCTAGTGTAGAAGCTGAAGATGGACTAGACCAGGATTCAACACAGCAATGTGGTAGGAAAAGGGCCAAAAATTAAGACAATTGGGTACGGGATAAAAGAAAAAAACTCGCAATAGTGGTGAGTCATACACTACTAAAACAATGTTTTGGTCCTAATAAAAACCTTTTAAAGGAATTTCCACCGCCATTGTCTCCATAAGTGACCAGAAAATATTTTCTCAGAGTCAGGTTTAGAGTTTTTTTTATATAATTTTGGAAGTTGGCAAATTATTCTAAACAGAATTTACAGAGTATAGAGCTCAAATACAATGAGATTACGGCCCAGAGATGGCGAGGGCTCCTGAGGTAAATCAAAGTCTTTCACTATTTTATTCAAGAAGATGTGAGTTTGCAATACATTTGTCTCATAAATATTGAAAATAAGTTGGGGAAGACTGTACAGATGCCCCAGTAAAGATGAGGTTTTCGAGGTTGTACCATGGCTACAAACATCGTCGCCATCTAACCTCCGCCACCTACAAAAGTACATACACATACCCCGTTTTACCGTTTGACCAGTGCCATGTTTTGATCCTCTGCAAACATCGACACACATGACTTCACCGTTTACATTAGACAAGAATGAATTCACGGAGTGCTACGTAATCCGGCCCACATTCCTCGAGTGGCGAGCAACGCGCAGACGCTAGAACTCGAAGACGCGCTCTATGCGATCATGTGTGTTACCCTACCCCTGAGCTGTCGCTCTTTCGACGTTGTGCGCAGGCGTCGAGGAGAGACCAACGCACTTACTTGCTGAATATGACATTATTGGAATTGAAATATCTCCCTCCCATATTTTCCCCGCTGGGCAAAATTGAATAAAAGCTTGTACTCAGCATGGAGCTAGGAATCTTTGATGCTATTAGGATATAGGAACTCACAACAATTAAGTGTACATTATGTTGGATAGGTTTATTATTGTTTTTTTATAGGAATACTGAGGAACGACTAACTCTTGCCAAATTATTTAGGGATTCATTTGAAATTGCTTCGGCAAATTTATTTATTGGTATTATACTAGATTTATTTATCTGATAGTAAAATTTGTTTAGTTTATGGGCATGTGATGGTCTTATGCCTCTTAGTGCTGGTTAGGTTATATTATTTACAAATTAAATAACGTATGGCTTATAGATGTAGTGTGTCTTGATGAATATAATATTGTTTGGTATTTCTTCGCGAGTGGGAAATTCAGTAAAGGATTTTAATATGTTCAAAGTTTATAGTGGAGTAAGAAAATAAGTTAGGATGTTATTATGCTTTTTAGTCTGTAGGCTACCACCGCCTCTCGGGTGTTAGATGGGAATAATGACCGTTTGTATACATTGTAGCCTGGGGTATGGTTATGAGCAGAAATTTAATAAATGATATGTATAAGTTAGGGAATATAATATGTACAGACTTTTAAACAAGTGTAAGTATATATATATATATATAGGTATCTTTGAATGGCTTAGATGTGTTGATTAGGCGATAGGGTGTTTACCCGCTTTCAATTCCTTTTGATTATTGTTCATGAACATAACTCTTTTGCATTTGAATTGGTTCTGTTGATTTTGTAAGCATGTTCTTTAATATTGGCATTTGCATTTACTACGCTGTAACCTCGTGATATTATTATTATTATTATTATTATTAGCACCGCGTCTTACTACCCGTTCGGGTTATACGCACTTACGCTAATGTGTAATGGTAGGGTGATTGTGAGATGAAATGAAGGACCTACAGTTTAACGTGGAATCCGAACCACGGTGGAGGCCTGGCATCTCGTGATATTATTCTTTTTACTTATGCACATTCATTCGCTCCACGATAAATATTGTTGGATTTTTGCTATTGCGCATTGTCCGCAACCAACAAAATAAATATTGTTAACCTTTTATCATTATCTCAGATAATAAAATAGCCTTCGGGCATTTATAAATTTCATCTCATTTGTTGTGCTTTTCGTCGAGCAAACCCTAACTTCCTTTAATTCGAATGGTTGCGCACTTTAATTTTCTGATAGTTAACACTGCTAATACAACAGGGTACTGAGTTTTACTGATTGGGTCTGGGCCAAATAAAGATCCCTAGTGATCTTTCCTGTCCTTTGTATTGCAACAGCCTTCTCCATATAGAGAGACGGTTGAGGGTAATGAAAGTAGGTACATAACAACTTTAAATAAAATTGACAATTCTGATGTTGCCGACATCAATCTTTTACCTTGCTAATAGAGACTATCACACGAAAGAATAATGTCAACACAAAAAGTATCTGCATCTTAAACTTTAATTCAAAAGAAATGTGTGATCTATAATTTTTAAAGTGAGTTAGTTGTGTACTGAGGAAAAGAAACAGCCTGCTAAAGAAACATACTATTACCATGCATTTTCAACCAAATTCAATCTTCACTCCAAGGTTCCTTTTAAGGTCACTTGCAGGTTGTGTGATGAGCTTCTACATAAGATAAAAAAAAAGGATGATCCTGAGGAAAAAATGGATCTAAAAGTGTAAAGGAAACTTCGTGCTGAGAAAAACAGACAAATACTTAGATATGGAACTAATTAGGCATTTTCAAACCCGTGCCCTGGGCAGAAAGTGAAATATTAAAATGACCCTTACTATGCTGAAACTAGCTCAAAACCAAACCATTAATATGGGATTCTCAACTAATGGACTAATGAAACCACCACCCATTCACTGAAGAGGGCTATCTCTAGCATTATCTAGCTAAGCCAGGCGCTCTTATGCATGTGGCAATCACCAAGACCGCAAGAACAGCGGAACTCCTTGCGTCCACGATGGGCAAGTCACCCCATCAAAAGGCTCTTCATCCACCGCGAGTGTACCCTCGGTTTTTTATGCCGCCAACCCCGTGCCAGTTGATGAACCAGAACTCATTGGGTACCCCTACATGAATGGAATATATATATATATATATATATATATATATATATATATATATATATATATATATATATATATATATATATATACGTTCTTGGTGTTTGGACATTCCTTCTTGCCAAATGATGCTGAATATTGTATCATTGAAATTGCAAGCCAGAAACAACAAAACATTTATGTGCCAGAGAATTGGGTCCAGATTATAAAATCAGTGAAGAAGCCTTATTTTAAAATAGTTTGTATGCCTATAAATGAGTTCCTGATTACCAAGTCTACAAAATTCTGTAACCAACAGAAAAAGGACAAAGAGGGACACCCTGTCAACTGATTGAAGATAAGCCAGATCTAGTTTGAAAGCCCCATCCTTCCTCTATGTATTTGTTAAGACAATTCAATGATTAATTTTATAATTAAGAGATAAAATCTGGAAGTTGTTACAAAGTCACCCCATACTGAGGGGTGACTTTGTGACGTGGTTTACCATATGAATAACACAGAATTGAGAAGTACAAAGTAACCCCACATAACTTTTATTTCAAACTGAAATTATATTGAAAACATTAAAGAAAATGTAACAAAATCCTAAAAAGAAAAGTTTTATGAATGAAAATTGTTTCTTATCCTTCTCTAGTCTACTTTCTCATACACGATATTTTGGGAACTTTGAACGCGCCTCGGCTCTCAACCTGTTGGGGTTCGTTGAGCATAAAAATTTCATTTTGAGAAAACTAAGTCATCATCTTTCATTTGGGAGGCGACATATGATTCTCTGTCCGATCCATCGGAATCCTACTCGAAACAATTCATTCCGGTACGGTCGTCAGTATCTTTAAGGGGAAATACATAATTGTTTTCTTCTTCATCAAAGAAATCTTCTCTTTGGAAGTAAGATCTTCTTTTAGAAGTCGACTTTTTCCACCCGTTTGCTGTCAACCACCGCTTGCTGTGGACGTGCTGGCGATCGCAATAGTTTGAAGATTGACATCAGCTATCCCGATACTTTCACCAGGTGGGACGTTTAAATTCTTATACCTTCAAACATTCCACACCAACCTTCGAAACATAGGGGCAATAATTCCAATTTTTTCAAATCTGAGGTAAAGTAATAGGCAAAACGCATTGAAAAGCATTGTTGAAACTCAGACATGTGACACGACACCATTTGACCACCGAAGGATGTTCAGTGAGAAGTAGTTTTTACATCAGTTTTGGAAATTTCTAAATCCCCCATTTCACCAAACTTAGAAATTTCAAAAGAGTTAGAAATTATTGGGGTATTTGTAGTAATCCCACTACATACCTGGAATTTTTTTTACATTTTTTATCACTACATTCCTAGCATTTTTTTAAAAAAATTATGTCTCCTAAAAGTAGTGGTTTGGGCATGTTTGAGCAATATAGCAATATTAGTGTGATATAAGCATTTTAGGTATCTTGGTTTTGGGGTTATAGCACCTAAACACATACCCAAAAACACAGATATAGAAAAAAATACACATCTTATATTATTTAGGCCTATATGACTGATTTTGGTTTCCAATGTCAGCCTTCCCCCCAAAAAAAATATGTATGAGTTAATAGATTTGGACAGGCTAAAAAGTAATGTTCTATAGTCGGTCACCTGGCGGTCTAGGGGTAAGGTGTCGGACTTCTATGCTGGTAGCCGGGGTTCAAACCTCGGTCCCGGCACAAATTTATCTGATTACCAAACCCTTCCTTCACCTCTGACAAGATATCTTGTGAATGTGGGGAATGCCAGGCCTCCACCGTGGTTCGGATTCCACGTTAAACTGTAGGTCCTTCATTTCATCTCACAATCACCCTACCATTACACATTAGCGTAAGTGCGTATAACCCGAACGGGTAGTAAGACGCGGTGCTAATAATAATAATAATAATAATAATGTTCTATAGTCACCACGTTATTCATTTTGGCCGTAATGCCTAACACAATTATATCCAGGAAACTTTAAAATTTGATCCAATGAAAATCCAATAAGCTTAAATTGAAAAAAGACCAATAAGAAAGGTTTTGTAGTTGCTATTTTGGAACAAAATGGCGGACGTAATTTTAATTAGCCTTAACCGGACATTCAAGTTATATTCATGCTAGATTTTAGCAGAATAATAATAATAATTATTATTATTATTTAGCACCGCGTCTTACTACCCGTTCGGGTTGTACGCTTTAAGTACTAATTACGCTATTTGATTGGGAATTGGGAAGGTTGAATTAGAGGAAGTGAACCCGCATTTGTGTGGAGGGAGAGTGGAAAACCATTTAGGAAAAACCATCCCCAGTTCACCCGACCGAGATTCGAACCACGATCTCCTCGTCCTCGGCGGTCGAGCTCAACACGACTAGCGCGTTAGCCAACTACGCCACCAAGGCGGGTAGCAGAAAAATTATTGGTACAGTGATTTGAGCGTGATTGAGCAACAAACAAACAATAGGCCCACATTTCATTTCTATATAATTATTAGGGTAAAAGTAAAAAAAAAAAAACCTGGGTTCACATACGCTAGTTTCCCTAATTATTAACAAAACTTAAGATTTTCATCGTCCTTCGTTTGGCATCCTTTCACACCAGCAATTACGCTGTTTAATACTACAGCCTCATAATATTTGCAGTAACAAAAACCAAGGTTTCCCAAAGAAAGTGGTTAATACCAGGTTTTTGGTTTCTATGTTTCTTTATGTTTAGCTACTCGAATAGGTAGTCACAGTGTCTCAAGTGATAGACTCACTAAGGATGTAAGAAACAGAGGCCAAGAAGCACATCCGAAAGATTTCCCTTACTACTCATTTAAGATTTAAAATAATTACTTTATTGAGTTAAAAGATGCACTTCCCAGTAGACACGACTCGACTTTTTTTTTAATATACTCGAGCACACCTCTGAGTATCACTAAGAAGACTTGAAAAGTGCCACCTTTCTATTTGTCTTTGGTTTGGATTACACACACCGTAGGTTACAGAGTTTAAGGCGTCAAGATCTCAATCTGCAGTCAACTCCGCTTATAGTGAACTAGTCTGGACCCATATATTTGGTTCACTGTGTCCAAAGTTAACTAAAACCGAAATGTGTTTTAACTTAACCGTAAGTGAGAGGATAAACAAAACAAAATACCACAATTAATATAGTAAATTTATTGAGATCTAGTTTTAAACATTTAAATAATCGGCTGCTAAGTGCTGTTGCTTGCTGTATATGCCTACCATTTTAATTAACATTATCTGGCCTTTTATTGGGAGAACTATTCGTTTTGTCTGAATATGTATCTATGTAAATGTAAGATCAAATCAAATAAAGATGTTGAACGTTGCCTAGGTGTAAGTTTTATTTGTTAAGGAATCACGACTTGCCTATTAAATCGAATATAAAACAACTAACACAAAGTATAGTCTTCTATCTTTGGATTTAAGATTTAAATGTGTTATGTAACTACTCTTTGAATTGCAGTTGATTTGGCGATCAAGAAAGACATAAAAAAATTAATTCTACATTCATGGTTTGTTGACATTTCCAAAACCTCGTTTCCAAGGAGACTTACAAAAAATATGTATTAAAAGTTAATATATTTAAAACGATACACATTTAAAAAGCAAATGTAACCACACTAACAGTAATAATAATATTTAGCACCGCATCTTACTCCCCTTTCGGGTTATACGCTTTAAGTACTAATTACACTAATGGATTAGGAATTGGGAAGGTTTAATTAGAGGAAGTGAACCCGCATTTGCGTGGAGCACTAACAGTAGATTTTTTCGACATTGCTTCGCTCGATAATGAGATAGCATGATGGTATCTATATTTTTTTTAGCACCGCTTCTTACTACCTGTTCAGGTTAAACGCTTAATGTACTAAATTTACGCTGATCAGTTAGGAATGAGGAAGGCTGAATGTAGGGGAAATGTACCCGCATTTGCGGGGAACGAATGAAAACCATTTTGGAAAACCACGCTGAGCATCCAACCGGGATTCAAACCCCAATCGGCAGAATTGTCTAAAAGAAGAGTGACGCCTTAGACCATGCGACCACCGAAGTAGGTGTGATGTTATATAGCTTACTATTTATTCTTAAAGATAAGGAGTACAATCTCAATCCGATTAGTTATTTTTGAGTTTATTGGAAACAAAGGAGATCGAACGTACAGACAAATTTACAGTTTAGTGTATGTACAGATAGATTTTTAATATTAGATACAATATTTAAATATTATTTCTTTATTTAGAAATAATTATTAGATTGATTTAATTTTTTTAACTAAGAAAATAACATTTTGTTAGAATGCGCCCCTAGAACTTAACGGCAGAATGCCATGGTGGTGCCTTGTGCCTAACATCGTAAAAAAATTAGAATATGTGGTTTTTGACATGTTGAAATGTTGTTAGATATGTTGGTCGTGTAGTGTTGTCAAGCCCAAGCACGAGCCTTTTAGGAAACACTTTTATAGCAGTTAGCATTGATATTTTACTATTTTATAGACGTATTAATAATCTCTGGCAAGAGTGATAGTTACAGATCATATGAAGTGACATATGCTACGTGAAAGTAGATCTAGTAACGTTTCTAGCGGTAAAATAAGGGTCTTCGTATGGAAATTGAACTGTAGTGAGTTAACTAGTGCGATAATAAGAGACTGGGCGGCTAACAAGGCCAACCAGTCGTGGGGAGTAGGTCAGTTAGAAATCGTTAACGTAATACATATCCGAATATTATCACAATGGTGTACTGGCCTGGCAAAGAAAAAGGTCTTAATGCCCGATCAACAAACGTTCTAAAGACCTATCTTTTTTCGAGGATCCTGATCGATTACTGCCAGGATACTTAACGTGTAAAGTGTCAAAATGGTTTAGAATTTACGTAGGTAAGCGCTAAGGCTACCGGTGCATCATGAGAGCGTGTGTCACTGTGTATGACATAGTAGTGTGTGTGTGTGTGGGTGCGTGTGCGTGTGTGTGGGTGCGTGTGTGTGTGGGTGCGTGTGTGTGAGTGAGAGCGTGGGTGTGTGTGTGAGTGAGTGAGAGCGTGGGTGTGTGTGTGAGTGAGTGAGAGCGTGTGTGTGTGTGTGTGTGACAGTGTGATAGAACGTGTAAGTATGTGTGAGGGAGAATATGAATAAGATAGTGTGTGAAAGAATGTGTGGGTGGGTGAGAAGAGCAATTGTGTGTGAGTGTGAGTGAGTGAGAGTGTGCGTGAGAGTGTGAATGAGTGTGTGAGTGTTAGTGAATGTGAGTGGATGAGAAGAGCGAGTATAATTGAATGGAGAGAGCAAGTGAGTGAATGAATAAATGAATGAACGTATAAATTAATGTAGCAATGAACATATGAAAGTGGAGTGAATTAATTTGCATGAGGGAGATTGGGTAGGGATAACGTGAGGGAGATAGATAGAAAGAGAGCTTTAGGGAGAGTGATAGTTGGTGGGCAAGCAAGGGTGCGCCCATTTGACATGTTTTAAGGACACGACATAAAGATATGTTTTAGGTATAATCGCTTGTCGTGTTTAGCTCGACTGCTGAGGACGGGGAGATCGAGGTTCGAATCTCGGTCAGGTGAACTGGGGGTGGTTTTTCCTAAATGGTTTTCCACTCTTCCTCCACGCAAATGCGGGTTCACTTCCTCTAACTAAACCTTCCCAATTCCTAACCCATTAGCGTAATTAGTACTTAAAGCGTATAACCCGAACGGGTAGTAAGACGCGGTGCTAAATATTATTTAGGTATATGGGACCTTTCTCCTCGTCTCTTTATTCAGGGACTGGGACGAGCAACGTATATTTTACTCTCTGTACTAATAGTTTTTATTTATAATATACTTCTAGTCTCTGTAATGCATGTTTCTTGGTACACAAAACCGTCCTATTTTGGTCGAGACTTTGACTCCCTCATACCCTGCATGATAATCTCTTCTCTAAGTCCCTAAATGAAAATGTGTGTTTAGAAAAGCCCAAGTCATATCTAGCCAATAAATAGGTGTGATCACCCTTATCAAATATGTACAATCAGTCTACCCTGAAAGTTAGCAGTCTTTATTTAACCGATTACACTTAGAGATGTGGAACGGAAAATTTTCCCCGTATTTTTTCCGGAAAATTTTCAATTATTATTTCTGTAAAATAATTTCAACTGATTAAACGGAACTAATGCAATCGAGATATAGATATCCCAAATGTCAACGTTTATACTAAAGATTAATTTCTTCTAAAGGCGTCAACACCAGAAACATCACCAAACGCGCTTCGGTTGCCGCACGATCTAACGCGCTACTCTCGTAATAGACTTGTTTGCCGATGATAAGGAGATCAGTGTTCGATCCCGGTCTGGTGCAATGAGGGCGGTTTTTCCTAAATAGTTCTCTCACTCTCACGGGTGCAATTCCTCTAAATTCAACCTTACTCATCCCTAACTGTGCGCCTCCCTAGACGGCCCGGCCCTGTCATGGATTATTTTACAAACTGATACTATACGGGTAATATATTTTAAAGATCAACACTTTCACAAACACAACCTTGATTTAATAATTCAGAAGTACGGTCTTTACAATGTATCCAAACATAGCAAACACAACCGTGCGCTGAAAGTCCCTTGATACCAATGATATGACTGACTTTCAACCTAGGTGTCACTGGTCTGCTTTTACCCTCGCTCTAGCGGCAAAAGGTTGAATATAACTTAAACATTAATATATACGGGTTATACGCTTTAAGTACAAATTAAGCTAATGGATTAGGAATTGGGAAGGTTTAATTAGAGGAAGTGAACCCGCATTTGCGTGGAGGAAGAGTGGAAAACCATTTAGGAAAAACCACCCCCAGTTCACCCGACCGAGATTCGAACCTATATCTCCCCGTCCTCAGCAGTCGAACTAAACACGACAAGCGCGTTAGCCAACTAAGCCACCGAGGCGGGTTATATATAACTTAAACAAATACTTCCTTTTAGATTTACATTACAATAATAATGATAACTTTAATATAACATTAAGATAAATATTTTCTTTCAGTTCCACGCCACCCCGTGATTACAATAAACAAACAAAATAAATTCAAGTGTCGGCCTCAACCAGCACAAAACACATTAGCGTAATTAGTACATGGGCGTATAGCCCGAACGAGTAATAAGACGCGATGAAAAAAAAATGAATGTGAGCCTTTGTAGATCAGTTATGTTCATAAATCATACTTCAATATTTTATCACCAATAAGTTAATTAAAATAATTTTAAGGCTGGCCCACATTTTTCTCCTCCCCCCCCCTCTATACTCCGTGCTTCCTATCTACCCCTCCCCCTTCCAATCCCCGTGTCCCCTCCCCCTTTCTTATAACCCACTCTTCTCTTAACACACTTTATTTTTAAGTATAATAGGCTCTAGGTGCCACTATATCATAGTGTAAGAAAGGTTGTTAGCTTTCAGAATAAATGGAGTGTACATGTTGTATCAAAGCAGGACTAGAAATCAAACTTCCCCGTCATCATTGTACGAGTAGCGTTGGTACGTAAGGTCTTCCTGCCTAGTATAAAATGATCGAGTCTGATCTGAATGAAACTAAGACATGACTCGTGAAAGTTCCCTCTACACGAGGGCAAATTAACTTCTAGAAGAAATGTTGTGTCAGAATATTATATTACAGACTCTGTCTGAAGCAAGCATTTGAAGAAAATACCTTTAGTCAAAAAATTGAAATAGAAAAGAAAATTGATGAGTTTCAGATTAATTCCTAAATGAAGAGTTAGCTAGAATTGAACATTTCCCGATTTTGGGGGGGTAAAAGGAAAAATAACTTTCATTAATAGTCTTGACACCTTCGTTTAGTCGTTAGAATCTGTCTAATGAGCCAGAAGTCCCGCGTCCGATTCTAGCAATGAATGATAATATGTCAGACGAGTGTAAGGGAGGAATTATTGGCTGCGGTGTCTTTTACACTTAAAAGGTGACCTGGTGGTCTAGGGGTAAGGTGTCGGACTTCTGTGCTGGCGGCCGGGGTTCAATCCCCGGTCCCGGCAAAGATTTATCTGAGTGCCAAACCCTTCCTTCACCTCTGACAAGACGTGTGTTAATCACAACTTGTGAATGTGGGGAATGCCAGGCCTCCACCGTGGTTCGGATCCAACGATAAACTGTAGGTCCTCCATTCCATCTCACAATCACCCTACAACTACACATTAGCATAAGTGCGTATAACCCGAAAGGGTAGTAAAACGCGGTGCTAATAATAATAATACACTTAAAAGCCAAATCATTCGGAATTCTGAATATAGTAACGAGAGGGCTCAGTTATATAAGATTTCTAAAATTAAGATATTTGTGTATAGGTTCGTCAAATCACTCGAGAAACTTTTTGTGGCCTTTATTAAAAACTCACTATTTAGTCTAAGGAAACAGATTAAGTGGTGAAGCAAATCACATGCTGTATGTTGATTTATGATGCACATTGTACCGCAAACTTAAACAGCTGATTATCGACATATTGTATTTTCTAGTGGATACATATATTTTAGATCCTTGTCCCGATGGAGGTTTTTCAAATTATAATGTGTCGTGGCACCATCCAATACATCGATAAACACGCTTTGCATTAAAGGGTTATTTAAAATCTGTTCACAAAGGGCGACGAAGCTGCCTGTTGCGTCTGGCTGAACAGTGCATGCATTGTCAAATGCGCATGCGCACTGATTTGAAATTATGGAATTTGAGATTTGATTGGCTCTCTCGTGCCGAACATCTCGGGTAGAACGGACGAAGTAGGTATGAGTTGAACATTGGAAATCTTGTGATTGGCTTGGAGCTCGTCACGTGACCACGTTTCTATCCTTCGTTTATTTTTCGTCGAATGTGTGAATCTAAAGTAAGTGTAATTAATTATCACAACCTAATACGCGATGGTTGGCCGCCCAACGATAGTCCTGATATAAGAATTAAATTCAATCAAGGGAAAAATGACTATCTGAAAACTGATATAAGCTCAATACAATAACTAAGTGGTCATGGATATATAAAGAAATAGGATGGATCAATGGTAGAACATTGGCACGTTGGCTTCCTGTGCCTTGATTGTCATTTTCCACAAAATTGAGAATGAAAGCATGTTTAAAAATAAATTGAAGCAACTTCTGGAAAGTCAATTGTGGGAGAATACTCTTTCCGGTGCAGACTAAGTTCCTTGTTGTTCCTTTTGCGATGTTCTAGCTTAAATCGGATTGTATATCAAATATAACTTATTTAAATTTGTTTCAAAAGTTCATGCAAACACAATACAGTTTTAAATATAATATATATTGTACAATCATCTGCTTTATTTTTACTATGAAGTATTTGAGTAACAATTGACTATTATTTTAGTAGTCTTTAGAGAAATGTTCTGTCCACAGACAATAACATTTGATACTATAGGCCAGAGGTGACAAACTCACGGCACGCGTGCCACCATTGGTAGGCAAGGGCATTTTAATTGGCACACCTAAAGTCGCCATAGATAAAAAAATATAAAAATAAATTATTACATTGGCAAACAAATAAAACATCTGATAAGGCCAAGCTAATCGATTGCTAAAATGTTAGCTATTAAATTGGCCTCCTCTGTATTGTTTCCCACAACCAACAAAGAGTTTCTCATTTTGCGCCAGTTAGTTTTATGTAGAGGAGAGGATATTCTGAAAGAAAGAACATTTGTTAATGAAAACAAGTTTAAAATGGATGGATTAGACTGCCTGCATGGACGGGGCCCCAGAAATGACTGGCAGACTTAGGGTAGTTTTGTTGGAAAGTTATTTGATGTACAAAGCTCTTAATATCACTGAGTCCATCAAAAATTCCTCTGTGCCAAACGCATGCAATTATCTTCTGTACCCGATAAAGTGGTGCGATTTATCAACCAGATCTACTCTTGAACACTCAACAGAAGGGAATTCCGTCAACTTCTCAAAGCAGAATTAGAAGACGAACACCATTATGAACTTGTGCTTCAATGTCGTGACCGTTGGCTGTCGCTGGGAATAATTGTTTTTATTTTATTTTAAAGGGTGATGCTCTGAAATTTTTTGAAGAAAACTAGGAACTAAGTGACTTAAAAGAAGATTGTATAAGTTAACTGACTTTAAAAAAAGATAGGATAAGGGATTTTGATTTTCTGGCGGACATCATGGGCCACCTTAAAAATTGAATCAGATTTTGAAAGGTAAAAACAACCCTTAATGTCAAAGGAGGATCACGGCATCGATGAAATGTTAGACGGGGGACAGGAAAACTTTGAGGTGTGGTTAAAGAAAATTAAGTTTAGAAATATGCTAATAACATAAGCTAAGGTAGATCCTTTCAGAGAGGCTTGTACGATCACCGGAGCGGCCATTTTGGTTTAGTGTTGAAGTTCCCTTAAAGGTGCGGTCACATAGCTACTAATGCACAGTAAAAATGACTGATTTGCGACCAAAATTCCAGATGAACCAATAATGATATATTTTTGATTTTTTTTATGATGACTGTATGGACACTTTTCTAAATTGATATTGAATTAAATGATTAATTTTTTTATGCATATATTTTTAAAATTAACTCAAAAAACGCATTTTTGTAAATGGTTGGATTTAAAAACAAACATACCATCTTAAGTTTTGAGTGTAATTTACAAATATAATATTTTTAATCACGTAAACCTATTCCCTGGGCTAGAAATCGGTCATTAGTTACATAAATGTAGGTTTAGGGGTGGAAACCCCCACCGCACTTACTCAAGTCAAGAGAGAGGTGAAGTTTCTCGATAGAACCCCAGCAGGCAGTAATCCTATTGTTTGCTTGACAGAACAATACTAATAGCCTTGAAACCTATCCAGATGATCAGTTAGAATATTTCAGTTGTATTATTTTTTCTGAGTCTTAAAAAAATCTTTGCAAGCTAGAAAGTGAACCTATATCAACATTATTTCATTAAATATATCATATAAAATATTTGTTTTTTCAATGGTTATTCTAAAGTACAATTTATTAACACAAGGATTCTATCATCACACGACTTACAAACTAGCTTTTAACTATGACATACTTAACAGTTTACTAAAATTAAATTACCGACTTTACCTGGAATCGAAACCGGGACCCTTAGCACCGTAAGCACACATACTATCGACCTAGCTAAAGTGTCGGTTAAAATATAATGAGAAACGTACTACATAAAATATGATAAGTCACTTTAAATAAATGTTTAAAAAAATATAACAATCAAAGCATAATTGTGTTAAAATAATATTCAATGGCAAAATTGGATTCAATTTGAATGTTGCCTAAGTTGATGCACCTTATGATGACTTTTGACACACAAAGTATTTAATTATTTACATTTATTTTGTATTTAAGAGTGAATATTTGTCTAAAAAACACATTTATTTTTATGCTTCTTTAATAATAAACGTTTTGGGGTTGGCATAGCCATTCGAATTGCTCTTAAATTATATGCTATCAAGTAGACCAGGTTGAACTGAGCCTCCAAAAGGGCGAGGAGCTTGTATTTTTAGAGGGCGTAAAATATTTAGAAGAACCCAAAAAATGTTTACCTATTTACTGTAAAATAACTATGGAGTGCTGGTAGAGTTCAATAATTAATTAATAATAAATATTAGTAGTTACTGCAAGCACTTCTAATTTTTTTTTTTCCCCATGTTGCTCAAAACATTGTTTAATATTGTGAATTTCATAAGTTACTTTTGATAAAATAATAAAAAGAAAAATGCTGGGCTAGGTGAATTTTATTTCACAAAAGTGAAAAACATCTAGCATTTAAGGAATATATTATACAAGATATTATACCATATCCTTGGCAAGGATCCTCAGACTATTTAGATACTGCCTGTCTCAACAATATTCGTCCTGAGCAAACTGGGTTTGTCTCAGATAAAAGGAAGCATAGACATCACAAACCTTATTACCTCAACTAAACCTGACTTGTATCAGCGCTGAATATAAGTCACTTCGAAGCAACACATTTCAAAATAAATTTTCATTTTCATGCCAAGAACAACTTTTTTAAATGTTTAAATGAATTAAACTTTACTTATTCAACTACTGAGATCGTAACACAACTCCCTCCCCCTCCCTGGAATAAGTTTTGACCACAACGTTTTCTCTCTCTCGCCCTTTTCGATTAATAATTTATCTAATTAACTTACTGTAACTAGTAATATTAAATGGTCATTACACGTATTATTATGTTATGAATGGGATGTATTACAGTTTCCTTTCCTTAATATTATTATTATTATTATCTTCCCAGCACCCAAAAAAAGTACTGTTTGCTTGTCTTATGGACAAAAAAAATTTTTAGCCGATAGGTTAGAGAAAGATGAGTTTTGGAAAATTGAAAGAGAATAAAAATTAACTAGATTTTATTTAAATTGTATATTGCCAGACCTAGTGGATTATAAGCACACTAGATCAATGCAAATAAGAAATACAGGATAAATTTTAATGCACAAAAGTCTAAAACAAACTAGCCAAAGATTTCGGAAACTAAGTAAATGTATAGATTTTCATTCTTTATTTTAAAAACTCACTAAAATACCATTATTGATTAAAAATGTATCATATTGTAATATATTGAAAAAAATTATTTTATTGTAATGGCTACTAGATATTTCTACATAGTGCTATGTTCCTGCAATAAAAGTAACTGAAGATATTAGCTATTGTAATGACTAATGCTGGGATTTTTATGTAGTATCATATAACAAAATATGTAATAATATTCAAAGAAATAAGTAGACAAATATGTAGATTCATAAAAAATCTAACATCATGTAAAACAAATATTTTACCAAGCACACAACATTTACCTTATTTACACTCTGAATGACACATACATTGATGGATTATTTGTACTTTGGTGTGAATTTCAATTCTTTCTGTGGTTATTGATTGTCGCTTGTCTGACAGAATATGCTTGTAGGTGGACAATGTATTTTCCACGTCACAGTATGTCGATGGTGCATATTTCATCAGAAGAATTTTTTCGGGAGAAGTGTTCACAAGGGTATCTCCATCCAATGAATATACTGGGTTTCTTTTTAGCATAGCCTGAAACTTTGTAGAAACACTTTCCCCAGTTTTGTCTTTCACAGCATTTAGATTTGAAATTGTGCTTTCTATGATATCCATAGATTCTTATAGTGGAAATGCAGAAATTTCCAACCGTTTAATACTCTCTGGAAGCCAATAGAAATTGCTCTTGGTGTATGCAGTTGAACATGCCACTTTTGGTTCAATGAATGAGCTGTGAGATTAACATACAGATATCACACACTCAGGGGCGAACAAATCTACTACTGACTTTACAACTCCAAATTGTTCATAGTATATATAAGTTGGCTGTTTTATCCATGTTCCTCATTTCGTTAGAACTAATTGCAGGGGCAACGGCACATCAAAAAAGAATTAATAAATTTTGACTTAATGTGGGACTTTCACAAATAGGTCTAGTTTTGTTCCTCATAAATTAATCTATTCATTTGTAACGACTGGACTCTAATGTATTTCACAACACGATGTGGTCCATGGGCCAAACTTTTAAGATGGATTATATCAGGATATAACAACTTCAAAGCGCTTGCGATTTTCATTATATACGCCGTGACAACTAAATATAGCACCAGGACCTTCTCTACGTGAACTCACCTAGGGCAAAACACTTTCAATTCATCATTCATAAATCTTGCAACATGATAACTATGTTCCAGCACTTCTTACTAAATCAAATATGTTTTGGAAATATCCTTAGGATCTATTTTATCTACCACAAGGTTCACAACAAAATTACCCTAAACGTCCATCATTTCATCCACAGCGACCCATATGATGGCATCTCCTAAGTAATCTATTATTCTTTCCATAGTTTCTTCATAATATATATATATATATATAATTCTTTCCGAGTATTGATTGCTCCAGGATTTGTCGCTTTCATTACTGTCACAAGAAGGATGCAAATTTAGGCATGTGGAATTTAAAACATGGGATGTTCGCAGCGACCATTGCTCTACACAAGTCCTTACATAATTAGTTTCAACTGGAAGGAAGGCACCTTCATATTAGTTTAAAAAAAAGAATTCTTCGAATAACTTAGGTTTTTCTTTCGTACGAAGTGTGCACTGCACATGTTGCTCCAATTGTAATTTCACGGAACATCCCATTTTTTTGTTGCAAGCTTGACACATTACAAATTTACAGTTGGTTTTGAAGGAGTCATTACTTTAATTTACTCGTCTGCAAGAATTGGCTGGTGTCATGGTGAAAAAATTAAAAATCTGATGGTAGCTTACTGTTAGACTTTCACTTTCAACCGGTCCCGTGAAACTAAAATCACTTGGAGATATTACAAGATAAGAATATAAGTCGTTGGACTAGTGTGTTGGAGGGAAGGGAGGTTCCAGACTGAAATTCCTTATCTGTTTGCTAAATTCTTTAAAAAATACATCAAAAGGTTCAATGTGAAGAGAGAAGACATGTACCTAGTGGAAAAAACACTTTACTACCCGAGTTGGATTTTACCCTTTTCAATAGTTCATTGAAAAATTCCTTTCAACTGATATATACAAACCAAATCAAACTATGTTTAAATTTCAACAAATTTGCAATTAGTATTAGTATATATTAAAACATCACAAAGTAGGTAGCTTTATGTAAAATCACTTGAAACATATAAACATGTCAAAAAGTAAAAGTATATAAAATGATAACCAAATCAAATTTGATTTTCATTTTATGTATTATATTAACCCTAATATGATTTGTTGAGATTTATATTTTCTAAGCATCTAAATGGCAAGGAATAGAATATGTAATTACATAGAAATCCCAGCTCTAGTAATGACTTCCAGAGTCTTGTAACTTTACTCTTTTCCTACAATATAACTTTTAAAAATATATTTGATTGTAATGGCTACTATATATTTCTATATAATGGTTTTATGTTCCTGTGAGCTAGTGCAATAAGAGACAAACACGTTAGTCAGTTGGGCCACTAGAGCGTACCTCTTCAAAATTTGTAAAAGCTATGTTAAAATGTGTATTTTTTTACACAATGGGGGAAGAGTTATTATTTTTACCCAAGTCCAAAGCTACAATAAAAACTTTTACATCAATCCGAGAAGTGAATAATGTATAAAAAAATTCTTCCATTGGTAGTTCAGGGGGTGGAGGGTAGCTACCCCCTAAAAAAATCTTTCCTACAAAATGCCACCCCCTCTCACCCCGCAGAAAAAAATTAAATCCTACATATGTGCTTGGCTCGCATCCTTTTGAGAGTAGCTCCTGAATATACTATGTACTTTTATCAAATGAGGAATGAATAGAGGCTACACCTCTATTTTTATGCATTTATCTACGCTCTAGAATCATTGGTTCCCAAACTTGTTGAATGGCGTACCACCCAAACAATTTCCATACTATGGAATACCACCAAGACAGTGCTGAATATTTTAATATTTAGCTACATTCTAATGGCGTCCAGGAATATGACACAACACCATTTATAAATTAACCATTTTTATTTATCAGTATTTAATATTTATACTTAATCAATACGGATAATAGGGCACACCACGTATAAAAAAATATAAAAAATTCTTATATTCACCCCTCCAACAACTGTTTAAATATATTTTCCTTTTGGTTTGACTTTGTCCTAATATATTTATGGTATTTGATGAGAAATTATATTTTTACAACTTTAATTGTCTTGTTTTGTTTGGCTTCTCACGGCATACTACCTGGAATAATTGTACGTGCCAATGGTAGTACATGTATGGTTTGGGAACCACTGCTTTAGATAAATGAGCCAAATACTTAGCGCGTCCTCTTACTAAGCTAATTGTTTAATTCCTGTTGGGAGAGTAATATTTATCATATTTTAATTAATTTATAGCCTTGACGTCTGTCTTAGGATTATGCTAGTTTGTGAGTAGTGTGCTTATATAGTCACTTTCCAATGTAGGTATTCAGAAACGGCACGATAAATAATTATTCAACTATAATTTAAAAAAGTTTCTAACTCATTTGTTAATATAACCAATTTTCAGCATGTTTAGAAACTGCATGAATAACTTTATAAATTTTATATAGATTTTATAAATCTAGAGAATCATTATATTATACAATTAGTAACAAATTTGTTTTTCAAACAACATAGCAATAAGCAATAGGAATATATGTTTTCATTAAACGCAGATTTAAAACTATTTCAAATTACTAGAAAAATAAAGCAGTTTTCTCAGTTGTAATGACCAAAGCTTATTAAATGTAGCCTGTTTATTCAAACACATAGCAAACCTAAAACTTCAGGTAGAGGCGGCCGATGGTCTATCTTTGTTTGTCATTCAGTATACATAAAACCAATCGACCAAAAGAGTGACACACACACCAGAGTGGGGAAAGTAATAGAATGATGGAGATATTTCCTCTCCTCAAGGAGGTACTCAGTTCAAGAAGGAAGATAAGACTCAAAATGAAATTTGGTCTTATATTCTGCCGCACCTTAAGGATGTTGCCTACCTGTGACTTAGCAGCATGTAGAGATAGGATTTTCCATGTTCAAAGGCGTAACTAGGCAGTAATGGACCCATGGCAAAACTTTCAAGGTGGCCCCCCTTCCAATAAAAGAAAGCCTCCTTCGCCCCCCTCCCCTTCCAAAATAATTGTATGTGTAATTGTAGATTATAATAAATTATATAAATTATATTAGAATTTATTATTGGAATTCTTTTATAAATTTCATAATACATGACTGCATTTGCCTAATAAAATTGCTGCTGGAAAGTGGAAACAAACAATATAATGTAAAAAAATTGATCTGAATTGAATAAGACTATATGAATAAATATTATAAACAAAACCATAAACAATATAAAAACTTACAGAGGCTAAACAAACATTTACATTAAAACTATTTCTTCTTTCTTTGATCTCTGCGAAATTGTCTATAATTTCCTCAGTTTTTTTGGAGCTTTACTTAGACCTATCTTGTTAAATATTGATTTTACAGAAAAATATGTACATACCGGTAGCTTTTTTGTAGAACATATTATTATGCTATAAAAAAATACTATTGAGTAATTTTTTTTATTGTATAGTAAAATTTTTAGAAAATAAAAGACACATTTTCATTAATTACCAAATTTATTTTGAGCGGGCGGGCCTGCATGGGGAGCCCATTTCGGTCACGGGCCTGTGGCATTTCCCCCCCTACGCCATCCTATAGCTACACCACTGTCCAAGTTAATGTATTTACGTTTTACTCGGCGAGTCTTATAGATATGACATTAAAACAAACAGCATAAATTCTTAAATAATTCTTAAAAGAGTCTGTCAAGTCAAAAAAAAATGTATTGTTAAATACTTTTTTAAAGATGGTATTTTAAAAGAAGAAATTGCCCACAACTTTGGCTATTTGGCTTATTCCCCCAATGATTTGGCGGACTCTTCCTGCCAGGATGTAGATTAAATAAATGGTATTGAAATCCACACAGACTACTCTAGTGTTTAAAAATTGAGCTATTTACTCAAAACTTGTAATATAATATACACTAGCGAACTGAGAACAAATTGTGCTATGCATACTTAAAACATTTTTTGATTCGTGGTTTTAAATTGGATAATTTTATTTTTAAAGAATTAACGTCTTAATTTGTAAATTTGGTCCAAAAAAATATCGATATTGGGTCCCCAAGGGTCAACACTTCTTATTATAATTTTGACTTTCGGTTAAAATGTTCGCCATTTTACTAAGGGATGCACATCTTATGGTTATCACATTGCTATTAAATTTATCTTTAATGAATTTTTACCGTTAAAATAGGTAATTATTGACTAATGAGTCTAAAATGAGAGAGATATATCATTACTGTACTAGGGGCGGATCCAGGAGGGTGGTGTCATATAATACTATCTCAATAGCCAGATTTCATTTTTTACATTATTAATGGTAATATTATTAAATGATTAATATGAGGTAATTATTATAAATACTTAAGACAACCACATTAAGTATTAAAATGGTGAAAATAGGCATTCATAAAATTACACAAATTTAAGTTGCGCGCCTGTTTGTTGCACAAACCTTGTTTAGGTTTAAATTTACTTTATAATTTTTATTATTACTATTTCAATGATTAGTAATAAATAAAAATCTTTAAAATAATGTATTTTTAAATAACATGTTTTAAACAAAATCTTTGAATAATACCACACACGACGTTAGTATGAATTTGTGGTAAAATTTTGATTCAGAATGAGAAATAACTAGCTATACAATGGAGTAGAGTTAAAGTTCGATTGTTTGAAATCAGAATAATTCCATCGATTTTGTCTAATTGATTAAATAGCTAAAAATATTATTTAAATGATCATCGTTATAATGTTTAAACTTATTTTCCTCTCAATAATCACTATTTTGTTTAGGTTCTTATTATTTGCTTATTATTATTATTAGCACCGCGTCTTACTACCCATTCGGGTTATACACACTTACGCTAATGTGTAATGGTAGGGTGATTGTGAGATGAAATGAGGACCTAAAGTTTAACGTGGGATCCGAACCACGGGGGGAGGCCTGGCATTCCACACATTCACAAGTTGTGATTAATACATGTCTTGTCAGAGGTGAAGAAAGGGTTTGGCAATCAGATAAATCTTTGCCGGGACCGAGGATTGAACCCCGGACCCCCAGCATAGAAGTCTGAAACCTTACCCCTAGACCACCAGGTCACCTATTTGCTTTTAATAAATAACAATCCTAATCACAAATTTCGAGTTATACCATTCATTAGGGGATTTTTCTCAAATTTAGCGTTACACTGAAAAATTACTCAAAGATTTACTTTCAAATTTTGAAGTATTTTTATGTCAAAATTTATTGAGGAGCCCCCTCCCCCTCCTCGACCATGATGGGCGCACCCGCATCCCCTCCCCCCTCACAAAAATTCCAGATTCGCCCCTGTGCTGTACAAACATTTCCAAGGAAAAACATCAACATCTTGAAAGACTTACTTATTTGCTTACTTTGTGGCATTAGAGAATTATTGCATTTAAACTTAAGTAGTATCTCTTCACAACTAGAGATCACAGAATTGTATCAATATATTTGCCAATATCTCCGAAAATATTGATTTAGTAAAGTATATTTAAAGTAAAAGTTTTTTTATTTTAAATAGTACTAAAATTTTATAATTGTCAGTTATTTAGTATCTCAAATAGTTGCGATGATATAGAAATGTTTTGTTTTTCTATGGAACCCTAAAAGTCATTTTCATGGAAAAATTAAAAATGCCATTTTGTTTATAATCTTAATCAACGCCTAGATACGAATTTTAACCAAAATCGTTATAACCAATTTTGAGAAAATTGAATTTTTCTCTTTTCACCCTTTAGTAAACTAGGTACTGTTAATTTTAGGGTTAGACGGCTTTGAAAAAAACACTTTTTTTAGAGTTTGGGTGTCATGAAACGATATCCATCAATATCTCGATTAGATTTTTTTTTACGGTCGTAATACTTGACCTTCAAGTGTTGGAAAAGTTAAAAAATATATTAATTTGTGTATAGCTTGAAAACTATTTGTTTTATAAAAATATATTTCAAGTAAAAGGTGTTTATTATAAATAGATCTACATGTATGCAATGATAAGTAGTTTCATAGCTCAAAGATGATGGAGATATTAAAAATTAGAATTTACGCAACAGACCAGAACCCTTAAAGTCATTTTGATGAAAAATTGATAGTAGCCATTTGGTTTTCAAAATTGATCAGAGTTTTGAAATGAAAATTAATCAAAATCGTTAAAGCTGATATAGATCAAATCGATTTTTTCTCTTTCCGCCCTCAAGAAAACTACCCTTAATTTTAGGGTTGGATAGTTAATTCCAAAAAACCCTCGGGGCAACCCTATGAAAAGGCCAGACACCAAGTTTTAGCCCAATAGGTAAAATAGTTTAGGCTTAGCCGGAGGTATAGACTGACAAGACAGATGGACAGATGGCATTGCAAAAACAAATTTTTCAGATTCAGGGGACCATGAAATAGTCAACATTCATCAAACTCTCGAGTTCGATTTTGTTGATGATCACAATACTTGCTTTACCTGTAAGGTAGTGAGAAAGTAAAGATATTTATATTGAGTCCCCAATGGCCGTATTAAAATGTCAACTTCGGATTAAAATTTTTGACATTTTCTTATGGGTTGCACATCTTTTGGTTTTTTCATGTATTTTAAATTCCTCATTTATAAATTTTGACCAACAAAATAGGTAGATATTGACTATTGCGTCTAAAATTATACCGATAGATCATTGCTGTGCAAATATTTCCCCTAAGATGCTATTATTGGCTAAGTAACAATTAAAATAAACCACTTCTAGTGATACAACTTAGTGAGTCTGTGATGCTACTTTTTTCAATTTGTTTAGGTGTTTTATTCCCCTTTAGTTGACTTTGATACTCGTTATTCCAATATTTTTCTATGATAATTTATATTATTTCATTTCACCTACATTATTTATTGTTCTTAGGTGGGGTCTCTGGAATTTCTTTGGAAACAGAATGGGAGGGGAGTGGGGACGCTAAAATTGGGCACACATTGAACCCTTGATGACCCTAGAATCCATTTTAAATGTTGAAGTGAATATTCTTTATTGGTAATACGTTTATCTTTTTTTTATCATCGCGTCTCCTTACATGTTCAGAATAAAAGAAGGTATTTTTATCGATCGCTTTCTTAGTCATGATGTCCAGTACAACATGAACATGGAAGGAAAGGCAACATGGGATATTTTAAATCATATATAATTTAGGAATTCAATAACTGGCAAGGAGATTAGACTGTAAAGATTTTTACATTATATTATTATTAGCACTGCATCTTACTACCTGTTCGGGTTATACGCAGTTACGCTAATGTGTAATGGTAGGGTAATTGTGAGATGAAATGAAGGAACTACAGTTTAACGTGGAATCCAACCACGGTGGAGGCCTGGCATTCCCCACATTCACAAGATGTCTTGTCGGAGGTGAAGAAAGGGTTTGGTAATCAGATAAATCTGTGCCGGGACCGAGGATTTTACCCCCGGACCCCAGCACAGAAGTCCAACACCTTACCCCTAGACCACCAAGTCTCCTTTTTACCATTATACCTATCTCCACTAAACCACCCTTCACTATTTCGTGTCAATGCCAGTGAGTGCTTTCATTCTCAAACTTTAAATACTGATTACGCTAGTAATGTATGCACTGGTCACAAACTAAATGTTGTATGCCAAGAACTCCCAAAGTTTTAGATTAACCTATCAATCATTAAACCAGGTGGCTTTACAAGAATATTTTTAAGAGGATTTATTTGGTGAGAGCCCCTGCCGGCAATTTGAAAATCAGATGCCTCTAGAAGCTATTTAGAGTGGGCCTCTACCTCTACTGGCAAACCTTTAAAAATCGGATTACCTCAAAAACTATCAAGAGTCATTCTCACTTGGGTTTATTTTAAAATTTAAAGCTCCTGGAATATACTTAGAGTGGGTTTCTAGAGAGAAATTTAAGTTACTAATTGAATGGCTCAGATATTTGAAGTGATTATTTTTTAATTAGATGACTCTATAAGATAGCTGAAGATTGTTTTTAATCATAATTAGAGTTGAGTTTGATCTGCTTCCACACACAATCAAATGATTACTTCCTACATTAGGTGTGCCAGAGATATACTGACAGACCAGGCTAACAGCTATTTACACTATTTTGAGGATTAATAGGGTAAAAAAAGGTCATAAGTGGTCACCCTGTAGGTTTTTTCTTGTTACAAGCGGCAACATTAAAAAAAAATACATTATGACCTCCTTGAAGTGAAAAGTGTGTTTTCCATGGCCAAATTTCTTGGAGTAAACATAAATCCAAGATGGCGGACAATATGGCTGTTAAAAATCTGGATCTTTAAGTTGGTCAATAAATACAAATTTGGTGTCAATTTCCATGTTTTCTGGGCCGTATAATACAAAAACAAGTACAAAAACTGTGCCAGACATTAAAAAGATGAGATATTCAAAATTGCCACCTATAAATTTATCGGAATGTTAAACGCTTATAAGGAGACAATACAGTCAAGTTTGGTGTGAATTGCTATGTTTTTGGAAGCCAAGAATCCAAATAATGTGTTAAAATTAGTGTCTACCACACAGAAATTGAGATATTAAATGTGTGGCCGATGATGGCAGCTTTTTATCAATAACTAATTTAGTTTTATGTGTTTCTGTTTTTGAAATATTTAGTGGTTTCTTTGTTTTGGGGAATGTATTCGTTTGTTGCTAATTTATAAAAATGAATGCTACATTACGTTGATTTTAGTATGCTCTTCTTATTTCAGGTGTTAAATAGAGTTGGAATTCCTGAATAGCTAAGAAATGGAACCTGTTGTATCAATTTCTCGGCTTGCAGAGAAACCCCGATTTGGTTTATCATGCCTTAAATGTGATAGTGAGTATCTAAAAAAATTATTTAATAAAAGGAACTTAATCTAGTTTTAATAAAATGAGAGAATATTTAGAAAAACTTAAGGCATTATGACCTGTTGACACTGAATTTGGAGACCACACTGTACAACTTAAAAGATGACTCGGTAGGGAGCATTCCCCTGAGAACATAATCTTTTGGCATAAAAATTGCTACAGTCTGTTTACCCAACAAGGGCACAGTGATAGGGGTTAGTCAAGAAACAACAGAAGATTGTTGCAGAAAAAGAATGTCAATTTAATACGCTAATAACTAAAGTAGAAGCAAATAATTTGGAGCAGGCAAGAAGCTCAATGCAATCTTTGGTGCCTAGAGTGAATTGGCATCTGTGCATTTTTTGTCAGAAGAGAGTAGACTACAAAAGACTGAGCTAAGTTTTGACATTTGAATCAGCCTCAAGTATTTATAAGCTTGCTGAATTCAATGAAGCAGTGAAGTGTAGAATTAGTGCTGAAGACCTTATTGCTGTAGATGCACACTATCATCCAAGTTGCCGCAGAAGTAAAGAGAATACAAAAAATAAATGTATTGCAGAGTTCCCAAGCACTTCACAAGACTACTCACTTGACAATGACTCCTTATTTGTATTAGCTACTGAACTTGACCAAGGGTTTTGTGTTGGAAATATTTACAGCATAAAAGAAATGACATTAAGATACAGTCAACTGATTGAATAGAAAACAGGGGAAAACGTTAGTATTAGTACCAAAGACATGAAGCAAATACTGCAAGAATATTATGGATATAGAATACATTTCCAAAAACAAATTAGCAGAAAACTAACCCTACTTGTGTTTCCAAGAAAAATAACTACAATTCAAGCTGTGGAAGCATTAATTGGCCAATACAGAGTAAATGATAGAATAATGTTCCAAGAAATAATTTCAGACACTAAAAACATCTTCTATTCCGCAAATAAAATCAGATTTGACCTTGAATATCTTCCTGGAATAGAAGACTGCAATCAATCGACTATCCAAGCTGGCTGCATGTGTGTCCCAGAGAGTTTTTATACATTTCTGCGGATTTTACTGTCTGGTGAGGATGATGATGTACCTAAAAGTGAACTTGATAGATGCATTATTCTATTAGGTCAAGACAGTGTTTATGCAGTATCCAAAGGTAAAGAATTAACACCAAATCAAATCAGTACAGGCTTGCTCACCCAACAAGCTACAAGATTGAAACAACTAGTAAATATACTTCATGCCGTTGGAAGTAGGGTTTCTTACGATGTTGTTCACTATATCGATATTAATATTGCTGAGAAAACTTTGGAGAGGTTTATAAAAAACAGTGTTGTTGTTTCTGAAAATCTTGTCATTATGCAGCAGACAACATTGACATTTTAGAAGATACGTTAGATAGAAGGGAAACTTTCCATGCAACACAGATTGTCACATATCAAGAGGGGCCTTACATTTGCCACTAGGGAGGAATTGCAATTTTAAAAATGTGCTTGGAGACTTTAACAAACTCATTCCAACATAATTTTCAAAATCAAAGCAATAGATAGTTCCAGAAAATATATTGACTTTTTTGTTACCGAATCTAAATTAATGTTACCTCTTTAAAATTAAAGACCTATTTTGGCTGACCAGTCGAACGTATACACCAAATAATGGCGAAAATGTTATTCCTTCCTGGACAACATTCAACAAGGTAATTCCTATATTAGGTAGTTTTCATGCCATAAGTTACAAGTATAAAAAAATTGCAGTTGGAGAGCATTTCGGTTGTTCGGGTCGTGAAGACTTCTGGGTTGAGAGCGAAACAGTTTCAGAAACAACAGCTTTTGCTATTATGAAAGGAAAGCATTATAATCATCGTGTGCGTTTTCATAAGATAACTTTTGAGGCCCTTTGGAGAGCTCTAATGATGTAATTCTAAACTTGGATTTCCAGTAAGAACCAAAGTATAGTGCTTGGCACCATTGAAGAATTACCAGCAGGCATCTGGGAAGGCTTCAAAAGGAGAGATTTAACAAAAACTCGAACTGATGCTCAAAGACTGTCTGGCATTTTGCAAGAAATCAAGCTCCTACTTGTGCCTTTTATTGAAGAAAACACCTCAAGTTATACTTTCCAATTTTGGGTACAATACCTAGAATCAATCTCATTACTAATGAATTTCATCAGGGCTTCACAAGAAGGAAAATGGAAAGAACATGTTCAATGTTTCAAGGCAAATGTTGAAGCTAATGGCATGTCATTAACACATAAATTACTTGTGAAGGGGTTCTGCATACCTTTAGAGATGGAAAATCTGACTTCCCTGCTGTTTACAAAGAGTTTCTTGAGGGAAACTTTTGCATCAAAACCCCTGACAAACCATTTGTGAGGATACCATCAGACCAAGCAATCGAGCATGTTAATAAGATATGTAAGACATCTGGAGGACTTAACATAACTACACATCATGCTACTCGAGAGAGGTGAGAGCTGACTTACAATGAAAGAGGAAGACTATCAGACATAACAAAAGAAATATTTGGAATTGGATCACTCTCACAATACAGTCACAATGGACTACAATAAAAGATAAAGAAGAAAGACAGAGAAGATGTACTATGTTTGCAAGAACAGTTTGTTTGAGAGACTTCGTGTGTTTAGCTGTCCTGAGGAATTCTTGATGTAAATATCAACTGGTGAAATCTTTCTCCAGGAAAATGCGAAAAAGTTGATAAAGGCATGATAAATAGGCGGACAAGTAGTAACATGAGAGGTTTAGGCCAAATGTAACTCTTAAGTCTACAAGATCCTATACAAAAGTTAAATATGGTGGGTTTCAAAAGTCTAGTTGTAGCTTTTAAGTAAATATTAAAAGCAGCCGGAAGAATGACACCCAGATTCAACAATGGCTACTTACAGCTGTTTCTTCAGGGAGGTCATTTAATGTGAGATCTCAAACATGACCTTACCAGCACTCAATCATCTATTGCAAGACCTAATAGTTTACTGAATCCAGCAGACAAAGCCGCACTTTCCCATATTTTGATGGAGGGAAACTACTTTGATAGCATATATTTAAACCCTGGAAAGGATGCCTTGATTATTGATAATATCTTTGTCATTCAAAGGCTAGGAAACCGAAAATTGCAAAAACCTTTGGTGATCTAGCAGAATATATATTTCAAATACTTAACAATGAACGAAAAGTACAGTAGAATTGGTGTTGTTTTTGACAGGTATCCTAATAAATACTCCTTCAATAAAATAAACCACCAGGCAAAGACAATCAACTCAGTTTACAGGTGGAAACATTAGACGAATTGTGCGGGACAGGAACACACCTTTACCTGAAAAGTCATCAACTATTCAGAAAATAAAACTAATCTTATAACATTTCTTGCCCTACAATTTATTCTTCATGCTAAGTCTTTACATGACATGACATATAGGTTATTTTAGGCGGGTTTCCAAATGGAGATTATTTTTGCATTCTGACGATGAAGATGTTTCCATACGTTCCTCTTAATAATAATAAGTTGACACTCGCTTGATCTTGCACAGCTCCCATGCTCTACAGAAAGGTTACACGACATTGGTTAACCAATAATATTCATGAGATTGCTGTGAAGTTGGGTGATGCAGTTAAAAATTCTCTTCTTGGTTTCCATATTATTACTGGCTGTGATACAGTTAGTCAGTTTCTTGGAATTGGAAAAAAACCAACATGGAAGATCTTTAGAAAGCAACCAGAACTGATGAAAGATATAGGATTTACCAATGATGTCTGTATTGACAACATACAATACTTTGGCCCGTATGTAAGAACGATGCTAAGCACGGCCAAAGTACAAGCAAAGTATAAGACGCATGCTAGGATGATCGATGACACAATATCTTAAGTCTCGCCAAAGTCTGGTCCCAAGCTTGTGTTGGCTGTACTTTGCTCGTACTTTCACAATATTTCCACAATATAGTGCTGCACACATATACGATCGAGGCAGCTGTTTTCACGCCAATAATAGTGGGTCTAGATCATCTAGATGTTCCCTTTTTTGACATTCTTGATGAGTTTGTAGAGGAAGAAGATCATGAAGTGGTGAGAATTCCTCGGAGGCATTTTAAGGATTTCCAGGATCCTTTGCAAGCCTATTCTGATGATCAATTTCGTCAAATATTTTGATTTTCGAAGGAAGTTGATCTCCAGGATTTCTTGCCTATGTTGGGACTGGATATTACTAACACACAACAAAGATTTCCACTTCTTCCAATACAGCAACTACTAATTGGCCTACAATTTTATGCCATGGGAAGCTTCCAGGTAATACTTGAATGTAAATACTTTTGTTTAAAACTGTTATTTTTAATATCACCAAACTAAAAAAAACTTATGTTATGAGATGTTTGTTTTTGAGAGAGAACCACTAATTTAATTCATTGTATAGCACTTAACTTTTATTATGTTGGTTTTTATATATGTATTATATACGGTTAAGTTTCTAGGCGAGTTTTTTTATAGCAGTGCAAATATTTTAGTAGTTGGTCTACTTTAATGATAGGCCTATATTATTAAAACAAGTAGCCTAGTAGGTTTATTATTTTGTAATTTATATAGAATTTAATGACGGTAAGGATTATGGTTGGAGTAATATTTATACAGAAAGATATCCTAATTGTTAGTCCTGCATAACCTAACCTTTTGATACAATCATGCACTCTTGAAAGTTAACTTATAAGTACTTTGACAACAAATGCATATTTTCGAAACAGCTTTGTACTTTATAAAAGGGTTTGTAAATAGTCATATAAAAAATAGGAAGGGCTTGGCAGGACTATAATAACATTTAATGAAAAAATAATGCTAATGCTATTCCAACCATGTTGTAGAAATATAGTAGGCCTAACCTTTTATATTCCTTTTTTCTAGCTTGTTAGTGGGGACTTGTTCAATGTAGAACAGTCAACCATATTTCGGGTTGCTAAGAAAATCTCCATTCTGTTAGCAGATAATGTTCGGCATGTGCAAATTAGAAGATAGCCTATATGGTGAAGGCCAAGCAAGGGTAGATCAGTTAATCTTGAAGTTCCAGCTATATAGAAGTTTATTTCCCCAAACTCCAGAGGAACGAGTGATGCCCTTAATCACAGAGCTCATACACTCCAAAATAAGGCCCTTTCTTATATCGGTTTCCCCCCACCTCCCTTAAACCAGCTTATAGAACGAAACCAATCCATCCAGTGGGACATAAAACCCTTATACCACCCCTCTATCGACAAAATTTGGCAATCCATCCTGCCAAAGAGATCCACACACAGCATCTTAATGCAACTACTGCCCTGAAAGACAATTCCAGAAAGACTGCCCAGTCTTAGCAAGGAAGAAAAACGAGAAACCCAATCCCCTGATGTAACAACCTGATGTGTGAAGCTAACGAAATAGTCTTCAAAATTTTCACAAGCATTGCATAAGAATATTACCTTTCACAAAATATATTCCACACGGGTAAAGGACAAAGAGATATTTCATTAAATGCCTACTATTACATGTTTATTACCCCAGTAATAAAGCCCATATAAAACCCTTTATACGCCAGGTATGCCCTGAAATCCCATGTGTTTTAAAAGAGGCTTACAAAGAGGCCACGAGTACTCCAAAGGGTATTATATTTTGCTCGATTTCAAGCAAGGTAATATGAATAGTTCCGATTTATCACAAGAGTCGGATGCTACGTGTAGGCCTACCTACCACGCAAGGGCTATAAAATACAGACACATCCCAATTACATATCATTTTATAACCAAGAATCCCAAGCTGTTAAAGCAAGCCCTCTGTTGTGTACACTGCATCGCAGATGCCCTTAGCAAAGTGTAGCTCTACTGTAAATGGCAGACAAGAAACTTATTGACTAACTTTAAGAGTAAGCCTACAATACTTTAAAAGTAAGAGTTCAATTAAAAGATGAGCAGGAGACAGAGTTATGTGATACCAATAAGGTGTTCGTAGGCTGGTCAAACAAAGAGAGTGCTGGAAGAAGAAGAGACAACTACTGGTCCAAAAATGAAGTGCGTTTTTACCCCAGCTTGAAGCGCCCTTAATCACTGGGGTGCTGGGTTCATTATTCTATAAGTAGATAATGGAGCATGCGAAAAAGATTATATTAATGTGCCCAGAAATATTACACCGTTTTGAGAAACACCTACAGCAAGCGGCATTGGTCAATAGTGGTATCTGAATTGTGCCAAGAAATGAAAAAGTTCCTCGCCTCAAAACTAGACTTTATAAGAACAAGTAATAAAGTGCTATCTACATTTCACAGAACAAAGTAGATAACCTCCACCACTATTGAAGAATCTGTAGTTCCCATCCTTGCAGTAATCAATACTGTGCATGTCCAAGCACATTAATTATTATTATTAGCACCGCGTCTTACTACCCGTTCGGGTTATACGCACTTACGCTAATGTGTAATGGTAGGGTGATTGTGAGATGAAATGAAGGACCTACAGTTTAACGTAGAATCCGAACCACGGTGGAGGCCTGGCATTCCCCACATTCACAAGATGTCTTGTCAGAGGTGAAGGAAGGGTTTGGTAATCAGATAAATCTGTGCCGGGACCGAGGATTGAACCCCGGCCGCCAGCACAGAAGTCTGACACCTTACCCCTAGACCACCAGGTCACCTTCTCTAACATATTATTTCCCCTCATTTCCCTAGGCAGTATCGCGTGGGACGTCAAAGGGAAGGTGATAATTCACAACACACCTCCCCAAGGACCGAGGAGCCAACATTGTGGATTTGGTCAAGATCTGATCAGGGCAAGAAGACACAACAAGCTCTCGGAGTTGCGATAGTTTCTCCCGGCACTCCAAAAATAAACGTCCCAAAATAATTTAACCCGAAACGCAGACATTTACTATGACCCTTATTATACTGCAGGGTTTTCAGCTGGGCAGTGTCACTAGTAAAAGAGTCCAAGAAAGATCCAGACAAAGTATGAGAATGAATTTGTGCACAGGACACCTTCACTTTACACAAACCCATAATAAAACCATCAAAATGTGTATGGAAAACTTCAAATTTATTCTAGATATAGCCACAGCGAAAATTTGTTGGGGGTAAACCCCATGACCCCTCCCCTCACCAGTTCTTCACCTTTTTAATTCATGAGCCCACTGCAAACAATTACATCAAAATAAACAACAATTTACTGTTTAATTTAAATGTAAAATTAAATAAAAGCAATTAGTTTATCACAGAATTTATTTCAGTTTCTAATAGGGATAGAATAAAGAGGGTTGCCTTCAAAGCTTTCCTAGGGGTATACTATCATATTACAGTATATGGTGTCTGGACAGTAAAGAGGTCAGCTTGCAAAACAAGTTTTTGAACTATGAATAATGGATAAGTTATTTAGTAATATTTATATATTCTACACATAGGCCCTATAAAAAGTCAAACGATGTTAAGTATATAAGAGATAGGCTAGTGTTAGTTTATAAGTTGTTAACAGTATGTCATTCTTGAATAAAGGTTTGAATTAAGACTTGGTACTGGTTGATTTACTTTAAATGGTTTTTAAGTGATTATTTGCAAATAATACTTAAGACCTGTATATTTTTTTGTGTTTGGTACAGACTAAATAAAAATATTAATGGGTCTTTTTAGTCCCTCGATCCATGTCTATCTCAACAATGATTCAAAGTTTCTGTAATCTCATTTTCCTGTGTTGGGCCTATTAATAAGGATATTCTGCATATAAAAGAAAAGAAACCTTTTATAATATTGAAAATTAATGGCTTGACTTAAAATATTATTGATGTTTTATGTCAAATATCGCTTGTAAAACCTTTGCCAAACCCTGTCAAAAAAATAAAAGTGGGCCTATTTCCTGCAATATGTTCGCGATTCAAACTTAATAGTTTTATCAAATTTAATAAATAGACAAACTTGATTGGTAATTCTTGATAAAATTATTTAAATTGACTTATTTAGTTTTGACAACATTAATTTTGTTAAATAAGTCGTCTTGTTAAGAAAGTTTCCCGGCACTTCAAATAATATGCTACATAATTTGAATTTTTTAAATATTTAAACAAATATTGAAAACAAATACCTTTTAATGATGCCATGGTTACTCTCCTTCCAAGATTATTTTCAAAAATAATAACTTTCTAAAACAATAAAACTGTGTAATACGTAAAGAAACTCCCGGAACACGTAAGTTTAAAGTGAACGGATTTTGGATTAATTATTCTTTATTAATCTGAGCGTTTCTAAATCTAAATCAACATTGCCAACATTGTAAAATCAAATTTTAAAAATAACCAACTTGTTTATAAATATATCATAGATGGCATCATCACTAGAATACGACTCAACTAAAGTTGCGCCCAACTTAAAAACTTATAAGTAATAAGTTGTATTTGCTTTAAAGTGTAGTCGTTAGTGATCTCTATAATAAATTGGATGGACATAAACACACACCTTGCAAGGAACCAAAGCATGGCACTCCAGTGTGTCATCTGCTTGATTGTGAGGGGACAGATTTAAATGTTTCTTTCAATGTTTTTGTACGAAAACATGTCTCTGATGACTAAAAGTGTTATTGTTGGAAAATAGTGAAGTATTGTACCACACTTGACTGAAGAAACATTTACATTAATGGATTATACAATATCAGTTTTACATGTAATACTGTACCCATAATAATAACATCTTTAATATACTTACAGTAAATATGTAGCTCCCATCCATGTTTTTTACATTCTGTCAAGACTAAAACATATTAAAGTTGGCTATTAGATTGTATATTGGTTTCAGAAATCAGAATCCATGTTATAATAAAAGTTTGATAACTATAATGAAATAAGGTATCATAAGACTTGATTACAATTTACATGTGTTTGAATGAAAAAACTTTGTGTGGTTCTTTTACGTTCAAACAATCATTTAGACTTTAGGTTATAGGATTGTAAAATTATTATATTACACTGTATTTAAAGTTGGCTCTTAGCTTGTATATTGCTTTCAGAAACCATATTATAATGAGCGTTCGATAACTATAATGAAACAAGATAGGTAGCAAAAAACTTTATTACATTTGATTAACGACTTAATTTGTGTCTTGTCTTGATCTTGTCTTGTTCAAACAATCATTTAGGTCATAGGATTATATGAAGTTGTACTGTATTAAAATTTATTCAAAGTTGGCTCATACTCTGTAAATGGTTTCAGAACTAATAATATATGGAAAATTCGATAAATATAATTAAATATTGTAGCTTAAAACCTAATTAAATTTTGTTTGAATGACAAACTTTGTGTGGAAGTAATACGTTTAAAGGATCATTTAGGTCAGCGTTTTTTAATCGCAGACCCGCGAAAGATCTTTTTTGGGGGCCCCCCCTAAATTTAAAGTTTCATTTGCTTATTACTGAAGTCAATTATTTTAAATTTTACGTTCTGGAAGAAAGAATTTGATGATCGTGAGCATGTAATTACAGTAGATTCTCAATTTTCCACGATAATTGAGGTGATAGGAAGCACGTATAATATAAATCACTGATAATACAAAAACAATATCAATTTTTTTCCCTATAATGAATGATATTTCTTAATTAATTAATTAAAGAAGTCCTCTATACATTTGTTTTCTCTCTGAGGGTTGTACTGATTGCCGTTACTTTTCAGTGCATGCATTTGTCAGGTCAGCACACATTCCTCAGCCTTCAGGGCCGTATGTAAGAACTTGACTAGGTGGATGCTTTGTTGACACTAGCGTATGTTTGCTTGCGTCATCATAGATTAAAGGGTGGAGCGATAGTGTGCTCAGGACCACACTATTGGTCCAATAAGCATTCACTATACGTTTTTGCATACTGCTGAGGAATGTGCCTTGACTACTGACTAACTTTATCAGCCGAGATAAGCTCTGCCTCTCGTCTTCCTATACCTCCCCATCTATTTCGCTAGTCTCAGAAGACAGGGAAGCTCGTGGCGCTTGGGGTGATCAACCCAATCGCCCAAACCACATGACAGCCCTATTGAAGGGCACAAGCATACACTGATGACCGACACGACAATTCACATTACCCATTATTGGGAGATGGTTGTACATTTGCTGTTATTTTATGATTGGATATTGGATTATTGTTTGTGTTTACTTTTTTTATTGGAATGTTTCTGTGATTTCTTAATAGTTTATCGCCCTATAAAATGAGTAAACAAAGGACATTATTTAATTTTCTAAATAAAAATTTTAGCATTTGGCCACAAGAAAAAAAAGAACAAGTCAACGATAGCAAATACTCACCCCATTTCACCATCGTGGCAGCGCTGTACACCGAACCGAGAGAGACGACAACACTACCAACCGCACAGACAACTGACCAGCTCCACCTAAGAATCTAACTGTGCCTGCTAGAGGTCACCATGTGCTCAAGCTATTCCAAAGAACTTAAGAAGAAAAGAGATGCCTGTCCCGCATAGGGCCCGAACATTCCAAGTGTTTCGAGAAATGAGTAGAAGCTCGTCTTGTCACTCGCATATCCCTCCCGGTGTATGATACTCTTTGGTTCTACTCCCCCTTTTTTTTCCCCTTTGTTCCGTGTTCCCTGAGTTTTGCAAATCGTATATAAGACTGGCGTAGGAAAGCGTCAGGCACACTTGGACATTGCTCGGACTTAATCGGACGAAGTCGAGGCTTCAGCATTATTTAAAAAAAATTTAAGGATAAATTTCTTTTCGGCGTAGATATATATATATTATTTTTCAATATTCCCTTTAGGCATGTTATTATTTATACTTTCAAATTAGTAACTGTTTGAATCTTATAAAACTTAAATTTTTCACGTTGTATTTAAATGGTATAATTTATTTATATTAGTCAAGTTGTAGGGATATAACTATTGAGCTGCTAGATAAAAGAAAAGAGAATCTAAAATATAAATTTTGAATCTCGCCTTTCGATTATGCTGGTTATATTTTTCTTGTCTACGTAATGTTTAAGTAGATGTTCTTATTAATTTTTCTTGCTTACTCTCCTGTATTGTTAATAATTTGATTGATAAATTTATGGAAATATGATGTTAGTTTATTATGGGATGTATTAGAAATTTGTGGACGATGCTCATTTTGATTATGTTGAATAATTATGAGTAATATAATGAAGATGTTAGATAGGTACATGATATATTGATATATTAGATATATTAGAAATTTGTGGACTATGCTCACTTTTATTATGTTGAATAATTATGAGTAATAGAATGCAGATGTTAGATAGTTACATGATATATATTAAAAATTTGTGGACGATGCTCCCTTTAATTATGTTGAATAATTATGAGTAATAGAATGCAGATGTTAGATATATAGATATATTAGAAATTTGTGGACGATGATCACTTTGATTATGTTGAATAATTATGAGTAATATAATGCAGATGTTAGATAGTTATATGATATATAGATATATATTAGAAATTTGTGGACAATGCACATTTTGATTATGTTGAATAATTATAAGTAATAGAATGCAGATGTTAGATAGTTACATGGTTCATATTAAAGTGATATTGAGTAACTTCGTATGCAAAGTTCAGACGAAAAATAATAAGCTAAATGATTCTTTGTTTTGTGTGTGTGTGTGTGTGTATATATATATTCTAAAAAATTGTTGTTTAATTGAAAGTAAAGACAATCTTAACTTAAATCCTTCTAGCTCATTGCAGATTGTGAATTTAATTACGATCGTAGTAGCAATTATATATTTATACATACTACTTTTAACTTGTTACATAAATATGTATATAAATATTTATTTAATTCTGATATTTTTAATAAACATATACATGCAATTCTTGCAATTTATTTAATGTTTTTGTTAGTGAAAATACCCTTAGGTTTAGAAACTATCTCTTTCCTTCCTTAATTTCAAATATTATTATTACATTTATATTTCTGGAGACCGAGTGTCATGTTCTTCCCGCACCTGGATTGAGTTACGTGCCCTGGGTTTCTTTTGTTCACCCAGCATTCAAAACTATTACTAATACAGCTCACTCCTATTGCTTTCGTTATCATATTAATTTATTTGTATGAGATTTGGACCCTATTTAGTAGGATTTTGAGATATTTAGGGTTCAAAATGTACCGGGGAGTTCAGAAATAAGAAGTGAGCGCGATGATAGTGTTAGTTTTTTCTGATGAAATAAAAGAATTTGAAACGGAAAACAATAGTCGTAAATGTAAAAAATTGTGTAAAACTAAACAAAGGAAATATATTACAAGTTATATAAAATTTGGATTTATCGGCGTCGAAATGGATGGAATTCTGAAACCACAATGTGTTGTTTGCGGTGCAGTCCTTTACAATGAATGTTTGAAAACTAAATAAATTAAGAAGGCATTTAGAAACGAACCATCAGCATTATAAAAATAAGCCAGAAGAATTTTTCGTAAGAAAAAAGGATGAACTGATAAACCAGAAATCCTTCATAAACGCAACAACCGTTACAAATAAATTAGTTAAAGCTTAGTTTATAACAGCTTTGCATATTTACCAATAAAAGAAACCGTTTACGATATGCAATAGTTGATTGAAACCATGCATGATTAATATTTGTGAGGAACTATTTTGAATATCGGAGGCAAATAAAATAAATACCTATGTCAAATGATATTATTTGTCATAGAATTACACTGATTGCGGACGATCTTCCAGAGCAGTTAATTCAAAATATTAAGAATTCTCCGTCGCTTTAATTACAAATAGATGAATCAACTGACATTTCCAATAAGAGTATTTGTTTGAGATATGTGAGATTTATTGACCATAATAAAGATGATATGTTTGAAGACTTTTGTTTTGTTTACAATTAGAAACAGACACAAGTGAACGCATATCTAATCAAATAAATTCATTTTTCACATCCAATGACTTACAGTGACAAAATGGTGTCGTATTATGTACTGTACAGATGATGCAGCTGCTATGATAGGTCATCATCTCGGCGTTGTCTCTCGAATAAAATCAATTGCACATCCTAACATAATGGTTACTCAGGGTGTCCACGAGGGACCATGGCGCAAATTGCACCATTAGAATTTTTTGTGGGAAATTTTTCTGCCAAAAAATTATTTAATAAGAAACTTTTATATTGTCATCTATTTTTTCATACTTAGAATACCTCTGAAATTCTTTAAGAAACATTTTAGTGTTTCATGCTATAACAACATTTACACTATTAACTTATAGTGGGAAAGTTTTTCCATGATTTTTTTTTTTACTGAGCAACTCTTAACTTGTAGCTATGAGTAGTGGGCAGGGTGTCAACCCTGCCCATATATAGACATCTATCACCTTTGACTTTTGAGGGTTTTCCATCCGTCGTGTCGGTTGCCAGTCCCATATACAAGATAAAGTCGAGACTATCGAGTCACCAGTTAAACGCAGCTAGCCGTGTTTGTTTTGTGTAGTGACAGGTTAAGAAGCAGCTTAGGGACGATTGGTTGTCAAGCTTATTAATATTATCATCTAAGAATGGCATTTTCAAAAACATCACAAATGAAGAAACTATTGATAAGTTTGCCACATCAAGTGCACAGAGAAAAAAGCTTATTCTGTTAAAATGTTATAAATAGTACCTAAGACCCTCTGCTTAAAGAATTTACTTTCTGATCATACTGTAGAATTTTCTCAACCAAGAGTGTTAAAATGTTTTCTCTTTCCTTTTCATAATATAGCTGTTTTTTTGTCACTACTCTAAAACATTTTAGTTTTTTAAGTTTTATGACTCCAGACGTAACTCATGTAAATATTACGATAATACTCATATCATATTATATTTTACACATTATTTTATATGGTTTTTTCAATATCTGATTATTAATTTATTGATCGTAATTAATGTCATCAATTTTTTTATTCGATTCTTTATTCACTCTGAAATTTTGAGTTTTTTTATGAATATAAAAACTATTTTTATACAACAGGTTGAAGTAAAATATTTGTTTTATTTATATGATATTCAAAGTTTTTCAAAACAACTCTTTTTACAAGATTATAGTTATTTTCATTCCCAAATTGTAAGTAATAGCATATTTATACATCAAATTGCTATGTAAATATAAAATGATCATTTTCCTAGCTGTTCTGATTTTATTTATCTCATCCAAAAAGCTCCCTAACTGAACTTACAAAGTACGCAATGTAGGCCTTGATGTGGATTCAGTCAGAGATTTGAGATTCCAATAAAGGTTATATAGTTATTTGGATTTTGGGGAAGGGTGGAGAAAATTTTTGTGGGAGGATTTGCGCCATTGGGCTTGAGGGGGGTGGGCACCCCTGTGGCCTCTTATTGTTTCATGCACAAAGAAAAACTAGCTTCAAAAGAAATTAGTACAGAATTAAATGAAGTAATGATGGTTTCTGTAAAAGTTATAAATTTTATAAAAGCAAATGCCCTTAATTCTAGACTTTTTATGCTTTTTGTGAAGAAGCTGATGCCAGCCATACATCGTTATTAATTCACACAGAAGTTCGATAGTGGTCGATCGTTTATTGGAATTAAATTATTATTATTATTATTATTATTATTATTATTATTATTATTATTATTAGCACCGCGTCTTACTACCAGTTCGGGTTATACGCACTTACGCTAATGTGTAATGGTGGGGTGATTGTGAGATGAAATGAAGGACCTACAGTTTAACGTGGAATCCGAACCACGGTGGCGGCCTGGCATTCCACACATTCACAAGATGTCTTGTCAGAGGTGTAGGAAGGGTTTGGAAATCAGATAAATCTTTGCCGGGACCGAGGATTGAACCCCGGCCGCCAGCACAGAAGTCTGACACCTTACCCCTAGACCACCAGGTCACCCTATTGGAATTAAAAACGTAAGTTGAAATTTTTTAAATGATAAAAAAAAATTCAGTTTGGCCATTTTTTCAATAATAGAAAGTGGATTGCAAAACTTTCATATTTGGCAAATATTTTCTCTATTCTAAATCAGCTAGATTTATCTTTACTAGAAAACAAGTCCAAAATTTTTTCTATGAAAAGTAAAATAGAATTGATTGTTGAATTTATGACTCAATTAGTCCAGTTGCTTTGTTCATCTAATAGTACGTCATTTCTGCCTTTTTAATTACTCTTGTATATGGCTTCAGTGGGGTTACAACGTAGTCTACTTTGTTCTGTACCATTTAATAAAGTTGTACATTGCATAATTAAATATTAACACATTTAAATTAGTACGTACGGTTTATCATCCTAAAACTTGACAGTTTATGGGCCCAGCAGCGCTGATCAACGTGTTAGTGAATAAAGTACAATGTTAAAATGATTTGCACGTTGTGAACGGACATGCCGGCACGCGAGAGATGCCATTTTTGATTAAGTCTTTTTTCTTTGTGAGTGCTCGGATAATTTCACTGTAGCGGATTTGTTTGTTTTTTGTGAAAAGAGCATAAAGGTTACTTACAAAGATGGATAAAGTCAAGAATTTCCACATTCAGAAATTTGATGGTAATAATTTCCAACTGTGGAAATATCAAATGGAGATAGTATTACGTGCGGAGAAAATTATGGATATCATAAATGGCAAGAAACAACAACCATCAACAAATGAGGTTGAAGAGGTTAAGACATGGAACGATGGGAACGAAAAAGGAATGTTGATAATTTCAACGGAACTTGAGTATAGTCAATTACAAACAGTCATCGCATGCTAGACAGCGGCTCAGATGTGGAATCGCCTCGAGAACGTTCACGAACAAAGTAGCTCTGTAAACAAGGTTAGTCTCAAGCAGGAGTTCTTCAGCTATAGGATGAATCCAAACAATAATATTGCTCAGCATATAAGTACTATCGAGTCAATGGCGCTGTCACTAGTGGACGTTGGATAAGAGGTTTCCGACGTGGACAAAATTGCAAAAACACCTGAGAGTATGCCAAGTAGCTTCAGCGCGTTCATAAGTACGTGTACGCCGAGGCAATGCAGACATTTGAGAACCTAACCTCTCGACTTCTCAAGGAAGAGATGTGGCTCATGCAGAACGATTATGTCACTACAGCGTTTGCGGCGCTGAACCTCCAGAAAAATTACAAAAGTATGAAAAGTCAAACATCCCACAATAATGAGAAGAGAGAAAATCACGGAAAACTTAGTGGTAAGAAGAATATAAAATGTTTTTACTGTGGTGGGGGGGGCCATATAAAAAAAACAGTGCCGCAACTGGCTAGCGAAAAATAGTGATCAAAGTAAGCCGGATGAGTCGAAGCATGTTGCTTTAAGTGCTGAATACAAAAATATTTCGGCTTCTGGATGTGAAACTGTGTGGATGGCGGACAGTGGTGCGTCAAAACATATGACCTATCATAAGGAGTGGTTTTCTGTGCTAAATCTATTAGACAATTTGAGTGTCGTACGGATTGGGGATAATTCGTACGTTCAAGCGGAAGGTATTGGCTCTGTGGAAGTGTTAGCACTTGTAAATGCACAGAGGGAGCTTCGCACACTTGAAAATACTTTGAATGTTCCAAAACTTAAGAAAAATCTATTTTTAGTAGGAGCAGTGACTAGTAAACAGTTCAAGGTGATTTTCGATGAAAGAAAAATCGACGTACAGATTCCAGCACAGAATCGAGTTGTTGTAACTGGAATTAAAATGGTCAACCAATGTTACAAGATGCTTTTTAAGAATAAAACTGTTGAGCAAGCCAATTCAACAGAGGAGTCAGTGAAGCTATGGCATGAACGACTGGGACATCCAGGCATCAATAGCTTCAAGACCATAACAAGTCAGGGACTCCTACCAGGGTTAAAGGTGAACAACATAGACAAGCTGTTCTGTGAGTCATGTAAATTTAACAAGACACACCGACTGCCGTTTTATGAAAATCTTAATCCTCGTGCAAATAACCCTGGCGAGTTTATACACACAGATGTCTGTGGTAAAATGCCGGTTACGTCATTGGGAGGAGCCAATTATTTTTGCTATTTAAGGACAACAGCACGTCATATCGTTTTGTGTATTTTATTAAGTACAAAAGTGATGTTCTTGATATTTTCGTACAATTCCAGCAGATGATAGAAAGGCAGACTGGAAACAAAATAAAAGTGCTTAGGAGTGAAAATGGTCGCGAGTTTGCGAACGAAAAATTTACAGGGCATTTTAGAAAAACCAGGACTATCTGTGAGAGAACTGCTCCATATTGTGCGGAATAGAATGGGTGTGTCGAGCGGAAAAATCAATCTATTGTGGAATGCGCTAGGACAATGCTGATTGACGCAAAACTTTCGGAGGAACTGTGGGCTGAGGCAGTAAATCTGAGTGTTTACATTTTAAATCGGCGGCCAAGCAAGGTAAACAATAATGTGACACCGTTCGAGAAGTTTACTGGAAAAAAGGTAACTTTGAAGCACATGCGTAAATTTGAAGCAGGCGCTTATGAGCATATACCCAAGAAAGCCCGTACTAAATTTGAATACAAGGTTAAGAAGGCCATTTTTATTGGCTATGACAGTAATAGTACTAACTACAGATTGTACCATCCAAGTAGTAGAAAATTCACAGTAGCTTGGGACGTTGAATGTAATGAAGAAATTAGTAAAGGCACTGTAATTAATGAGCCAGAATTTTTCATTTATAATTTAACTTCACAAAACAATGAACCAAAAGAGCAAGAAGTCAAGGAAAGTGTTACCACATCTGAGAAGAATGCCAAACAAGGAGGTGGGCCTATACAAAACAAGAGTGATACAGGGCCAGCACTTCGTAAAAGAGATAATCTAAGACCACCAAAACGATTCGATGTTTATCAAGTATCCATTGAAACAGCATGTGCAGCAATTTATGAGGATCCTCAAACATACAAGGAAGCAGTTATTGACACATATTCTAAGGAATGGGTCGCTGCTATGGAGGAAAAGATGATGTCTTTAATCACGAAACTTGGACCTTGACAAATCTGCCTCCCAATAGACAAGCTATAGGTTGCAAGTGGGTATATAAGATAAAAAGAAGACCAGATGGAGGTATTGAGCGCTTCGAAGCACGGTTATGTGCAAAAGGATATTCGCAAAAGGCCGTTATCGATTATACGAAAACATTTTCACCAGTAATCAGGTATGATTCAATCAGAATACTTCTTGCACTTGCAACAATTTATGACATGAAAATGACACAGTTTGAAATAAAAACTGCGTTTCTATATGGCGAACTGCCAGAAGAATTGTTTATGAAACAGCCAGAAGGTTTCGAGAAAAGTGATCCAAACATGGTCTGCAAGTTGAGGAAGAGTTTGCATGGACTAAAGTAATCTTCACGTTGTTGGAGTAAAAAAATTCCTGGAATTTTTAAAATCATTTGAATTCAAGCCTTTGGAATCAGATCAATGTGTTTTCAGAACAACGATTGATGACGTCAAAGTTTGGCTTGCATTATGGTTGGACGATGAAATACTAATAAGTACTTGCGCAGAAATGTTGGAACTTATAATAGAGCTTAAGGCACAGTTTGAGGTGAAAGAAGAAAGCTGCAATTATTTTGTTGGAATTGAGATCAAAAGGGACAGAAAAAATAAGAAAATGTTTTTAAGTCAATAAGGATATCTCGAGAGAGTACTGAACAAGTTATCTACGCAAGATTGCAAATCCCAAGCAGTACCAGCTGATCCAAATCTGGTTTTACATATTAATGATGGTAAATCTAATAAGGTCCTCGATGTACCCTATCGAGAGGCAGTTGGAAGCTTAATGTTTCTCGCTATAGGGACACGTCCAGATATTGCATTTGCAATTAATCAAGCAAGTCAATTTTTGAATGAGCCACAAGATATTCATTGGACAGCAGTTTAGAAGATAATGCGATATCAAGCTGGGACTAGGAGCTATGTTATTTGCTACCAAGCAAATCAACCTGAGTTAACTGTATATTCAGATCCTGACTATGGTGGGGATGAAACTACAAGAAAATCTACGACGGGAAATATTACTCTTTTATCAGGAGATCCAGTCACCTGGTCATCTCATTGACAATGGTGTGTCAGTAGGTTAACTACAGAAGCTGAATTTATAGCAGCATCTTCAGCAGTTCAAGAAAGTGTGTGGCTTAGAATGATGCTTGCGGAACTTGAGCTAATTTTCAGTGAGCCTACCACACTCTTCGTGGACAACCAAAGTGCAATTAGGTTGGCTAAGAACTGTGAGCATCACAAAATGACCAAACATATAGGTGTTAAGTACCATTACATCCGCGAGTGTGTAGAAAACAATGTTATAGTTGTCCGATATGTGCGTTCTGAGAACCAATTAGCAGACTTTTTAACTAAGGCTTTGCCACAAAAGAAATTTTGTATCAATCGTGAATTTGTGTCGATAAGGGATATCAATGAACAAAGAGTGGGAGTGTTGAATTTATGACTCAAGTAGTCAAGTTGCTTTGTTCATCTAGTAGTACGTCATTTCTGCCTTTTTAATACTCTTGTACATGGCGTCAGTGAGGTTACAACGTAGTCTACTTTGTTCTGTACAATTTAATAATGTACTTTGCATAATTAAATATTAACACATTTAAATTAGTACTTACGGTTGACATCGATGAAAATGAAAATACATAGATGGATTTAAAGAATAGAAATACATGTTTTAGAAATGTTTCCGAGTTATTCACAAAATATGTTTTAGACAACAATTTTAATTTGATAAACAGCATATAAATTCGTTAGTTAAATTCCATTTCCATAAATTAATAGAAAAATTCGATAAATATTTTCAAAATAATGAACTTGATAGCAGAAATTTGTGGATTCAAGATCCATATTATAATTGTGAAAATACCAATTTAACACCTACAAACGAGGACACACTGCTGGAATTAACAAAGGATTTAAGTCTGATCAGGGCCATAGCTAGAGTAATTGGCGCCCGGGGCAAACAGTAACATCTCCCCACCCGTACCCATTCCGCCCAGTCATAACGGAGCAATTGATGGTGTCATCGTATTGTATACCGGTTTCAGATGTAATACAATAGCTGTATAACAAAAATCTTGCTATTACTAATGTGTCTTGCAATTATTGTCCCATTTATAATTTGCTAATTCTATTAAATAGTAACAAAAAAAATTTCAGTAAATATTTATTATAATTTAATATTCTTTTTATTAAAAATTAACTTATATAGATAATCTTATTCAATAGTCTGTGCTGATTATATGAGCTTAAATACAAGTTGTAGTAAATAAAAAAACTTGTAATTAGTTTGAATTGAATGAAGAATACTTTTTGTTTATTATCAATTGCTAGCTCAATTACTTATGAAAAATGTAGAAGTAACATTATTGTTAAAAAAAAATTAACAGAATTATTTTATACTTACAGTTTCACCTTTCTAGCTTTAACAGCAGCAAAATCATTTTACTATTTCATCGTAATTAATATTTTTAGCAATATCTTTTTTTATTGATAGAAATGCCAGGTGTGTTAACCTGTCTTGACCCATTGATGACCTTAAGTAATTTTTTATTATTTTCAGCTTACCAAAACCTAGTTCACCAGATGCATTAGTAACTGGCAATGTTAAAAATAATCTGAAAGCAATTACTAAGTTTGGATAAGATGTGGCTATAGACATTTTGTGGATTAAATTTAATTGGTCAAGAGACGTTGCTTTTGAAAAATCCTGACTTTTTTCAAATAAAGAATTGTCCTGAAACTTAAAACTAGCTATTTCCCCCTCTATTTCAGAAGTATCCAGATCCTTATCATATTTATTTGCTAAGCGTTTTGCACTAGCTTTTAAATCTTCTACAGTCATAGAATGCAAAGATTTGCCCGTTAAAAAATTAAAGTCATCCAACACTTCACTAAAACATTTAAAACGCCATTCCATTTGTTCTAAGACTTTGTCCAAAATAACATGAAAGTCTATACTGAACCTTTGCTTTCCTGTCAAAACAGTGTCCTTGCTTTCTTCCGAAGTTAGTCTTTTCCTCTTCTTTACTCTTTTCTCCTCGAAAAAGCAGTCAATTTCAAGAGATGTTGCAGCACAGATGTTCGATGCTTCATCCAGTATAACATCAATCCCTGTGTCTCGGATATCTTGTAAGGCATCTTTCAATCCAGTCAAGTGACTAACTGCACGGTCCACGGTCATATCTTTGTGTTGTAGCTGTTCATTCACGCGGGAGATCTGATTTAGTATTTTGTCCCACATAACAGAGTAACAAACAAACTTAAAATTAATTTGTTTAGGAAGACTTTTAACCACTGATAAACAGTCATGGAATTGAGGGTTGTTAGAAATTTCCTCTAAGGCCTCGACGACTTTATCAAGCTGTGAATAAAGTGAATGAACAGCAGAATATTTGGATGCGCATCTTGTATCACAGTGACGCTTGAGAGTGTTAGAAAGTTTGTTGGATAATATTTCCCACCTTTTGACACTGAAAGCAAACAATTTGTACAGTTCTTGTACTGTTCCGAAAAATGTGATAGCATCTGGAGAAACTCCAGCAGCGTGAACACCAACCAAATTCAATGAATGAGCAGCACATGGCATAAAACGTGCATGGCTGTTATTATTTGTATATGGGCTTGGACTCCTGAATACTTCCCAGCCATATTTGAACCATTATCGTATGTTTGCCCTCGACAGTTATGAATATCAAATTCATCGGCTTCTACACTTTGTAGAATCTCTTCAGTTAAACCAGTTCCAGTCGTTTTACTAGTTTTTATGAAATCAATAAAACTTTCTTCAATAGAGCAAACACCCTCTGAAACTTTCACGTACCTAATAATCTGGCACATTTGTTCATGATGGGCTACATCTGGTGTACAATCAAATGAAATTGAGAAATATTTTGTCTCTCTTATATATTTTAATATTTCTTGGCGTAAAGTGTCACCTATTAAATTGATGAACTCACTTTGAATTGTTGTAGAAAAGTAATTTGGAATTCCTTTCTTTTCTCTGCTTAAGGTAATATGCTCTCTTAGGTGTTTATCATAATGAGAAACAAACTCTAGCAAATTTAAAAAAATACCACAATTATTGGCCTCACGTATATTTGTACTTGAACCTCGAAAAGCCTAGTTGTTGACTGCACAAAACAAAATACAATCAACAATAATTCTGAGAATGTGCCGCCATTTCTCTCTTTCTTGTATGATAATTTCCTGTAGTTCAGTATCAATTGTACTGCCCTCTTTAATCTTTTTTTCAAAGTTTTTCCAGGTAGTATAGCATTCAAGGTGCTCTACAGAATTTTCATGCTCTGGTATTCGAGGGTGTAATTTTTTCCAGTCAGAAAATCCTACTTTTGGCTTTGCCAAGCATTAATTAGAATGCTTTCCAAATAGCATGCAAGGAAAACGGTAAATAGATTTTTTTCTCTTCACTTTAAATTAGCGAATGTCGCTCTACACTTTCTCCGTTCAAAAGTTCTTATGGAACTAACTTCCTGTAAAATGCCTTTTTTCTGAATTATTGATAAAAGAAATTTACCTGTTTTATTTTGTTGTGGGATCATTAAAATTTAGTTGAATTTTGGTTGGTTCATTTTACAAATGCTGTTCCTGTACATCTTCATAAGGAGTAAACGTTGGCAAGGATTGGTTAAGATTTGATCTAGAACCCTCTGAATGTACATCTACACTACCAGTTAGTTACATTCTTAGTTACTTTAGTAAGGTTTTCATTTATTTATAAAAGTGTTGATGTAGATGGCCTACTTTCAACACCTTGCTGTAGTGGTAGCGCAGCGGTTGAGGGATCCACCTTCTTTACCCTACCCAGTTTTTGCCACTGCTTGGCTTGGACTATGTTTTCTGCCTCTGGTTGTTTTTTCCGTTTTCTGCCTTGTGCTCCCGACAACTTTGTAGGCCCCATTTCGACCCACACACACATGGAAAAGTGTAATAATTCACACGCAAATTAATCAATAAAGTCATACAAATTTACAAACAATGCTAATCAAATAAATGTCATTACAGTGTCACAGCAACGAGCATATTTCAAATTTCAAATTTATACTGTCACCCGCTTCTCAAAAATTTTTTAATTGCGTTCCGTTCCGTTCGGGCCGATTTCTGCACGGTTCCTTTCACCTTCTGTCGTTTTACTTCCGCCTCTGCTGCCCTCCCTTGGCACGAAACACTGCGCGTACCGCACACTAACTATTCACTGGCAGCTTGTCTTACTTGCTACCCACCTTCACAGGTGCCAAAACAAAGAGACCACATTCATAAGCAGACACAGCCCCTAATTACTTCCGCTTGGCTATCTCCACCTCGCTTGGAATGTTTGTCCTTTTTCCGTCACATATTCATAGTAGAATTTACTGTCAGTATCACCCAAGCCAAATCTATACAAACATTTTGTATTCGGATGATGGAAGTTTCATCAAGTCACCATTTTTATTCTTAAAGGAGAATTGTATTCGTCATTTTAACTGCGCGTTCGAATAAATTTCGCAATCTTGCAATTTATATTTTTTTAAATCTACATCTTGATGGCGCCCCTCGAGCCCGGCACCCGGGACGGCTGACCCTGCTGCCCCCCCCCCCCCCCTCCCTAGAGACAACCTGAGTCTGATCTCCGTTTTCAAGAAGAAAAGTTTGGTCCAATTGTGTATATATATATCCGGATTGAATATCCCCATCTGATCACTATCGCGATTATAAATTTGCTGCCGTTTGTTTCTACATATTTATGCGAAAAGAGATTTTCCACAATGATGAATATTAAAACTAAGCAGCGAAAACTACTCCGAATAGACTCCTGTATGCGAGTGGCACTAAACAAGGCATTGAAAAAAGAATAAACAAATTAGTGGAAAGTGTTCAACATAAGAGGTCCCATTAAATACATTTAGGTAAGTTAACCCTTAAGCACTGACCTATGGTTTTGTATCATTACTACTGATATAGGTTTCAGATACTACTAATAGATGAAATAGGGTAATAAAATACAAAAATTTACTTTTTTCACAATGTATTATTATTATTGATTTAAACTGAATGCAAAAGGATATAAAAACATTAAATTACAAAATAAACAACATTCTGAGAAATATTTTAAGTAACATTTTGTAACACTATCTATCTAAGGAACTTTATTATTTTATAAACATAAAAACAAGCTACCAAAAGTCTTTAAAATTAACAAAAGTATAATCTTCTATAATACATCTATATAATTTGAGATCAAATAAAAAATGACGGCACTTATTCATCACCTAATTTCTGGTTTATACAATTTACGCATATTGGCTTGGAGCACTGCTGCACAGATGGGATGTTTGCAAGAAACACATAAATATTGTTTCTGCCTCTTTTTTAAAAAAAAAATTGCACATGCTTCAGTACTTTCTTTAAGGCAATTTTTCAGATTCCATGTTCACATTTTGAGCCGGTCGAGGCTTGTTGAAGATTTGCGAAATTTTGCTCTTGATGTGATCTGGGACATTAGGATTTCGAAATCTATTTTCCAAGTGCTCATAAACCAACACTTTTACCATATCCTTTATAAATTCAGAGCGTTTGGATGACAGTCCTGAAAGCACGTATGCGTTAGCTGAAGCTATATCCAACATTTGATCAAATATGGTACATGGCCATCGACGTGATCTCCTTTTGCAAGTCATCTTTGAACATTTTTCATCGAGATTATCAACACCTCCTTTAGTTGCATTGTAAAATGAATTTATTTCCGGTAAGCCATTCCAGGTGTACCAGCATCATGCTCCAGGTTCTCGGATTGTTTTGGAACAGTTTCCAGTTCAGTGTCAGACAAATTGCATTTCGAATCAGAATCTGACTGTGCGGTCTCTATAAGAAATATTTGTCATTATCTGATTCACCACTAAAATCACCATCTTCTTTGTTTTGAAGCCACCCTTCTAATGTCGAAGCAATTACAGTGTCTATCAATCTTATTGCACGTGGTCGCAGTGAGCGATTGTTCAGAATACATTATAAAAACAAAATACAATTGTGTCAAAAATATCACTGATATAGGTCTGTCAAACCAACATACAAATTTCAAAAATCGATACATACCTTGATAAGCGCTCGAAGCGGCCTATCCCTTTGTAAGTTCACGGCTCACTAACTAACTTGAAGGTACCTAGGCGTACAATGCACTCAGCACACCAGAGCGAGACAGCACTAGTTTATTTTTGTTATGGGAGTCTACTAGACCTATATCAGTGTTTAAGGGTTTATTTTTTTATTTTTTTGTTAGATTGTTGTTATATTCTGTAAATAAACCCACAATTTTAGAATAAATCTTAATGACTATTATGTTAGTAAAACTTGCGTGCCGCGAAAATATTTTAGGATATTTAGGGGGCCACAATTAATAAAAGGTTAAGAACCACTGAAAATTATATTCGTGTAGGAGGTATTACTACATGTATTAGCCTATATCAAATTATTTAAAGAAATTAGTCACCAGTTTCAAACTTTATCATGTTCTTCAAACCTTTTACTTACACATTTATTTCATTTAACTAATCACATTGATTCATCTCATATAAGATATTCAATCAAGTTAGCAAACAATGTCAAAATGCCACATTGCCTTGTATGTGTGTTAAAACTGAAAGAGATACCAAAAATTCTCCTTTTCTATTATACAATAATATGCAGGTCCAGCTCGAAAATTTCAACCACAGATCTACATCCAACTATATTATTGAGAGCAATGGTAGTCTTATACCAATGAACACTATTTTAAATTATAGAGGTTACTGCTTTACACCGGACAGAAGTCAAGTTAAACGGGTCTGGCTCATTGATTTCTATAATATAACTGGATCAGTTATCTCTATGTTGTACTGGATGGACATAAACATACGCATTGCCAAGGACCAAAGCGTGATGTTTAAGTCCATCCACTGCTTCATTGGGGGGGGGGGGGGGGGAGACAGATGTAATGGTTTCTTTTAAATGTCCTTATGCGAAAACATGTATCTTATGAATAAAAGTGTTGTTGTTTGAAAGTAATGAAGTATTATACCACCCTTACCTGAAGAAACATTTACATTAAACGATATACAATTCAGTTTTACAGGCAATAGTGTACAAATACGAATAAAATCTTTAATATTTTTAAATAATAGTTATCATCTATGTCGTATACAGTCTGCCAAGATTAAACTTATATTTAAAGTTGGCTATTAGCTTGTATATTGGTTTCAGAAACCATATTATATTGAAAGTTCGATAAAGATATATAATAAGGTATCTTAAAACGTGATTACATTTGTTTGAATTGTAACGTTTATTGACATCAACGTTACAAGTGAAGAAGAGTAAATGAGCTGATAAACACTATTCCGCAACACCAAAATGTAAACAAGGAATCTACTCACCAAAAGCCCCGTTCGCCATATAAGTGTCTCACGTCACATCAATCGAACTTTAATTTCCCCCACGAGCACTACATCCACACCAAGTGTTATTGTTAAACTGAACGAGAAATTGGCGTCTCGGAATGGGCGTGGAGCCGCCCATTGAATCATGGGAAGTGAGTGACGCTCATGTGACCTCGTGTTGAACACGTGGTGTTCTAGTAAACTCTTAGACCATCTGGACTGTTCCTTATGAATTACCATCCCTTCCCTCTGCTCTGTGTGTTTGTTCGACTTTGTTCTAGGTTTCCCCTTTGTTCCCCCTCCTCACAGAGAAATATCGTTTATATACTGGTGCTATTTGCTTTGTAAGGCACTTCTTGATTCAACCGTGTCATACGACACACACGCTAGGACAGGATGATCCTAAGGTACAAATTCAATTTCGGCCTGTACTATTCAAAATTATCTTTCGAACTTGTATTATTTATTTAAATGGAAATTTATGCTAGGTACAAAATTCAATTTCGGCCAGTACAATTCAAAATTAACTTTCAAACTTGAATTATTTATTTGGAAGTACAATCATATATTGTCTTTGTAAATATGTTATATAATGAGGAAAGGTATGCCTGGCAAGGCATAAAATTCTTTAAAATATTAATGTGGGTAATAATTTTTTAGAATCCCTTTTTTGCCCTTCTGGCTCTGCAAATAATTGTCATTCATGGTGAACTTTACCTTTTGTAGGTCGCCATAAATCTACGTAAGGCGTGCTGCCTATATAATGTGGGAATTGTTATAGCCCGTACGGCTATGTAATTTTTTTTGTATTTATTGTATAGTTATTTAATCTGGGAGCATCTCCCTTTGTATGGTGGTAAACTTTGATTGCCAATAATATTTTCAAGTTAGTTTTAATTTTGTAATGCGGATTGCCGCAGAGACCCAAAAGGGGCCATGGATTTAATTTAGTAATAATCTTTAGGTAGTATTGGATCATGTTGTTATGACAACGGTATTATCATGGGCATAACCTATGTCGTTATGACAATTGTATTATCATGGGCATAACCCAATCTTCTACATATATATATATATATATATAAATATCTATTTATTCATTGTTGTTACTTACATTTGCATATATCTATTGTTATCTTTTCTAAATAAACATTCTTATAATCATGCAAACCTTTAATTTACTAATTCTAGGTAAATAAGTTATAACTTTAAACATAAGATTCTCGACCTCCTCCCCTTTGCTCATAGTACCAACATGGCGGATGATAGTTAAGGAGAGTTCATGGAAGCACAATTGTTGTATAGGCCAGAGAGAAAGGCCTATTCACTTTTATGCAGTCCTATCAGCTCCTCTGCAATTTATCATTTGTTATTGTTTATATGTTTTTTTGTTTTGTGTATATGTGCGCCAGCCCTTATCTATTAGAGGATAAGGAGGGCGGTACAGAATGACAAACTTTGTGTAGCTGCCATACGTTCAATCGATGACTTAGGTTATAGGCTTGTAGAAAGTATTATTATAGTACCGTTTTTATATAAAAAGTTGGCTTATATCTTGTATATTATTTCCAGAAACCATATTATGTTGAAAGCTCGATAACAATAATGAAACAAGCTAGCTAAAAACTGTTAAATTTGTTTGAATGACATATTTTGCGTAGAAGTCTTACGTTCAAACGATAAACTAGGTTATAGTTTTGTAGGAAGTACAGTATCTATTAAACCCTAATTTTAGTAGAAATCCCAATCTGTAAGGCTTTATTTCATACCAGAATACTATCATATATTAGTATTTTGGTTTTTGGTAGGATAAACAGCCATTTAGAATGGAAGTAGAAATCCCCTTTTGGAAGGTAAACACTACTATAGGGTAGGATTCTGGTACGTACGAGATAAAGCCTTACAAACGAGCCTCCTTCACAAATCATCGTATATATTAGCCTACATCAACTTATTTAAAGAAAAAACTCATCAGTTTCGAATTTAGTTATGCTCTTCAAAGCTTTTACTAACATATTTATTTCATTAAACTAATCAAACATTGTTGTTTCTCATATATTAAATCAAATTAATGAACGATGTCAAAATGACACATTGTCTTGTATGGGTATTAGAGAGAAAGAGATACCCGAAAGTTTTCTTCTTTCTTACACAGTGGTATGAAGACGACATCTCAAAAATTTCAGCCACAGATGTCCATCCAGTTATATTATAGTGATCAATGAACTGGATGGATATATTCTGTGGCTGAAGTTTTCAAGCTGTCTTGTGCACACTATTATTTAGGAGGGAAGGTAATTTTCTGATATCTCTTTGACTTCACTCATACACACAATTCCATATAAGGCAAGGTGGCATTTTGAGATCGTTTCCCAATTTGTATGAATATATGCGAAACATTAATATAATTAGTGAAATGAATGGGTTAATTGTTTGAAGAGCTTTACTTGTTTTTACACTTGAAACTTGTTCGTTTAAATATGTTGGTGTAGACTAATATATACTAATATTTCCTACAAGTGTATTACCTAAATGATCGTTTGAAAGTAAGACATCTGTACAAAGTTTGTCATTCGAACAAATATAATAAAGTTTTAAGCAACTTTATTCAACGAAAACTGTCTAACTTTCAACATGATTTTGGAAAGAAATACACAATCTAAGAGAAAACGTTTAATATATTTTAATATAGACTATATTATTGAGTGAAAACTAATGTAATTCCAGCGTTGTCTGGTACGTTGATTTATTTTTACAATTTTATGATACTAGCTCTCCGATAAGTGTGTCGAAAATTAAAAAATGTGTGGCAAATGTGCAAAATTTACTTGAAATCAAAAAATCTTTCTCTGGTGCAATCAGTTTTTTGATAGATCTTAACGTTTGTCAACTAGAGGCCTTCAAAGAAAGGTCTGCACCAACTTTAAAGTTGCTACACCATTTTGAATTTTTTTTGGGGGTTAAAAATTAAATTTTTAGCATTATAGTATTTTCCCGTCAGTTACAGGCTAGAAGCTATAAGTTTGCCAAATTTCAAGTTTCTAGCTCATCTGGAATTGGGTAAACATTAATGTCAGTAGTGAGTGAGTCAGCCATGTGACTTTATAATATAGTAGTAATGATGATTATCAGGTGGCATTTCATTAAGTGGCAGTGGTGAAGCCGGGGGGGGGGGGGCTTAGGGGCGGTTGCCCTGGCCGCAAAATTTCAAAAGAAAAAGGTAGTGGCGATTTCACCTACATCTTGTAGAAACAGTGTGACTCGGTTCATGATATAATTCAAGAACCGGGGTGGATTCAATGTGTGTGATCGTTGTGATTTGCTATTTTCTTTCGTGCAGTGACGTTAATGGTGAAGATGATGGAAAGAGTAAAAGTGATGACTGAGCCATACTTTCTTCTACTGCTCGCCTTCTCCTCCCCCACTGTCATAAGGCCAGTAGTTATTAGTTACAGGGTGGCGTGGCAGAAATATACAGGCAGTAGTGCAGGAGACAGGAGTGCGGACTGTATACCCGCGTCTTCCTTGGAAACTTAGATTTGCAATAGTGTCACAGTTGTGCTACAAGTGTGCCTGTGCATGTATTTGTTTTACAGTAGCTGTGTTTATTTATTACTAATAGGCTGCACTATTGCTCGCTCAGCTGATTCCCGCACGAAAGCAGTTGTGAAATGCGCTCACCTCTCAGGGCTCCCAATTCTTGCTGATGGAACTCTAGTGACCAACTAAACATTGGCTAACGTAAACTATCATTAATTTTGAAGTAGTTGTGACCTTAATAGTTTTAATGATCTTAACTTATCCACAACTACAGTTTGAATTATGTAAACCAAATTTGAAGCTCTTCTTAAAAAGTGAGTTTGGCAGAAAAGTTAGACATTGATTTTTGTCGTCTCTATTTCAAGTCTATGTGATTTATACATTGCTGTTACCACGGTAAGGAAGTAATGTAAAGTAAGTCATTAAGCGTATATTTTTTTAATAATAAACTCTCGTTGTTTCATTGTTGTAGCGTTAATAGTTGACATAGCAGGCATTGCATTCTTAAGCTATCATTATAAAGTGTCCTACACCAGCCCCCCTGTCCGACGCCATGCGGATTAGCGATATATTTATTTTAATGGTTTAAACATTTACGAAGATATGGCTACAAAATGAAGGGTCTAAGTGATGAAAGCAAAAATAGAGCAAGGCATAAGAGTTGAAGTTGTTTATTTGCAAATTTTTTTTTCAGAATACTACACGTTTACACATGCCACATCATTGATATCGGCCACGATGCCAAATAAAAAAGAATCAGTTGCACAAGTTAGGAAGAGGGGGAAGATAGAGCAGGAGTAACAATCTAAGCTTAATGAAAGCCTTAACAGGTTTCTTGTGAACACTTATGAAAGTACATCAGGCTCACCAGCAGCACCACAGGAGCCTCATGAACCTGATCCTGTGCCTGTGTACATTCCTGTGGTTGCTTTAGAAGGAGAGACAGCTTTTTCCTGAGGATGCTTCTACTTTTACTCAGCCAAATATTTTGCCAGAGAATAGAGTGACCTAAAGGTTTTCACTGATATTGGTTATTGGCCTAAACCTGCGGATAAAACTTTGAAAACTGAACTTCTCACGAGAGGGACAGTGGAACTGTATAGTAAGGATTCATTGTTTTCAAAAGACGGTGGTGGCAGATCCTTTTTCAAGGATTGGTTCTACAAAAATTTGAACAATGGTGAGAATATGTTAAGGACAAGGATGGTGTTTTCCCCTGAAAACTGTACTGCATATTGCTTTCCTAGCATGCTTTTTCAGAAGGCCAAAGGAAAAGTTACTTTGGAAAGCCAAGTGGATTTAATGCATTGAGAAAACTAAACTCAAGATTACTAGAGCATGAGTGCATTTCATATCACCTTAGTTCTTTTAAAGTGTGTAAAGAATCTGAAATGAGGCTACAGAAACAAATGACTATTGATGCTGCTACCCAGCTTGCACAGCAGAGGTCATTTGATAAATGGAAGGCAATCTTAGCCAGAATACTCCATTGTGTGCTGTATCTAGCCAGGCAAACCTTACCCTTACGTTGTTACACAGAAAAGCTAAGCACAGAAAATAATTGTGGAAATTTCTTAGAAACCTTTAAGTTACTTGGCAAATATGACCCAGTTGCCAACCAGCATCTTCATAAAGTTCAGCAGACATCTGGCTACGTTGTGTCCTATCGTTCTCCGCAAACTTATAATGAATTCATCAGCCTGCTCGGTGATCACATTAGAACAGCCATCTTCCAAAAAATTGCAAAGGCAAAGTATTTTGCTATCATGTTTAATCGTACTCTGGATATTTCTCACGTTGACCAAATGTCCAAAGTTATTTGATATGTGCATATTGAAGATACCTAAGTCAGCGTGGTAGAGACTTTCATTGACTTTATTAAGTTACATGGGAAATAAGCTGATGTTATTACAAAACATATTTGTGACAAGTTGCAAGCAGATGGCCTTAAGCTACGGCCAAGGATAAGACAATGTTACAACTATGGCTGTACACGTTAGTGGTGTACAAAAACGTATTTTGGATATTAATTTCACAGCAGTATTTGTGTCATGTAACAGCCATTCACTCAACCTTGCTGGTGTTCATGCAGTTGGTATTGGAACAAAGTCTGTGACTCTTTGGCACTGAAGAAAATGTGTACCGATACACATGCTTCTAAAGCTCCATTCATAGGTGGGATGTTCTTAAGGAACATGTACCAATTCATTTAAGGCGATCATGTGACACAATATGGAGTTTAAAGCATAAAGCTATACAAGGACTTGCTGAGTACACCGATCAAATAATAGACGCTTTGGAAGTGTTGAGAGATGGGCCAGAAGAAACCTCTCAAACCAAGGGTGAAGCAGGAAGTCTGCTAGTTTGCATCTTGACCTATTCTTTTTATCATTCTTACACTTGGTTCCCAGTGCTAGCCGAAGTGAATGATTCTCAGATCTACCTACAGCAAGAAGGACTTGAGCTTGATCAATGTGTCCAAGTTGAAAGCATTAACTCTATTTTGCTGGGGAAAACGAGACTGTCTAGTTTCAAAGGACACTGAGAAAGAGCTGCAGATGTGCAAAACGTATGATATTCCTACAGATAAAAGAGTTGAAGACATAAGAAGATGGCTGGTGAGCAAAGTTGTGACCATGGATTGACCTTAGTACAAGAAACAGTCAGAGAACAACTGGAAGTAATCGATCAGCTTAAAGCAGAAATTACCACACGTACAAGACAGAAGATGAATGCAATTCACAAGCGATTTTCTTTCCTGTAAGTCCACACATTGTCAGATGCTGAAAAAGTTGATTTTATTAATAAACAAATTCAGCACACATGTGCTACGTACACAGAGTTGAACGCTGCAGCTACGATTGCCAAAATAAATTGTCTTTGGTGCCACATTGTCTTGTATAAGGAAGTCAATCCTGATGAGCAAATTGCTAACTGGGCATCCTTAGATTTGCATTGGTGGGTGTACAAGTGGAAGCTACAACAGAGTTTGACTAACTTTGTTGTGACATTAAGAATCTTTTTAACTATCACTGTTTCAACTGCCGGTTGTTAAATAAGTTTCTCAAAACTTAAATGACTCCAAACATATCAGAGATCTACAATGAGTCTAGAAAAACTGAGTTATCCTAGCAATACTGTCAATTGAGAGAGATTTCAATGTAGATTTCAATACTTGTATTGAAAAATTTGCACAAAGTAAAACCAGGAGATTTTAAATAAATTTAAGTATAATAGATTTAATTTAATTTTACTTTAATAAGCCAATATTTTTTTAAAGTATAATACATGTGCTTAGGAGCCAAGGGGTTTAATTCTGAATTGGAAGGGACTCAGGGAGTGCTGGAGGTCCATGGATTAGGGGACGCAATACTTTCCTTTCCCTGGGCGCTGGCAACCCATGCTACGCCACTGAGTATAGTGATACTTCATACAAAACTTTAACCTAAATAAAAGTTTGAATGTAGGATTATTACACAAAGTTTGTCGTCAAACAAATGTAATTAAATTTTAAGCTATCTTATTTTATTATAGTTATCAAACTGTCAATAAAATATGGTTTTTGAAACTATATAAAAGATTAAGCTGGTACCTTATATCACTATAGTTATCGAACTTTCAATATAATATAATTTCTGAAACTAATATACCTGTACAAGCTAATAGCCAACTTTAAATATATAGCAGTATTGCGAGAATGTAAACAACATTGGTGAGCGCTACATATTTTAATAAATTTAAGATTTTATTCGAATTTTTTCAATATTATCTGCGAAACTGAATTGTATATTATTTAATGTAAACGTTTGTTCATCCAATTGTGGTATAATACTTCACTATTTTTCTTATTTAGTGTCTAGAAGTATGTTTTTGCAAAAGAACACTGAAAAAACCGGTAGGCCTATCCTCTCTCAACCAAACAGACGACAAACTTGAGCATCACGCGTTGGTTCTTTGCAAGAGGTGTGTTTATGTATTCCAGTATAACATAGAGATAACTGGTCCTCCTACTCTTTAGCTCCCAGTGATCAGACGATAAAGTCAAAAAGCGTTATGATCGCTGCATTTACCACGCGTACAATTCAAATATTCTAAGGGAATTTGAACCACTAAGTTTTCATTTTATGGCATTAGGTAGAGAAATAATTTAAAAAAAGAGATTTTTAGTAAAATAAAATGTTTCGACTATGATAACTGTTTGCTCATGATTGTAAAGGAATTTAAATTTTCTTGGTAATGCTATAAATATATGCTATTGATCAAAATTATCTCAGTACACTGGTAGGTGACTTTATAAATATTGTAGAATTATCACCATTGGCCAGTTTACGACACCTGAGAGAATTCGCGTTTGAACCCATCAAGTGACTTTTGAATAATTTGTCTGAATATTAAGACCAGTCAAAGATATAATTATTTTAAAGGGTAGAAGAGAAGGTATTTTTTAACTATGATTAAACTAAAAAAACATATTAGCTCTATTGTAAAAAGTATAAATGATTCAGTAAACACTTAAAACTCAACTAGGCCTAAGACCTAAGAAAGAAAACAAACGCTCAATATGCTCACATATTTTTGTATATCAAACTCTTCCCATTTATGTTAAACATGTTATTTATTTAAATGATAGATTTTAAGTGAAAATAACAATTTAGTCTTCATTTATCCCAGCTACGCTGAGTATTTTTTACTTTGCTAGAAGTAATTGGGCAGGTATAAATCGTGGCAATAAGCCAACAACTGACGTATCAGATATGGTGACATCCCGGAATGGATTTGATCTAGAGGTCACAGATTTGAATGATATTAAGTGCGAGGCACGTAATTAATTGTGTGTACGTGACATCATAAGATATTTAAGGACGTATGAGAGTATGACGTCACATTATATATCAGACTTGAATAATATTAAGTGACTGACGTCATAAGATAATTAATTGTACAGGAGTGTTTACAGTGACGTCATAAGATAACTGTGGTTTAAGTGCCTAGGTACATTATGTCAGTAGGACGTAATGACGCCATATTTAATTATACACTAAAAAGTTATATGCTCTTACTATGAATATATAATTTAAATGAGAGGGAAATATTACTAGAAATAAAAAAAAACAAGTTTTTTCACATTTAATTATAATAAAAAAAATATACATATTTCATAATTTATTATTGTTATCCATAAAAATACAAAGATCGTCAAACAGTGACAGATAGTCAAAATATGGGATATGATCGGATGGGTCTACAAACGATTTAGAGGCGAGGCTATTGTCTATGAACATCGATACACTAGGGTGATTTAGATATTTTACATGGCGTGTGATATATTTTTCAAGATTGTACAGAGTTTTTAATTCGTCCGTAGACAGGTAGATCTGAATGTTTTTTTTATCACTCAGACACAATTTCCACACGCCGAAAAGTTTTTTCACCACAATGATAAAGTCATCCATGCTGGACTCAAAGTTTACACACGTCTGCACACAGTCGGACCAAAACGGCATTTCTTTGACGAGAAAGTTCCATTGCGGGACGGTGAGCATTAGACGCTTAGAATTTGATGAAAACATCTCGTGAGCGTAAAAGTTGCGGTCAAGGAAGAGGCCCACCGCCACGTGTTTGTTCTGTTTGTCGTTTAGGTAGAAAGTCTTGGTTGGCAACGACGGTGATTCGTCCTGCACCATATTACAGCTGCACGTCACCTTCTTCATCGCTGTCTGCGTCTAGACTGATGACCTGTGATCAACAGTCGTCACAATTAAAGCTAGTATCGTGGTCGTCGTCGGTGATTGGACAAAATTTATACAATTTCTCGGCGCTGTGAAATCTGACGAATCGTGCCAAAGCGTTTGCATTTTTTAACGCGCACGGGGTGATGTCGTGACAAGGGGTGGTACACCCCCAACAATTAGAATTGATCAAATCAACAAAGGGACATTTATAGTCCTCGCGTAGTGGGATGAATGTCCGGCCTGTGAGACGGGACAAGAAATTTCCTTTTTGTTTACTATATGCGTAAGGCACGACGGCTTTATCTAAATTTTGGTTTAGAATTGGAACCAATTTGGAGTAGCACAAGCCGATGGTTTTATTGAATTGATAGCACAAGGATTGTTTCTCGTCGATGAAAACTATGGCTAGCTCGGTGACCACCCACTCCTTTTTATAGTTGACGATAAATGAAAAATCAAAGATGGCCGACATGATGATGATGTTCATCTGTCAGATAATTGAATACAAATGATTAAATAAAATTATAGTATACCTTTTATATCTAATGCTGGAACACACGTCTGGGCACCGCTGCTAGTACACCTTGGACAGCGGCCAAAGCGACGTTTGAACAGCGTGACGGCCAGTCGGTCGTTCTTGCACAAGTTGGCGGTTGAGAACAGGTCTGTGAATCTCCTCAGGTTCCAGCCGGCGTCCTTGGCAACGGCAAACAGACAGCAATATTGCCCGCACACACCGGAGGCTATGGCTTGGAGTCGTTTGCGGTTGTACGTCCATCGTGTCGAGTGTTTATTCAAGAATCTAGTCATCGGTCTTCTGGCATATGTATCAAAATACTCCCCAAATTTGGAAAAATATAGAACCACCCAATGAGAACCGGGTTTAGTGTGAGGGTCTAGATTGACCACAAATAAGGCGGGACAAGTGAAATTTTGAGGTAATTTGTCCGAAGGAAATGTCCCTTTATAGATTGAACTTTTGCCCCGCAGCAGCAGTATGTCTATTTGATGAGAATTCATGGTGTTAATAATTAATTTTCACCTCCCTATTAGAATCTATCGACACTGTCCCCTCGTACTCAGAGTAAAACAAACAGGTTATGGCGGTGTCAAGGTCTGTCTTGAACTGTAACTCAAATCTCACGTTCCCCTCTGTCTGAAGACTGGTGTGCGAGTCCTGTCCTGCACTGTCGGGAGTCAACTCGAAGGCCAACATAAAGTAACCTTTATTGAACATGTCTCGCGTGATTAAATGTCCGTTGTTTTGATGGTGTATACCCAATCCCGAAAAAAATGTGTCATAGGCGAGGGTGGACGTGCCGACGTTGTCAAAATTTATCAAAATGGGCAAATGTTTTTGGATTCCATTTACATATAGGACGAAACGATCAAGGTTTCTATGAGTGAGTTTAAACGGATTCGTGTTCAAACTGCCCACAAACGCATCGTTTGACACCATTGTGAATAAAATAATTTTAGGGATAACCCCTTGAATAACATTATTTAGACTCACAGACTTGGATCCTTTGGGTACGGTCACAGACTTGACGTCCACTCGATTGAGGTGGTATTGGGCCGGCTTTCGTAACAGTGTCTTTTCTATAGCGAGTGAAATAGTCGGCGACACATCCACGTGTTTCACAAAGAGGGTGGCGTCTAAAATTTTCAACCGCACGTCGGTATTTAAATTGTCCGCGTCTGTGAGCAGATAAAACTCTCTTTTGTTGCGAATTAATTTAACGCGCAACGATACATTTTTCAATAGCAAATGTGAAATATTAAAAATGTCGGCGTGTAAACGTCCCACCAATTCGACCGGATGTTTTAACAAGTCTAATCTCGTGGCGAAGCCTTTGTTCTCTATGGATGCAACGAGTTCACCGTTAGCGGCAGGGGTATCCAAAAACCACATACCATTCACTAGGTGGGTGTCGGAGGCGTCTCTACCGTAATTAGTTAAAGTCTCTAAATAAGCCCTGTAGGCATAGTTGTCTGTCGAGGTTGTAATAGGTGTTTCGTTGAGAGAGATAATGATTTGACTGAATAAAGAATTTAACAAGTTGTTGACGCATCCGATTTTATTGTCGGCTGCGACCGGTGTCCCGTCCCCTTTCACCAGTTGAATACGAAGATATAATTTAATCAAAGAAAGGTCTCGAAAGTATTCGCCGTCTCCGGGGAAAAAAAACTCTAACTGAGCGTAATTGTCCACGGAAGTGATGGGTTTGTATTCGACCACTTTATTATTTTTAATTACCGTTTGAATGCATTTTTCGTCGAAAAGATCGAGTTATGTTTTTGAACACTCCACAATTAATCGAAAATATATTTTTAAGCTCTCTTGTTCCCTCTTGCTCTGGCGCCCACCTTCGAATAAAGTCGTTTACGCTTTTTTACCCTTTTTAAGCCACGTCCCTTGACCGCCTGAGTGACGCGCTTTTTAAATATATCACCGACTTTTTGACCGGGTTCGCGTGTCGCTATATCGGCCAGAATATGCGGACCTGTTTGTAACGCTTGTTTTCCCACCGCTTTCGCCACCCTCATAAACAACGGTTTGACAAATCGAAATAATCCGCCCAAAACGATCCGAGGCCACGGCCCCTCTGCATTTTATAACTGGCGTGATAGACGGGACATATGTTTTCTCTCTCTCCCTCCATTGTTAAGACTATACAAATTACTACCCCCGTATCTATTTATCTAGTTTTTTTCTCTCTAAAATGTAAAACCGCTACGGTGGGCACGGGGCCCGATTGAAAATTCACTCGTTCGCCAAACTTTGTGTATAAGCCTATACTTATAGAGTCAAAATTACATTTCTCGACGGGAAAATAGAATATAGGAAAGAACACGTGATGTGCGGTGGCGGAGGGGAACTGTATGATTCTAATCCATCTTACATACGAGTCGCCTAGCAACTGTGTTCCTATAATGTCTGTGTACACAAAGACAGGCTCCGTTGAACTAGACCCGGTCAGTTTACGATTGGGTCGCAAAAAGACCCCCTTAATATCCTCGCTCATTAAATCCCTCATATGTGTATTAACCGCATTAAGTGACTCTATGGTGGGTAGTCTGTTTCAAATGGTTGTAATTAAGTCTCCAATGCACACATAAAGACGAACAGGAAATTCTATTTTAAATATTCTTTTCGCCACCGTAAATGAAATTGTGTTTTTGAATCGTGTAGTTATGGTTGACTTGTCGGGCGTCCATGCACCCTTTTGTTTTTTAATCTCAGATAACATTGTTTGATCGCGAAGAATGTACCATTGAAATTCAGATATTAAAACCTCTAGATCATCTTTATCACTTATTGAGCTCTTAATTTTATTATAAAGCTCCTTAAAGGAGGTGAAATCTTGTTGTGGAAACTAAACACGGCCCACTTCGGTCACCACGACGTTTGCAGTCAATTCTTTATCTTTGGATAAAATGTTATCTTAGAGACTTTCAAAACCCACGGGATAGGATAATTCAGCTAGTCCCACCTCCCACCGGTCGTGTTCTAACCGTATGGACTGTGCCAATTTTGTAGTATAGTAAGAGAGTGTATTATTCTCGTAATATTCGGCGCTCGAATCTGATGGCAGTGCTACATAAAACTGACTCATATTTGTTTAATGTTAGACACAGGCACCCAGCTGTTGAAAGAACTGTCGTATCCTTTCCACTTGACTAGATGATGTTGAATGCCTTTAATCCGCTTACTCTGTACTATTTTATCTATTTGAAAAATCGTTGGATGACGCACGCGAACTAGTTCGTAGTTATAAAAATGTCCCTCAATAGGCCACCCGTGGAGATCCTGTAACGAATAGACCGGTTGGGGAAGTCTAGGAATCACTTTAACTATGCTAAATATTTCTCGTGTAAAATTAGCCTCGTATCCTTTGTCAAAAATCATTTTTTCTTTAATTATGCGCACATGATCGCCTACCTTGAACAAAATTTTCCCTATTTTAATTTTAGCCCACCGCTTTCGGAGCCGCAATAGTATTTTAAGTACGTGAATAGGCTTGACTGAAGCCGGAGCCATTCCTATAGTCGAATGAACACTAGCGTTATAATTTTGAACTAGCTTGCCCAGCACATCGACGTAGTTGTGAATGTTGAATGCGGTGAAATATTTCCACATTTTAGTTTTCAGCGTGCGATTGAAACGTTCCACGACGGCCCTTATTTGGATTATGCAAATGATAAAATATGACGCCCAAATTGTTTTCAAAAAAGTCCTAAATTTAGAATTTAAAAATTCCCTACCCTTGTCCGACTGAATAGAAAGGGGGCGTCTTTCCTTAAAAATCTGTTTTATAGCCACGGTGATGTCTGTGCCCGATTTTGTTTTAAGCGGTATAAACCACGCGTACTTTGAAAATACATCAATAATATTTAAAATATAGTCTGCGCCCTTGTTGTCCTTTTTTAAAGCTCTCATATCTACTAGATCAATCTCCCACACATCGTCGATATTGGTCACTCTGTACGGGTTACGTGGGAACCTTTTTCTTAAACTACGGTGAAGAGTGTACGCGTCCTGCCCGGTTAACCATTCGTCTACTTTTATTTTATCCAACCCACTGGCCTTTTTAAGTTTTGTGGCGGTCGAGAAGGCCGAAGGTCGTGGGAGATTGTAATATAATTTTTTTAACGTGGCGCTCATCTTAGCGTGTTCCAACGCGGTCTGGCGGGAAACAGTTTAGAAATGATTGTTTTATATTTCAAACCTCTACTGGACATTATTTTCGCGTTAGGATCAAAGTTTTGTCGATGAGCGCTCGTGGCAATTAGTATGTCTTTATATTTTCTAAATCACTCTCTGTAATTATATCTTTATTTACGTTTCTTTTGGTCAACAACTCCCAAAGTCCTTGCGTGCCTTTATAGTGTGTGTTACCCAGGTATATATCGTTATCGTCTACGGTGAAACTCGAATTGCCAATTTTAAAAGTATCCCCCTCTTTTCTAATTCCAAATATAGGGTCTGTAGACATTCTCTTATGTACATACGGTGATAAATATTTTCAGGCTATGTTACCGAATGAGTTGGAGGAACCTTTTCAATTTCATCAGATTCTGATCTAGGCACAAAATATGACTCCCCTTCCACCCACCCCTCCTCTGGCGAGTCTACACTAATAGGACTGCTATGATATGTGGCCTCGTCTGAAAGGAATCGAGGTGGAACCGGCTGTCTCCTAACTAAAGGTCGTTTTCTTTTTACTTTTCCTCGTGCAAGGTCGACTGGTCTACGTTTTAATACTGCGGGGCCCACGATGTGTATTTTAATTGGTTGTCTCGCTCTCTCCCTGTCTGTTAAATAACGCTGTTGATGCTTTCTAAAACTAGCCAATCTTTGATAATCGTCAATTTTTTTTCTAGATTTCAGATTATTTTTCATCTGTACAAAGTCGGTGGCGTTGTCATCGTGTTTATCGCGAAAAAGCTCGGGTGGTACGAGAAGCATCTGTTTAAGTTGTGACATATTATTTAACCAATGCCCCGACAAGAGCGGAAAGAATAGCCGGTAGAATGATGCTTAAGAACCCGCCCGATTGAACGACGATATTTCTTTTTCTCTTCAACGAAACACCGCTGCTAGCCATTTTCCGCATACAGTTTTTATACTTTATTAATTTTTGCTTATCTCTTTTACTAATTTTAATATTATTGTTTAATGTGTTTAACGAACATTCGCCGTGGGTTGTTATAACATCCGGGTTGACGACTTTAAGAATAGCTTTGCGCAATTTAGAACTGGCCGTTCTCAACACCGACAGTACATGTCTATTTTTCTTGACTAGTTTCATCTAGTAGTCTAGCGGGGACAAACACTTTACAAATAGTGTCAAATATTTCCGTTTTGAAGCGCAGGCGTTCGTCCGCGTTCTGACTCAGATCAAAGAGTAAATACCCGTGAGGTGATTCGGTTGCTTTCCTATAGATTCTTTGTATTTCGGATGGATTATCCGGATAAACTTGTCTAGCTAAATATTTTATCTGTGTTTGATCACGAGGGTTTTTAAACACCACAATGTATTTAGCTTTTAGCGAGATGTCACGAGACTTATTTCCCTGATGGAAAAGATTTTGTGTGATCAGAATAACCGATATGTTTCTATGATGACTACCCTTGGTAAAAAGTTCACTCACTTTATTCGAATAGACCTCGTTCATTAAATCGTTCAACACGACGAGTTGAGGCTTAATTTTAACATAGAAATTGTCCGGTACACCTTTGTGTAGTGTGACGTGGTGTTTACTTGAGGGAATAGAATTTCTCTCGCTGAAACACCATAGAATTCTATCAAATTTATCCACACTGCACACCTGTTTTAAATTTAACAGAAAATTCTCTACAAAAGTAGTTTTCCCGCAATCAGACGGTCCCGCTAATATCAGTGTGAAAGGGTGTACAAACACAGACATCGATGTGCACTCGTCTGGTGTTGCTTTAAAACTAAAATATAAAAATTACAATTTCAAATTTATAGTAGTGTCGACAAACCAAGAAATTTTACGTTCGAAAGCGTACAAATTGAATTAAATTTTTTATGTCCGAAATATTTATCATAATTATGATGGATCCTGGGAGGGACACCCCTAGTCTATCATATCAATAACAAGTTGTTTTCTACAATTTCCATTTTAAAAAAATTTCGTCCCCCTTTACATAAATTATAGTAGAGGTGAGAGAGAGAGTGGCCATTTTTAAAATTATATCAAATTTATTGGCGCTCATATCACCGCGTCGTCCCAATGCAGACCGTGATGATTATATGTGAGCCAATCACAATATTTTTTTAATATGCCGCGGTAATTTTTTGTATAGAAATATGGACGGTGAAGCTTTAAAACTAAAAAATTACTATTCCCAATTTATACTAGTTGTGTTGGTGGTGGTTGTGGTGGGGGTGCCAACGAACCATTCCCTAAGAAAGTTAACATTAGACAGGGTGAAAATCGAATTTAATTTTTTATTTTTATGGCCGAAACATTTATCATAATTATTATGGATCCTATCCTTCAGTGAGGGACACCCCAAGTCTATCATATCAATAACAAGTTGTTTTTTATCCACAATTTCCATTTAAAAAATTTCTTTACCTCCCCCTTTACATAAATTATAGTCGAGCCGAGAGTGTCCATTTTTAAAATTATATTAAATTTATCGGAGTTCATATCACCGTCGCCCCAATGCAGACCGTGATGATTATATGTGAGCCAATCACATTGTTTTTTAATATGCCGCGGTAATTTTGAAAAGGAATATGGCGACTTAAATGAATAGTGATGTACATCACTTCCACACATAGATAAAATACTACATTCTTTTATTATAAACTTATTGCATTCATCTTTAAACCCCTGAAAATCTACAATTACATTGGTCATGTTGTCGATGTTAAACCAAAACTCTAAAGGAAAAAACCAATTAACAGTCACGGTGTGCGGAGACCACTGTAAAAAAAAACAATTAACAGTCAGTGTCCAGAGAAAGAATGTAAAAAAAACCAGTCACGTACATAAATATCACGGCTCGTCTACGATGATGTCAGACATTGCTGACATTTTTTCTTTATAGACGGTGGTCCATCAATTTGTGTTACGCCCATATTATAATTTTCCAAACAATATTTATAATCTTTCAATTCGTGCTGCGTAGAGGGAGAGAGTAAGTTCCAAGCGCGATTTATATCTCTACACGCGTATGTTTTAATAAATTCTATAGGTAAATTATTCAACTCCGCGGCAGACATCAGACACAAATCCTGCTTCTTTGAGTACGTGAGGATGGGCGCGTTGATTTGATCCATTATTCTAAATTACAATTACCGATGACACGATCTTTTATAGGGATGTCACTCAATCCAAATCCTCCCTCCCCCCTCCGAGTGTTTGATAGCGAATCAGTGTGTTCAACTCTAGGGTAATCAATTTTCACGCATACTAGTTGAGCAATTTTATCACCCCTTTTAATTCTGAAAACAGTGTCGCCATGATTAATGATTAATACGTAAATACTACCACGATAGTCTTCGTCTATAACCCCGGCCAAAACATCTATTCCGTGGTGAAGAGCCAGACTAGATCGCGGAGATATTCTACCGTACGTTCCTGCTGGTAATATAATAGAAATATTTATCTTAACTAAACGCCTGCACGAGGGTTGTATACTGCAATTGTAGGGACTTTTCAAGTCTAGGCCTGCAGAGTTTGTTGTGGCTCCAACCGGGGAAATGGCGTTTCTATTTATCTTCTGTACTTTAATACAGATGACACTAAATCAGAGAGAGAGAGAGAAGAAAAATGTCAATATATATTTGATCAAACAGCTGATAGTTTTCTATACCAGCGGCCGGGGTTCGGTCCCGGCATCAACTATAGCCGTAGGGTACGGACGTGTTGTTATTTAATCTCCTACGTTTAGTGAACACAATATTATAATTTTTTCTCTCCAACTGGGAGACAACAATGGCGCCTCTTTTTCTTTTAATTTTTCGAGGGTTAGTCACGTGTACGGGTCCATGTCTTTCAAAATCATGTATTTAATAGTCGTAAAGTTTACAATCTTTGTGTTTTCATAGTTTAGTGTTATACCCCTGACCTTGGTGGTGGACCTGTATTCGTTCGTCTCTGAGACAAACACATTTTAAGAATAATTTTTCGGTCCACCGGAAACAAACTCTGTAATGTACGCGCTCTCAGAGTAGGCGGTCAGCTCGTTTGTCATGTCACCCAACTTGTCACCTGTCGGTATCGTGTACGTGTCTGTCGGTCTTATCACACTTATAATAGAATCCGTGTCACAGTAAAGACAAGAACCGCCCAAGTGCCGGAGATATGAATACAATTTCATACGGGCACCGGTGGTCACGTACGCGGCTATAGGCACATTGACCGTGTCAAGAGGGAGGGGGGCCTAGTCACGGTATGTCCACGAGACGCAAGCAACCTCGTCATTGGGGAAAATAATGTTGTGAACCTCTTTGCTGGGGTGGTGAGTAGGGAGAAAAAGTCTTTTGGGTTGTTCACAATGGTGGTCTGTGTCTTGTTCTCGTTCAATGCAAATCGTCCCCAGAAAGAGTTTAAAAACAATTTGTCGAGTGCGCGCTTTCCTGTATTTTTAACAATTTCGTTTTTATCCAGCACTATTCCCTCTGTTTTGTAATACTCGCTAACGTAATTGTCTTTGTCCTCGTCTGTTTTCACCCATCCAGGGTATCCAACCACCTCCTGTTTGATCTTTAGGAACTTGTTAATATACTCTACAAACAGTCCCCCTTCTTTGGTCTGAGGATCGAACTGGTAATTTTAGATTCCCAAAATTCGTGTACTCTAACCATCTTTTAGCCCATTTCTAGCGCTAGTCGAACCTCGTCCACTATCCATGTGCCTGTAATAGTCCTGTCAGAGTCGTTGTGTAAACAATCCCCTTGGTTCATCTCGTTTGCACAAGAGGAGCATAAACAAAAAATTAATTTTGATTGTGTCTTGTAGGGCAGTACGGGGTGATACAAATTTCTAGGAGGTAGAACAGTGCATTTAATAAGACCCTTTCGGTCTACAATAACAGCGGGGCAGTCGTCGGCGACAAAAATATTTATAGGGTGACCTACAGGAAATTTAAAATATTTGCATACCCAATGATATAAACTGCAGACATCAAGATAGCATTTTCTCGTCGGGGTTAGTCTTGTAGTGTAATGTCATAGATTCACACCGTCCACCGTACAGTGCGTCACGTGGATTGAGAGGAACAGTTTGAATCATAGGGTGATTGTTTAGCTCTAGATCTAGTTCTGTGTCTTCAGTCAGTATTTTGTCAAAGTCACATTCTTTCATAGATGTAACAGTGTACCCTGCGGCTCTAAATGCTCGATCTCTCAACAGAGTGCACTCGTATCGCTCAGTGAGTGTCTCTTTCTTCCCTGTTATAGTCACGTCACGGTTTGAAAGACATGTACACCCGTGGAAGAAACATCCGCCAAACTCAAAAATTTCCCTCGTCGCGTCACAGTAGCCATCCACCTTCCTGCCCAAGATTTCCATCTCACGTCCGTTGAAGGCGTGCTGTATGTGAATATCGGGGCGGGTTTTCTCCAGATAGACTAACCATTTTATGGCTTTCACAGACTGTCTGTCACCGCACCTGTAACCCCCTTTGGAAAGATGGCTATCGTATCGGGGGCTAAGAACAATTTTCTAAATAATCGATTGCACGCCGACGAGATTGTGATAGATTCTCTAAAAACGTCTGTAGAGCCTATATTTAGAAATAAATGACGAAATGTACGGCAACCCTTGCGTAATACATTTACGTCATCAACACAATAGGCCTCCAGCTTTGACTTATTATTAAATATATACCCCTGTCGCAGTTTCTCAGCGTGCCACACCATAAAGTCATTTCGCTCATCCGGTTTCATATAATCCGCACCAAACATTTCGGGACCGGGCATTTCACCGATATAATTTAAATTATTTTCTGTATTAAACAAATAGGGGTAGTGTCCTTTTTTACAGTCTAGTCCAAACTCTTTCGGGATCTGTCTCAGTGGCATAGGTAGGAAACATAGGCTGTCTTTAAATTGTATGTGGTCCATTGTCATGCAGAGTATTTTAGTTGCGTCCGCGATAATTTTAGGGGTGCAGTTTAGTGATAGAAATCTATTCAGGATAAATATAACGTCGAACACGTTTGAATTATGCCCAAGACAAACAATTTTATTGGCAAACGGCCTCGGTTGTCTTAGGTAGTCGATGATGCCGTCTACCGGATTATCCCAAAAGGAATGAGATTGTTTCCCGCATTGGTCACAATCCTCGTCCATATTATTGTTAAATTCACATTTTACACAATAGTTTTGTACGTGAAGAAAATTCGGTTCGTGCAAAAAACAATCGATGGCTATAGGTCGTTCTTGTCTAGTCTCGAAATCATAAAATACCATTAGGTAATTATCATCAAGCTGCTTCCGACTCAACACCTGCATATAACAACGATGAGGGTTTTCTTTATTCTGTTTGCACGTCGCGCAGTATGATTTAAAACATTCGTGATTACTACCCTTTGTTTTATCACAGGTAATACACACCTGTCTTAAATCACAAACTGTTTTCTTACCGTCAATTTTATTCGATTTATGACTAGTTAAACAAGCGGCAGACCTAAATATTCTGTTACAATAACTGCAATACACTTGTTTTTTGCTTGCATTCAAACACGGAGGTATGGACATATATTGGGGGCAAGTACTTTTACATGAATGTCCTGCACCTCTTTTAAAACCGGTATTACATCCGTCGCAAAAATACCGAACTGAAAAGGCCGCCGGCATATTGATTATTAGGCTAAAGTGATGCGTGACTTCTTCGTACAGTAGGTTAATGTACCTAGCAGAAGACGAAACCCCCTCATACCACAATCCGTTGACCGTCGAGAGGGTATTATACACGCGTATTTTATATTGGTCGAGGAAATAACTTTGAAATTTATCGAGATGTTCGTGCCCCGCTCCCCCGGATAAATCTATCCGCGTTTTTGCGAGAAGATCATATACCTCATTGTTAATTTTCCACCCCCTAGTATAAGATTTATAATTAATATCATTTGTGATTTTGGCTATCGCTATTACTATAGCGTGCGCCAAACAATTCGTAAATGATTTAACAGAAACTATGCTCCTTTTATGATGACTCAAATAATCGTTTGGAAGGCACCTTCTTTTTAATGCTGTCTTACCGTTGCCCATCATCATTTTGATATGATTCACTTTAATCATCAATACATCGGCTATACCAAATCTGGCGTTACTCTGAATAACTTTTGTTAATGTATTCATAATACTGTTCACATCAATTTGGTCACATCTACGGTACGAAACCCCGGCCGGTTTATCGAGGTTATTCTCCGTGTTCGTGATCGTGAGTCCAATTAAATCGTAAGGTGCCGTACCTCTAAGCAAGTATGCTAATAGACTAGAGAAACACGTCATTAGATAATGCAGTGGACTCACAATCGTAATTAAATGCTTGAATCGAATTAAAATATCCCTGCCTAAGGTGTTGAACCGATTATAAGTTCGTCCTGTCTCCCTTATTATGATAAATGAGTCATCAGTGTTTGTACCCACCGCATAATCAAAAATGTGGTCACGTTGTTTGTTAATGTCTGAAGTTGAGGGTATGCCATTGTCGCTAGATTCGTTAGCTATAAATGTTTGTTCGTTAGACACTAGAAAAAAGAAAAAAGAAAACTAAGTGTTAGTTTAAATAATAAATTTGGAAAAGAGAAACGCATAAAAAAATATTTAAAATAAAAACAAATAAATTATAAGTATAGAAAAAATATAAAATATTAGTTTAACTAATAAATTGAACACTAGAGATATAATAGTAAAACTGATCTTACTTTTGCCGAAAATGCGAGATTTTGATGTTTTTTACGGGACAACTTCTTTCACTCGACAAGATGGCAATGAAATGATAAATTTGTATAGTTAAATTCTCCTTTTATAGGACTCCAGCTCAATGTGTTTTCCCTCGTTAAGCGTGGTTGACATTTCTAAATCCCGTGATTTCTACAGCACACCTTTCACCAGCGACCTGAATATCTAATTAGAATATACGTGTTTGGCCTTGGTCTAGCAACTCGATTGCTAGATGGAAGTAAGCTGAATACTTAATAGAAATCAATCAATAAAATTACATATTGATTAAATAATATTTCTAATAGGTATATATAAGGAAAGTCTGGATTATTAACTATATTATATTGATCATCATGGCTTCAACATCATCAGTGATAAGTGTTCCTGTCGATCGTGAATACGGGAGAGTTTATAAAATTGAATCACCGTGGTCTGATTTACCTGGATGTAATTGTTTCGACTTTCAGCACAAGCAAACCAGTGTTGGATGTCTATTAATTGTAAAAGAATATGAGGATAAAGAACTCGAAGTTAGTCTTGAACAGCCAAGTTATTTTACTGGAAATATAGTACGTGAAGATTACAGAGAGCATCCAGAATATAACATAAAAATTACATATCACATTTGTTCGGAGAAATGTTTCAGGCCATCATCATATAACTACTGTCCACAATTCAAACGTACATGTTGTGAATTTGTTTCTTGGGAGTACCTTCATGCTGAATTGGCTCTGAAAAACAATATAAATTATTAGATATTATAAATTAATTATAATGTAATATTGTATATTATTAATATAAAATTTACAATATTTGTTTGATATACATATTGTTTTCATAATTCCTAACTACATCCTGTCTAACAATTGATCCATCGCTAATAATATAGAACTTTTATATATATATATTGTATTTTGGTTTATTGATTATAAAATCAAATATACAATTTACAATATTTGTTTGATCCGGGAGAGTTTATATAATTGAATCACCTTGGTCTGACTTAGCAGGATGAAATTGTTTCTACTTTCAGCACAAGCAAAGCATTATTGGATGTCTATTAATTGTAAAAGAATATAAGGAAGATAAAGAACTTGAAATTAGTCTTGAACAGCCAAGTTATTTTACTGTAAAAATATAGTACGTGAAGATCACAGAGAACTTCCAGGATATAACATAAAAATTACATATCACATTTGTTCGGAGAAATGTTTCAAGCCATCATCACATAACTACTGTCAACAATTTAAACGTACATGTTGTGAATTTATGTTATGGGAATATAAATTAATAGACATTATAAATTAATTATAATGTAATATTGTATATTATTAATATACAATTTACATATTATTTTCATAATTCCTAACTACATCCTGTCTTACAATTGTTGCATCGATAATAATATATAACTTATATATATATATATATATATATATATATATATATATATATATATATATAGTATTATGGTTTATTGATTATAAAATAAAATATACAATTTACAATATTTGTTTGATTTACATATTATTTTGATGTAAATTTTCATAATTCCTAACTATATCCTGTCTTACAATTGATCAACTAGAAGATGATTAACTATATTATATTAAACATCTTTGGATGTCTTCTAATACCAGGACAATAAAGAGTTGGAAATAAGCCATCATGACCAGTAGAGCTCAACATGACAAGCCCATCAGCCAGCTTCACCAACTAGCCGAGTGCGTTCTGAATATCTAATTAGAAAATATTCGTTGTGGGCCTTGTCTCTATAAACGTGACTTGGTTGTTAGATGGTAGTGAGATTAAACTTGAATGCTTTGAGCGACCTGAATATCTAATTAGAAAGTTGGATACTGGATGTTGTTCACCTTGAGAGGTAGAAATTACGGAAATACGATGGGTATTTAAGACATCAGAATTATTAAATAGCTATCAGATACAGACTTGTTTTCAAACAGTCACTTTCAGTCATTTAAACGTCGCCATATTGAGGATCTGAGTGCAGATAATCCTACATCAAAGTAAATCAAGGTAATTTATAATTTTTAAATTTATTTTTTAATAGTTTCTGTCTTATTATTATTTCTATAGTATATATATATATATTTGTTTGAATTTTTTCAAGCTATGGACAAGGTTATAAACGACTTCAACTCAGCCAAGACCGATGACATTCAATATATTTCTCTAAGAAGTTTAAAGGAGAATACAATACTAGATATTATATATTTTAACGAAAGAGACACCAAGTCGGTAGAGGTGTTTATGTGAAAGCCTATTTAAAAGATAACATCGTAGCCTTTTCTTGCCCAAGAAGTTTTCAAACATTTGTTCAAAAGAGCATATTGACCATGTTAATAAATCAAAGTATGTATTAATTTATGAAGGAATTGAGGGTGACAAATCTATCAAGCTTAGGATTGTTCCGTCGAATTAATGTAACTCTTAAACACTATAATTATACTGTGTAACTAATATGACAATTATATGATATTATATGTGAAAAACTTGTATTTATTTTTTCATTTTAATGTATATGACGTAATTAATATTTCAAACGTCCTACTGTCTATGATATTAGAAATTAAAATAAATTTTAATCATGTATGTTGTTCAATAAATTAATTTTTATAAGAATATATTCTAAAAATAAAGTTTTCATAGCTGATAAAAATGTTTGCAAATCTAGTCTATTTATTTGTTATATAAATATTTAAACGACGACTGCCCTGCTGACGTTGTAGACGGAAAGCGTGTAATTTGCTCACCTTTAAAACTAAAACTTGTGTTGACTGGTCATTTAGAGTTCTCAAAGCAAACCTCTCCTCATTTAAAACTGGTTTTATTTTAGCCAGAGATATTTCATAGATAGTTTTACACTGAATATCAACTCACTTGAGAGTAATATTTTCCAAATGTTTAAATGTTATATTTTAGTCATAAAACATAATGAGTAATTTGACTATCTATCACTGTATGACGATCTTTGTATTTTTATGGTTAACAATAATAAATTGTGAAGTATGTATATATTTTTTATTATAATTAAATGTGAAAAAACTTGTATTTATTTTTTATTTCTAGTAATATTTCCCTCTCTTTTAAATTATATATTTATGCAATATAACTTTTTTAAATGACCTCATTACGTCCTACTGACATAATGTACCTAGGCACTTAAACCACAATTATCTTATGACGTCACTGTAAACACTCCTGCACAATTAAATATCTTATGACGTCAGTCACTTAATATTATTCAAGTCTGACATATAATGTGACGTCATTACGAACCGTCACTATCATACTCTCATACGTCCTTAATTATCTTATGATGTCACGTACACACAATTAATTACGTGTCTCGCACTTAATATCATTCAAATCTGTGACGTCCAAATGCATTCCGGAACGTCACCATATCTGATACGTCAGTTGTTGGCTTATTGCCACGATTTATACCTGCCCAATTACTACTTTTGCTTGTCTAAAATAATATTTAACAGATGTTAGGTTAGGTTTATATCATGCATAACGCGTAACTATAATAACATATACTGTATGGTACATAGTGTGCAGAAGTTAGAATACTTGTTTCCAATGATGGCTTTTTAATCAATAAATAGTGAATATTGAAAAGTGTACATTGCATAAAAATTATTCAACTTTGTATTCTTACTGTGGCATCACACGTTCACTGTAAATCAAGGGCAGTGCTGATATTGGTCACGTGACAGATCTAATCCAATCACAAGAAAATCGCGTGGCCAGCGTAGTCCTCTCTGCTCGCCCTGGTGGAAAAGCACAGGAGTAAACCATAGCAAACCAAGGTAAACCTTAGTTGGTTTCGTATGGTTCTTTAAGGTCCAAGGAAAACCAAGGAAATCCAGACCATTACTCATGTGTGGGCTGCTATGGATTTGTCAGGTTCTCCCAGCGATTGAGAATACCAATGGGAACCAGACATTGTCTGGAACACTCAGGGTCTGTGGTTTAAAATGGTTTTCTTTGGGAAGTGGAAAACCAATGCAAACCAGACATTGTCTGGAACACTTTGGGTCTGTGGTTTGACCTGTTTCTTGATGGTGTGTGCCAAACCATTGCAATCCAGACCTGATCTGGAACGCTCTATGTCTATGGTTATATCTGGTTTTCCTTGGGGCAGAACAAATCAAACATTGTCTGGAACACTCTAGATCTGAGGTTTGGTCCGGTTCTCTTTGGGACAGAACAAACCAGTGAAACTAGACTTTGTCTGGAACACTCTTGATCTGGGGTTAGGTCTGGGTTTCTTAGGGACAGAACAATCCAGTGCAAACTAGACTTTGTCTGGAACACTCTTGATCTGGGGTTAGGTCTGGGTTTCTTTGGGACAGAACAATCCAGTGCAAACTAGACTTTGTCTGGAACACTCTTGATCTGGGGTTTGGTCTGGGTTTCTTTGGGACAGAACAAACCAGTGCAAACCAGAATTTGTCTGGAACACACTCGTTCTATGGTTAGGTCTGGGTTTCTTAGGGACAGAACAAACCAGTGCAAACCAGAATTTGTCTGGAACACACTCGTTCTATGGTTTGGTCTGGGTTTCTTTGGGACAGAACAAACCAGTACAAACCAGAATTTGTCTGGAACACACTCGTTCTATGGTTAGGTCTGGGTTTCTTAGGGACAGAACAAACCAGTACAAACCAGAATTTGTCTGGAACACCCTCGTTCTATGGTTAGGTCTGGTTTCTTAGGGACAGAACAAACCAGTGCAAACTACACTTTGTCTGGAACACTCTTGATCTGGGGTTTGGTCTGGGTTTCTTTGGGACAGAACAAACCAGTACAAACCAGAATTTATCTGAACAACACGTTCTATGGTTAGGTCTGGTTTCTTTGGACAGAACAAACCATGCGAACCCCACTGGTCTGGAACACTCTTGATCTGGGGTTGGTCTAGATTTTTTCGGACGAACAAAACAGTGCAAACCAGACTTTGTCTGGAACATTCTTTATTTGGGCGTTGTCTGGTTTCTATGGACAGAACAAACAGTGCAACCAGAATTTATTGGAACACACTCGTCTATGTTAGGTCTGGTTCTTAGGGACAGAACAAACCAGTGCAAACTAGACTTTGTCTGGAACACTCTTGATCTGGGTTAGGTCTGGGTTTCTTAGGGACAGAACAAACCAGTGCAAACTAGACTTTGTCTGGAACACTCTTGATCTGGGGTTTGGTCTGGGTTTCTTTGGGACAGAACAAATCAGTGCGAACCAGATCTTGTCTGGAACATCTTGATATGGGTGTGGTCTAGTTTTCTATGGGACAGAACAAAACAGTGCAAACCAGAATTTGTCTGGAACACACTCGTTCTATGGTTAGGTCTGGGTTTCTTAGGGACAGAACAAACCAGTGCAAACTAGACTTTGTCTGGAACACTTGATCTGGGGTTTGGTCTGGGTTTCTTTGGGACAGAACAAACCAGTACAAACCAGAATTTGTCTGGAACACACTCGTTCTATGGTTAGGTCTGGGTTTCTTAGGGACAGAACAAACCAGTGCGAACCAGATCTTGTCTGGAACACTCTTGATCTGGGGTTTGGTCTGGGTTTCTTTGGGACAGAACAAACCAGTGTGAACCAGAATTTGTCTGGAACACACTCGTTCTATGGTTAGGTCTGGGTTTCTTAGGGACAGAACAAACCAGTGCGAACTAGACTTTGTCTGGAACACTCTTGATCTGGGGTTAGGCCTGGGTTTCTTAGGGACAGAACAAACCAGTGCAAACTAGACTTTGTCTGGAACACTCTTGATATGAGGTGTGGTCTGGGTTTCTTAGGGACAGAACAAACCAGTGCAAACTAGACTTTGTCTGGAACACTCTTGATATGAGGTGTGGTCTGGGTTTCTTAGGGACAGAACAAACCAGTGCAAATCAGAATTTGTCTGGAACACACTCGTTCTATGGTTAGGTCTGGGTTTCTTAGGGACAGAACAAACCAGTGCGAACTAGACTTTGTCTGGAACACTCTTGATCTGGGGTTTGGTCTGGGTTTCTTTGGGACAGAACAAACCAGTACAAGCCACCCTTTGACTGGAACACTCTGATAATGTGGTTTGGTCTGGTTTTCTTTTGGACTGAACAAACCAGTACAAGCCACTCTTTGACTGGAACACTCTGAAAATGTGGTTTGGTCTGGTTTTCTTTTGGACTGAACAAACCAGTACAAGCCACCCTTTGACTGGAACACACTGATAATGTGGTTTGATCTGGTTTTCTTTTGGACTGAACAAACCAGTACAAGCCACCCTTTGACTGGAACACTCTGATAATGTGGTTTGGTCTGGTTTTCTTTTGGACTGAACAAACCAGTACAAGCCACCCTTTGACTGGAACACTCTGATAATGTGGTTTGTTCTGGTTTTCTTTTGGACTGAACAAACCAGTACAAGCCACCCTTTGACTGGAACACTCTGATAATGTGGTTTGGTCTGGTTTTCTTTTGGACTGAACAAACCAGTACAAGCCACCCTTTGACTGGAACACTCTGATAATGTGGTTTGGTCTGGTTTTTCTTTTGGACTGAACAAACCAGTACAAGCCACCCTTTGACTGGAACACTCTGATAATGTGGTTTGGTCTGGTTTTCTTTTGGACTGAACCAACCAGTACAAGCCACTCTTTGACTGGAACACTCTGATAATGTGGTTTGGTCTGGTTTTCTTTTGGACTGAACAAAACAGTATAAGCCACCCTTTGACTGGAACACTCTGATAATGTGGTCTGGTCTGGTTTTCTTTTGGACTGAACAAACCAGTACAAGCCACCCTTTGACTGGAACACTCTGATAATGTGGTTTGGTCTGGTTTTCTTTTGGACAGAAACCAGACTTTGTCTAGAACGCTATGGATATGGTGTTTGGTCTGGTTTTATTTGGGACAGAACAAATCAATGAAAGCCAGACTTTATCTGCAAGATTCTTGAGCACTGGTTTTGCCAGAAATTCTTTGGTACTGAAAAGTCTAATGCAAACTAGATATTGTCTGGAACACTCTAGACCAGTGGTTAAGTATGGTTTTCTATGGGTCAGGACAAACCTATACAAGGCAGACATTGTCTTGAACACACTAAAGTAGTGGTTTGATCTGATTTTCTATGGGAAAGAACAACTCAATGCAAGCCAAACATCTTGTAGAACACTCTTTATCTATGGTTTGGTCTGGTTTTGTGGGACAGAACAAACCAAATCAAACCAGATATTGTTTGGGACACTCCGGTTATCTGGTTTGGTCTGGTTCTCTTTAGGACAGAACAAACCAGTGCAAACCACCCTTTGCCCGGAACACACTAGATCTGTAGTTTGGTCTGGTTTTCCTTGGTACAGAACAAACCAATGCAAGCCAGATTTTGTCTTGAACATTCTAGCTCAGAGTTTTTGTCTGGTTTTCTTTGGCACTGAACAAACCAATTCAAACTTAGTGTCTGGGTCAATCTAGAACAGTGGTTTGGTCTGGTTTTCTTTGGGACAGAACAAACAATGCAAGCCAAACATTGTCTAGAACGCTCTTTATCTGTGGTTTGGTCTGGATTTATATGGGGCATTACAAACCAATGTGAACAAGACTTTGACTTTAAGATTCTTGAATTATGGTGTGGTCTGATTTTCTACGGGACAGAACGAACCAATGAAATCCAGACTTTGTCTTAAACACCCTAAACACGTCTTACTACACATTGGGGATACTCCTCTAGGGTTGTTTAGTTCTTTGTGAAAGAACAAAATCTGAGATTTATGTTGTGTTCGTTTCTCCATGTGGATGGGAGAATCAAATAAAACTATAATATTTTTAGGTGGAAGTATAGTTTAGTTTTATTTATTCTTTAAAACAGTTTTTTTTACAATGGGGGAAAAGTGTTTTAAACTGAAAATAAAACATGTTTTAAACTGTTGATAACACTATAAGCTAACATGTTTTAAATGGTGAATAAAACATTATTTATTTAAAATACCTGTTAGAAACAATTAATAAAACATTATTTACTAAAAAAATGTGTAGCTGGCCCATTAGGTCAAAAGTTTGTGATCATAATCAAGCTGTAAATGATGTAAATATTTCTGCCCAAATTAATAATATGGATATTAAAGAAAATACTCAAGATTACTTGATAAAAGAAAAAAAAAAGAAAAAAAAAGGCTGCTGCTTTAGATACAGCATGATACATGCACCAATGGTGAAGCAGCTGAAATATGGCTCTCTTTACTCAAAGAGTTTTTAAGAAGAAAGAGAAACTGAAGATGAATTTAGACAATGTGAAAAACAATTTGAAATGGCTATGTCACCTTATAATTTTTAGCAAACATTTGTGACTCATGATTTAGAGGAATAAAAATGAGTCAAGAGCAATTAGACATTGCTATGTAGTCCATAGATTCATATCACCCAATTTTAATGCCAAAAATAATTAGAAAGTACAGGTTAGGTAAAATTGGAAATTTAGATGTACAAGAAACAAAAAAATTGACTCAAAGAATTAAAAGAAGGGCAAACTAGGCCTACGTTTGACATTTCCTGGCCTTCATGTCCAACACCGATTGAAGAGGAAATAACGGTAGCCAAAGAAGACTGTGAAAGTTATTCATCCGATGGGCCCGAAGAAGATGACGACAATGGGGAATTTGTGCCAATCATTAAATCACCATGACAGATGCAGATTAAATTAAAATCAACTGCATTAAATAGTGATCGATATGGAATATCTGATCGTGCAACAGCAGCAATCACTTCAAGTTTACTTCAAAATATTGGTGTTGTTTCCCATGGTGAATACATCCATGTAGTTGATAAAAACAAGCTTAGAAGAGAAAAAGAGCATAACCGCATGGAGTTACTGGTTGAGGCTACACATGAAGAGCTGAAGGGACTCTACTTTGACATAAGAAAAGATCAAACTTTAGTGATTGATAAGCTACATTAAACATATTTTCACAGAACTGAAAAAGAACATTATTTCTTTATTCAATAACCGTGTTTGGTATACATTGGCCATGTTTCGCCCTCTTTGGGATCTTCCAGTGCTATTGTTTATAGCATTATTTCTCATTTGTCTACAGTTGGAATTCCCCTTGACGAACTAGATGTAATTGGCTGTGCCGGTACAGTAACTAGCTGGAAAAGTGGTGTAATTCGTTTGATTCAACCATATGTGAAAAGGCTTCCACGGGGGGAGTGGGGGGGGGGGGTGTTTTCCTTCATTTTAATGACTTGCCATTCTGTCACTTATTTCTAAGTCTTTATGGTGACCCAACTGGGCCTAAATCCTTTTGTGGTCAATTTGGCACACAGCTTAGTGGTTGTGAAAAACTTCCAAGGTATTCAGTGCGTGATTCCTGATTGGAAAGTTCTCACCAAAGATATGCAATATTTGTTAGGCATTAGTAGAGCAGTAAAATCAGGAAATCGCCCAGAAGATTTGTCTGTTCATGATCCCGGTGCTCTTTCATAATCAAGAAGGTTAACTATGGCCAAAAGAGTTCTCAGATTATACTTGAGTGTGATATATCCTTCCTATGAACTTAAGATAATAGTTTTTTTTTTATCTTGAAGTCCTACATGCCTGTGTGGTTTAGTACCAAGAAAATCAAGTACTTTACAGATGGTCCTAGGCATGTATTTGAAGCTATTAAAACATCACAGTTCCTATTCAAATATTTACTTCAACTTGTAGACCCAGTGATTGAACGTAACACATTTTTTGCTAACCCCGAAAATTCGCTTTTGAGTATGATTGTAGATGAAAGGAAGCATATAAAAGAGCTAGGACTCAGACGAGTTTTGAAGGGAAGAGAGACAGCTCCTAAGGGAAACACAATTAGGAGCTTCATGATGTCAAAACTAAACTTTGCTTCTATGAAGTATATCGAGATGATTGATTTGAGTTTGTGCAAAGAATCGCTGCCCTCTTTGTTTCAAAGAGTAGGTGATGAGCACATTATATCAAATATACAATAAGGCACACTAACTGACTGGAATTCCAACTTGTTTCCTTGTCACACTCAATCAGTTGAGTGGTGTGTCAAGCTGGTGACAGAAGCGTCCCAGAAAGTCTGTGGAACTAAGTCCAGGGATGGATTAATTAGAACAACTCTCCTGTCAAGATCCATAATGCCAAAGATTTACAACAAATCAAACTTAAATTTAGCAAGTATTGAAAAGAAAGAGTAAAAGACTCTTGTCATAATGCTATAGTTCATTCTTATTATTATACTCAATTCAATGACAAAATGTAAAATTTGCTGTTTTCATTTAAAAATTATGTTTTTTAGCACAATGTGTGACAATTAAATGATTAAATATTCTTTTTTTTTATTTAATGATCTTCCTCGAGATATTCTTTACTTTTCTAAAGCTATAATAGAAGTTTGCCTTGCATAGAATTTTTTTTCTTTCAAAAATGTTGAAATTGATCAGTTTTTGTAAATTTCGGGGGTGGTGTGTGACCGGAAGATATCAATCAATTTATTATTTCTCTTTTTATTTTACTAAATTGTACTGGAGGCCAGTTTTCTTTGGCATAACGGATTAAAAAAAATCTTTTTTGGCCCACACTAGTGTCTATTGAATTAGAGAGACCAAAATTAGGTACTCTTTGGTGACCATTTTTGACCACAAAATGGGTAGTGGGTGGTGTGAATTTTGATGCGTTCGCGTTGTTATGATGCACAGGAAATTCAAAGAGAAATATTTTAGTGACTTTATGACCAAAATATTTAAAATTCATGACTTTTCAGATACTTTCATGACTCCCGTCCCCTTAGCGACTTTTTCATGACTTTAGTGACCCAGAAGTAGTTTTGTTTAATTGAAGCCTTTATAAAACATGTTTTAAACATAGCAACCCTGACAACATATGAGTTAGGCTAATATTAATGATTAGTACAGAAGGTTATGTTAGTGTACCAAGAATCATATACAATTTCTATCTTAAATCTCCCTTTTTTAGTTAGATAAATCATATTTTAAGTATAATTCTTGAGACAATCCATTGACAGTCAATAAACTATCAAACATGACTTCAAAAGTTACATATTATAAAAACATTAAGACAACAAAAGAATTTACAATAAACAGATTGAAAAATACATACAAAGGCAAAGTTTAAGTGACAATTTTCTAGGACATACTAGTCTCACAGATATAGTAGCAACAGTTTTGTCAACAATATAAGCTTTATTTGAAGATCTAGGTAATAGACAATATTGTGTTAGCTCTCTAAGATTATTCCTGTTTCTGGAATTTACATTATTCTTGTCACAAACATCCTTCTGCTGATTTTTATAATTACCATTTTGTTTGAATATTCTTACATGTATTCTATTACTTCTATAAATACCATAGAATCGTTAATTAACCAGAGTTCTTGGTTGTGAAACCATGTTTATTACTTGACTTCTATTCAATTTTTTTTCTTCAACAAGCCTTCGGTATTTTCTTATGAGCAGGGTGAGAGGGGTCAGAATCTATATTTTGTAAGGTTTTTTAAATCAATGTTTATAGTGATTCAAAATCTAAAGATTCTTAAAAAATAAATATATATCAACTATAAAATTTCATACCACTCACTTTACTAATAATCCTTGTGTCTAGAAAAAAAATCAAATGATTAGAATAATCTAATTTCCCAAATTGTAGAAAATTAAGTAAAATAGAAGGGTGGGGAGGGTGATGGGAAATTTTACGATCTCTGAAGTGGGAAGAGGGGGTGTCGAAATTAAGAGAAAAAATGCCTTACATAATTTAAGGCCGGCCCTTTTCTTGTAAATAAATTACCTGTGTGACCTGATAGTGACCAGTTTTTAATGTGCTCTAGTTAAATTTCATATTTACAGATATAGTTATTTCACAAACCTGCTTTAAGATATAATCGTGCTCTTCTTTGCTGGAAGCATATTTTAAAAGATCATCAATATAAGTAACTAAATTTGGAATTCCTTCAAAAAGTTGGATCATAGATGACTGAAAAATCTCAGTGTACAAGCTTATCCCAAATGGCAAACATTAGAACATATAGTGACCAAATGGTGTAATAGTAACAAACTAACATAATTTTGACTCATTCTCGTCGAGAAGGTTGGCCCAAAATACCCAAGTTAGCACCTAATGCCGAAAAAAAAAAAATTGAATCTCGATAAATACTAATACTTATTTCTATGTCCTAGACAATAAAATATAACTTTAAATTAGTTTAAAATAACTAGGATTTTGCACCTAAATCAGTCTTAATTGGCTATGACCAGGTTTGCTCTGTTTGAATCTTAAATATATTTCCTAAAGTGACATTACTAACTTTCTTAACTAATTTAAGATCTATTCTCCTGTGCGCAAGTTACAACAAAGACTTCTTACATTTAGTATAATATTTATGTACAATGTTTGTAAATTTACATCTATGTTATCTTTTCCCAAATATATTATGAATATAAAAACAGGTGATTGAACTGACCCGATATATTTTAAACTTAAAACTTATTTTTAAAGCAGAATTTTGTATGATTACAAACTTTACTAAAATTACAAATTACCCTTGCTGCTGGACATTAGTAGCAATGTTCCTGACCATAAAGAGTGAATTTAGATCGCCTTAGGCTTGAAGACTGCTGTCTTAAAAAATTTCATTGGCAAATTGGACTTCTTGCTAGAAAATGACTGGACAACCTCATTGGTTGAAACTTTTCCTGGGTCCCTGCAAAATCTTTATTTAAAAATGATGTGTTTCCAGAATTAAGATATGTCTGAGGTATGGGAATTTTCATTGCCAGGACTCATACACAACAAGCAAATGTAAGTTTAAATGAATGATAAACCTAATATTTATTTAAATGTTTGGGGTCAAGCTGGCGTAGAAATTTCTAGATGATTATTCATCTACATTAACTTTTTCCAGCCTCAGACTTGATTGGCTTAGTAAAATGCCTCCATGATCTTCTCTCCACCATTCTTCTCTCACTTTTACACTTTCTGTTATATGCTCTTCCTATCTCTTTCTTGGTCTACCTTGACATATTTATTGAGAACAGTCAAACAGGTCTTATAAATTACCAGTGCAGCCCTTTAATACATCTACTATATAAGTTTTATCAACTAGTGTAATAGCTATTTTTTTATTGGATATTTCTTTTGGGTGTATTATAGTTTCACTTCGATTTTTCATATCACATATTTTAATATGTGTTATTGTTTTTTCTTTAATGTCACTAAATGGTTGCATATTTTCAAAAGTTAGGATGCACATCAATATGACCCCACAATCGAATTTACAAATTTTTGTTATTTCACCCACAACACCTAAATTTGTTTCAACAATTGAATCACAACGCTTCAGTTTTTCAGAATAAGTTTTTGTATTGTACCTAATACCATCAACTATAATTCTGTCATACAGTGTGCATTGTGAACTATGATCAAGATATTTATTTAATTGATGTTGCAGTTTATTTTCAAATGTGAACCTTTCTTTTTTACCAAATAAAACTGTTCCACTACAAATAGATTTTACATTAATAACATGATCCCTAAACAATTTTACCCTCTCAGAAGTATGACAACTTTCTTCAAATTTTCGTAAAGATCTAAAAATGTCAATTCTATTGTAAATTTGTTGGCCAACATTTATTGGACTTTTCTTCAACAATAGGAGCAACCTATTGGCATTTTCAAATGGGAAAGCAGAATGCGCCCAAAGTGGTCCCCAGTGGAAAACAGATTTTCCCAAATGTGTTAATAGGTGTACATTAAATGTCATAGTTGATTTGCCATATAATTGCTGCCAATTATAAACAAACGTTGTAAGAAGTTTATTAGCATAGTTATCCTCTTTGAATGTTATACAGTCTTGAAGATATATTGAGATTGCTGCAACAAGTAAGGCCAAGTGATTGTAGTAGTGTTGTGGCAAAATCCCTTTTAAACAAATCAAACTATACAACACTAGCCATGACCGCCATTCTGATGCTTTCCACATTTTCCGCTCTTTAACACTCCTTGGTGTTCTCCCTATTGAAGCAGGTGGTGCAATTTGCAGCAATCGCTCATCGATTAAAGCTACATTTGTTGGTGACCCTACATAATAATCCATATTTGGGCTACCCAAATAAAGATTGGTAAGTTGTTTAGTGACTCCAAGCAAAACTGAATGCATATAATCTGGTACCATTCCGGAAACCAAATCAAAATGTTTCAAGTTCATCAATGGAGAAGGTCCCTTTACTCCATGGGTGGATTTATTCAATTCAAATGATATCTTCATATCATTCCGGACTTCAGCATCAGTTCTGTCAGGGTAAATTTCTTCTGACATTGGGTATTTCATTGACCCGTTCAACATAGCTCCTGGATGATAGCAGAATGTACAACCAAAATACCCATTAAATTGTGTCATATTTAGCATTGATGGCCGTGCTACAGAGTCAACTGAACAGCAAATTGGTATAAATTTGCACTTCACAGTATCACCTTCATAGGTGCACACTACACCTGTTTCAGACAAGTCATTTGCCTCATCTACAAATGGCTGTAAGAACACCTTCATATTAGGTTCTTCTTTAGCAACCCATATACCTGCCAGAAGCATATTGCTATGTCGTTTACTGATGGGTAATTCATTTATCATCACATAAATGGGCCACATAGATGTTTTAGTTGCTTCACCCAATTGACAACCATCTGTATTAAAAGTATATGAAAAATTATTTTTATTTGACAAAATTTGTCCATGTTTGCACAGTCGTCTATACATTGCGCCATCATGAATATCGCTTAATTTTTCTCCTCTACAGCCTCTTGTAGGATTTTCCATAAGTGCCTTCATTAAAGAAGGATCACGCAGCAATTCTTTAAATTGCTCCTTCAAGTTGAAAGTTATAAAATAGCTTGAAACAGTTTTTTTTAAAATGATATGTCTACAAACACATAACTCTTCATTCTTGAGCGTTTCCTTTTTTCCGATTAACGCTTTGCATTTGGGGCAGTATATGTGATACAAAACACTATTTCCAGAAGAAAATATTTTTTGATAAAATATTTTGTCTTTGGAATTATATCAAAATTGAAAATTATATTTATCATTGAAATAATATCAAGAACTGCAACCCAAGTTAAACTATGCTTTAATGCCAATGAAAGGATCATAATAAGGACTTCTCCAACAGTTGTAGTTGTGCAGTTACTCAATTCTCTTTTGAATAGGGTCTCAAAGTCGTCATGGTTTCATTAACGTCGTCCTGGGTCTCATTAAAGTCGTCCTGCTGAAATGCAAATTTTTCAGATCAATAGCTTTGATAAGTTGTAGTAAAAAAAGATTGCTAAATATACTTGAGAGGTTACAAAAACAAAACACCACAAATCTAGACAAAAATATAATAATTTCTTTTGTTTTAATAATTGCCAGATAGATCTAATTTGGTATTAATAAAAACACCAAAAATACCCGAGTAAATACCATTATTGAGACATAATTTGTGCCATTAATGAAATTTTAGACAACTAATTCTTTTTTACTATGTACACAACTCACACAAAGCCAGACAACAATTTTAGCAGTAGAAAAAAATATTTATATACCTGGTTTTCACTACTATCCATCAACTCCTCTGCCTTACTTTGCATATTATAACCTTCATCAAACAGAAAATCAATATAGTTCAATTCCTCTTCCTTGTCAGGTTTTGAAGTAGATTTCTGCAACCATTAATACATTAGTTGTGTTAAACCAGTCTTCGAGCATAATTTGTGAAATTACACAACTTAATAATTTATTTTTATTTTCATGTACTAGACATTTCTGTATCAGAGTATTTGGAAATCAAAACTTTCTTTAACTATTAACACAACAGTGGTGACAAAACCTAAGGAACAAGGTGTACAGGATATTGACCGACCTGAAATGAGTCCCTCATGGAATTATTTTACTCCCAGGTATTATTTTATATGAAACATACAATAAGCCTTAGGTCAAAATAAATCAATAAAATCTAATAAATACATTTTTAGCAATAACTATTTAACTTATTTAGTTGTAAGCTGGAATAGGTGGAGGTTAGAGTGAGGGTGGGGTCAGAATAAAACTTAATGTCAAGATCATTATTGTGACCTTGCAGTGACTGAAAGCCCATTAGCTCTTGAATGAGGACCAATTAAAATTGTGATGAAAAGAAAGCTCAAAATTCTTGACTTGCACAGTAAACGGTTAACTACCAAATGTCGAGCATTGTCTCTATAGTAAGGTTAAGTTGTCGGTTAATAGCCTTATTTGTCTGTATCAGGCAAGAAGAGAGCTTTGTCAGCTCATGGTCAGAACGAGCTCAAAAGTCAGCCACACTCTAAACACTTAATATAAATTAATAAATAAATATGCTATACTGTATAGTTTTTGACAAAAATTTGTACATGTGTTTATTAGTTTTCATATCCCCACATTTACTTGAGGAATAAGAAATATAGAATTAAAGGATATGTGCCATCATTATTGTAGAGAAAAGTAAACACCATTTAGGAAAATACTATTTCAGTGCATTTTGCCAGGACTCGAATCTCAACCTTCTTGTCATTGGTAAACCATCGGAAGATTAGCTTCACATGTAGTCCTTGTGTAATTATTCCTAACATTTAATCCCTCCTAGAGAGAAAAACTACCATTACCTGATCAATGATAGCATCCATGAAATATTCTTCTTCTTTATTGCCAACAAAATGGTCATCATAAACAATAACCGGATCAACCCATTCTTCTTCTTTGTCAGATTGAGAAGTAGAGTTGGTAACATTCTGAAACCATTAATAATTATGTTTGCTTTATTAAATCAATCAGATCAAATTGGAACAACAAAAAAATCCCTTGCACTGTTGCATGTTGCCATGGGTTGGCCCATTCACAAAAAGTAATTGCAAAATATGTTTAGATAAGCTAATGGTGCCTCCATCCTTTAAATAAATTGGTGTTTGTAGCACTTAGGCTTGATACATAACTACTTAAAAAAAAATCCAAGATATGGGGTGGAATAGTAGGCCTACCCATATTACAAAATGGGAATTGAATCGAACAAAGTAAAAATATGGTGTATGTTTAAATATAGAATTTAAGTGAGACATATTTCAGGAAAAACATTTTGTTAACACATGGAAGGGGTGGTTTTGTTAGTTTGGGATGTGTAAAGGCTGGCCAAGCCAACTATATATTATCTCTACATTCTGACACTTAAATGTAAGGTGGCGTAAGCTATCATGTTCGAGTGAGGGTTCTAAGCGAGAGACTCCAAAAAAACACAATCAATCACATACACTACTGTTGGTTTATTCCCCAAATTATCCCCCCCATACATTGCCGTCCAACTCATGACACATTCTATCCAGTCGTTCACCTATCTCCTGTAACCATCATCAACAATGTGACATAGTTCGAGGTCTCTCACTTCCCTTGGCATCCGCCTTGTCTTGACTCTCTCTCAGGAATCTTGTGCCTACATGATGATACAATAGGAAATATCTCCTATTACATGGGCTTGAACCACAACTATTGGCTGACCGGTGATAATTGAACTTACAATAGATATCACACTCTTTGAGAGTAACATCACTAAGTTGAGAGCTTCACATATGGTTAGTAGTAAACTTTTAGATGGGTAAAATCATATATTTCTCAGATCTGAATCTTACATTTTCTTTCAAATCTTAAACCCAAATTTGAATCCTCAAAATTTTAAATTGCAGGCCTACACTATTAATTAAAGTCAAAATTTTTAGAATTTAACTTAAAAAAATAAAATATATTTAAGGTTTGATGCCACTGACGAATGTTATTTTTTTGCCATGCCTATTAAGTATGTCATGAACAAGAAATATCATTTTTAGTAAATAAATTATGTTAGTACAATTGAGAGTTTTTACAAATCTCAAATATCATGAACTGGCTAACATGGGATTTGAGCATTTATTTTATATAATAAACAAAACATATTATGGTATACTAAAATACGTGTGGGGAGATGTTAAGATTATTCCAATCCTTATACTTACTTACTCTATGACATTGGGAAATGAAAATTCATGGCCACACTTACAAAAGTCTGCCACCCATCCCTATCCGAAGCTAATTCTATCCAGTCCACCTCATTACTCCCTAATTCCTTCGAGTCCAATCTAATGATACTCTCTCATCTGCATCTAGGTCTTCCCAATGGTCTCTTCCTACTAGGTTCAAAAGTCAGTACTCTGAACAAAGTTTTTGATTCTACCGTTTGCACTACATGTTCAGCCCACCATAATCTTTGAGATTTGACTATCTCGACAAAGTTGGGCTTATTATGATAAGTATAGGGTGTGTAACTCATCATTATGTAACCTCCTCCACTGTACAGGATTATCATCCTTTATTAGAATGAATATCTTCCTACCCTATATTTATTCTGATTATTTAGGTGGAAACCATATTTCACAACCATAGAGAGCTATTAATTCCATTACAAATATTCCTTTAAATATTCAAATTAAGTTTAAACTTTATTATACTAGTACTAGCCTATAAATAAAATTAATATTGGTATTGTCAAAGTCTCTGTATTACTGTTGTGTTGGATACCAATAAGAATGCATTTTTTTTATTATATATCTTATAAAATGTGCCAAGTAACAATCAAATAAAGTGGCCTATCCCCAAACAAAGTGATTCAAAACAGAGTGATTTTGTCTCGTGTGTAAAAGTTATATCAGGCTCAGACATCTCACAAACTAAGGCCCCAACTAAAGAGACTGTATCCGTAGTCATTAGAAAACCTACTTGTGAATATACAGTCCATATAATTAATCACATGATGGTGCCAACTAATTAGAGGCTTACAATTTCAAAAGTTGGGACTAACTTTATTGTGTGGAGTGGGAGCTCTACCTATGTGCCAACATTCTATTTCCTACCTTCCCTTAGAATTTTTTTTTTAAGTAACCCCCTCCACTCCATATTTCTGGATTTACATTTTGAAATTTGCTTAGTTTTTCTAAGTCCTCTTTGATGTACAACTATGCCGAATTTCAGCCTTCTATCTATTCGGGAAGTAGGATAATTAGTCATGATTGAATAGTTGAGTGAGGGCTTTCGCATTTATATATAGAGATTAAAAATAACACAGCTAGGCTTACTTCATGGATTCCCCATGCAAAGAACGTATACACCATTTATGCAGTATAATATAAATTTCTTAATTTGAATTGATGGATATAGGAAAGTATTGATCTTTAATTTATATTATATATTTATTTTGAGCCAAATTTATTCACCCACTCAAAGTACGCCACCTATTCCTATCCTGAGCTAGTTCTATCCAGTCCACCTTACTAAATCCTACCACTTTCAGGTCCATTTTGATGTTATCCTCCCATCTGCGTCTAGGTCTTCCCTATGTTAGGGAGTGGGGGAACCACTTAAGAATAAACATCCTTAGTACACTCAGCCGGGATTCGAGCCTCAACCTCCCCATCACCAGCAAACTATACAAGATGAGCTTGACGGCCTATAGTCAGAGACTTCATCCAATAAAAATCTTTGAAAGGAAATCATCTACAGCCAGGAGGCATCAAGCAGTCAGCTGATCAAGAAAATAAACAAATATTTGAGAAAACTTCCAGAATATTATTTAAATGTAGGTTCAATCGAAAAAAAAGATTAATTATAAATAATTTATTTTGGTGTTCAATGTGGATCCTACCATAACTTCTCAGTGCCATTGGTGCTTTTATTTCAATGTGCACACACATATTTACTTAAGTGTGTTTGGTAGTCCCTATAAATTAGTCCTTGGGAGGTTAAAGTTACGGACCATGGGCCTACAGCTATTGTGCCAGTAGATGGGACTTTATGTGGATTTAATTTATCTTTGGGGAGTGGAAACTTAATACAATCCAATGTTATGCAATTCTTTTTATTTTGTGAGTTGCTTGCTTAACTCTTGACAATCATGCCTATTACATACTTTTTTAATTAAAAAAATCAGACTATGTTCATTTATTCCTTCCTAGTAATACTTACACTGCTTTCATTTTGATAACCTGTTTCCAAAGGGGCTAACCTCCATATAGTAGTCCTTGGAATATCCTTGTCAGATCCATCACCTGGTTCCAAATACTTTTTTCTTTTGAGAGACATCTGATACTATAATAAAATATAAACTTGCACGCGCAGTTATTGGATAAACATAATTAATACAACATTCAGAATAAATATCACCTACGAAAAGCTAGTTCTATTAATAAAAATGTTTAATCTCTAGAATCAGAATGTAACAACTTACATTGTAACAACACTCACCAACTGGGACAGCCAACTGGGACAGCCAACTGGGTCAACACGCGGCACTAGCTTGACCAGCGACCTCCGCTCTCGCCAAATACAATAGACTGACTGAAGGCGTGTCTGCGCCAGCCGGCAATGAGGCTCGACCACGTGTTCGGCCAGCAGAGAAAATGGATAGAAGAGTTCCGTTTCCGCCTTCGCCGAACTTCGCGAAGGTGCTACGTGTTTCGATATGAGCCTCGAACTTCCCCCCCCCCCCTTGTTTGTAATGTTCTCCAACCTTCCCTTCCTTCGATCCGCCCCCCCTTTTTTGAGAATTATATTTCGTATAAATACTAGCGGTACTGGGATCTCAGGTCACTTACTACCCCACCGGCTCGAGGATAAGAGGTGAGGGCAGCGACTGGGTTTCGGGGGATATTACCTTCCTACCAAATTTACTATTTCGGCGTCATGGGGGGAACTCTTTCTAAATTATTATTTGGACTTTGTTATTAAATTATTTTTATTTGAATTTTGACTATGCTACGCGCTTATCGCGGCTGGGAGTTAGACCGTCGCTTTCGCCACCACTTATATTCAGGGTCTGAGCCCTATTTATTTGTATTTCATACGTTTGCCAATATTAGCTTTTAACCAGAGATTGTCTGGTCCTGGGTTCGAAACCCGGCTTATGTTATTTTCAAGTATAGCTGTTTCTGGACTCAACTTTGTTCGCCAAGTTTAACGCCTAGGGTTGTTGGGTTATTATTACCTTGTGGCCTTGTTTAATTGCTATGACGTCACGTTTGCTACGGGCGCCTGTAAGAAAGATATATATTTATACTAGAGCGGATAACTTAAACGCTAGAGTAACCAGTTTAGGAACTAATCAATTTAGCGAAGTAACCAAAGAACCAAAGACCATGTCACTGAGATCCCGGACCGTTACCTTTGATGGGTTTAATGTAACGTGATTTGTTTTGAGGAGGTAACGTTTATGTTTACCTTTGATGTAATTGATTTCCACGTTGGACGGAAAAGCGCGCTTCACGCGGTGTTGATTGTTTGCTCAGCTTGTTATTGTTTTTTTACTAAATAAAATTGTTATGTTCATTCAGGTAACTCTTTACCTAATTTACTGCCTCTCTCGCCTTATAGATATTAAGGGGGGGGGGGGGGTTGCAAGAATAGGATGTCAACGAATTTTGATCAAGGGCTCAAAACAGAAAACATAATAATGTAAAAGAATGAAGATATTTATTTTACACTTGATCAAAAGAGTGAGCTTCTGAAAGGAAAAAGTATTACATTTACATAATTTTTGAATAATTAGTCTAGGCTATTTATTATTTTATTTTCAAAGTTACATTAGTGTATATAAAATTAAAATTATTATAATAAAATTATTAATACTAATTTTTTTTTTCTTTCTTCAATGGCACTGAAGATATTGTCTTCAATAAGCCAGGAACATTTTATTTGACTTCATTCCGATTACACTTTCTTGATTTTCTTGTTGGATCACTCTGATTCTGACCCAATTAACCTAGCTCTATTTCACAACGAATTTCAACTATGAAATAACCGGGAAGACATGTTGATCATCACTACACCGACATTCTGACCCAATTAACCTAGCCCTATTTCACAACGAATTTCAACTACGAAATAACCGGGAAGACATGTTGATCGTCACTATACCGACATATTTATATTTAGCAGGAAATTGTAAAGCATCCTGTACAAAGTAATGTTGTCTGAGCGTAATACCTTAACTAAAGAAAAGTTTGTAATATGATTATGGATGTAATTTACCCGAGCCAAATGATGTACAGGACATACCATAAATATATGTTCTAATGTTTCTGGAACATGGCAGACCACACAATGTGGGGACGGTACTTTACGCATCAAATAAAGTCGGTCTTTCGTGTAGGCGTGTCCGAGCCAGAGGCGGATAATTGTACAAATAAACTTACGGGAGCCCTTAACTCCTGAAAACCATGGTGTAACTAATTTTGCACCATAAATCCTGTGATACCATTTTGCTTTCTGCTGGCATGTAGTCTCCCACCATTCGCTCCATTTAACCCGACTTCTTTGTTTTACCCTCGGTATAAAGTCGCTATACGGTAGTGGGATTTCATGTACAATAGAAAATACATTTACACTGGATGCTAAACTATCTGCTCTTTCATTACCCATTATACCCACGTGGCTAGGGATCCATTGGTACCCCAATTCGTAACCCCTAGCTCGTAGAGAGGCGCATTTTTCGAGTATTTGAATTATCAATGGGTGCGACGGGGGGCTTGAGACGCCACTTATAGACTCCAAAGCGCTACGGGAGTCGCATAATACCACTACAAGTTGCGGACGTAAAGATAAAATATATTTTAATGCCTGTAGGATAGCAAATAATTCCGCTGTAAATATCGATGCATCGGATTGTAATCTATATGACTGACCATAATTAATGCTACTGTCATAGAAGGCCGCCCCCACTAGGGCTGGCTCCCCACCCCTCCTAGCTCCATCTGTAAATATAAGTCTGTATCTACTCCATCTTGCTTTCATAAACTTTACTGCATTTAACTTCTGTTCGATTGGATGGGTGACTCTTTTTACTCCTGATTCAGGGATAGATAGCAACACTGGTACATCCCAGAGGGCCTCATGCCCCCCAGTGATACACTGTACCGAATACGGAAGAGAAAAGGTATATTTACGGAAATCATTATAACCCGAAAAACTACCCACCAAAGAAGGACCTGTTCTGTTTACCCAATATTGTTTTGTTTCAACATAATTTGAAAGGATTCGAAGCCTGCGACGCAGATAACTGGAAGTTGAGCAATCTTTCATAAAAAACTTGTCCGCCAACAGACGGCGCCTAAGAGATAAAGGTAATTCTTCCGATTCAGTAAGGAGCGCATTGGTTGGAGATGTACGACAGGCACCCAGGCACAGTCTTAAACCCGCATATTGTATCCTATCCAATTTTTCTAGTGTGGATCTTGCTGCAGTGTGATACAAAAAACAACCATACTCCAATCGAGATCGTATAAGCCCACGGTACATTTGCAGCATTGTATATGGGTGGGAACCCCACGAGGCACCCGCAACTGATTTCATTGTATTTATAAATTTGTCACATATACTAGATAGTTCCAAAACATGAGGGAGCCAAGATCCCTTCATGTCTAGAGTCATGCCTAAAAAACGCACCGTTGGCTGTACATGAACTTGACAGCCTTCATAAACTAGCCTAATTGAATTATCTTGCACTCTGTGTCGGGTGAAGATTACCGCACAACATTTAGATAAATTTAGAGACAGAAAGTGGGCTGACAACCAATTTGAAAGCAAGGGAAACACTGATTTTAACTTATCCACCCCTTCTGATAAGTTACAAGATCGAACGTATATTACCACATCATCTGCATACTGTAGAGTCGTTATACCAACCGGAAAAGCGTGATCAATATCGTTCGAATACACTGCATATAACAGAGGGCTAAGAACTGATCCCTGTGGTAGGCCCCTTCGTTGAGTTCTAGGGGATGATCTGACTTGTCCTATCTTGACAGTGTACGATCTATTTTGAAATAGATAGCTTAGCCAATAACACATTTTGCTAGAGCAGCCCAGGCGAAAAAGTTTATCAAATAACACCGAATGCTCGACATTATCGTACGCACCCTGTATATCGAGGAAAAAAGCTGATATAAATGAGTTTTGTGATAGAGCAATTTGGATGTCAGAAACTAATATAGAGAGGCTATACAGCGTGGACCGTCCCTTTCTAAACCCAAATTGCATAGGGTTAAGGAGTTCATTCATTTCCAGAAATCGTTCTAAACGAGCTTTAACTAAGTGTTCCATGATTTTACCAAAACAGGACGAGAGTGCAATAGGTCTATAAGAGCGTATTAACTCCGCGCTTTTACCCGGTTTTAGAATCGGGATCAGAAAGGAGTTTTTCCATGCCGTTGGTATTATCCCCTCCTCCCACAGGGAGTTAAATATCTCTAGCAGCGCTCGTCGAGAAACAGACGACAATTTTGTCAACATACCATAGGACACATTGTCTGGGCCAACCGCCGTGTGTTGCACTCGATTCAACGCTGCCCTTAATTCACTACCAGTAAAACGTTTATCGAGCTCAGGAACACCTACGTTAGGGAACTCCAACGGGGAATACATAACTGAATCCGGTATAACCCTACACGCGAATGACTCTGCCCATGCCTCTAAGTCAACAGTCGGGATCCCAAAGTTTTTAACAATACCCTTGAACCATTTGATTTTATGCCAAACCTGTGTCAGAGATACATCGGGGGAGAGAGACTCGCAATATAACTGCCAGGCCTCACGCTTCGCACGTAGCAAAGTTCGCCGCGTAGCTGCTGCAGTACGACAGTAGTTTTCATAGTTGATCAGGTTAAAATTTTGTTTTAATATATATAATGATAACCTCCTTTGAGCTATCGCTTTAGAACATGACTCTGTCCACCACGGGCAACGTTTAATACTCCTATGACCCCCACTATTTGAGGTTGGTACTGCCACATCAGCTTAGCTCAGTAACACGTTAACAAAGTTGTCGTACTGTACTAAAGGATCGCGGTCCACCGTTAACTTTTGGACTGTTTTCTCCACTTTTGTCGAATATAATTCCCAATTTGCTTTTTTGTAGTTGCGTGACCTACCCACAGGAACAGTTTTATAGTTATATGGGGCCTGAGCTTTTATTGTCAAAATAATTGGCAAGTGATCACTACCCATGGAGTCGCCAATCGTATCCCAAGTTAAGTATGGTGCAAAATTAGGGGATGCAAAAGTAACATCTGGGCACGTGTTAGGATATGGAGGTCTGTTAAGTCGTGTAAACTTCCCTGTATTTAATATAGCAAGCGGTACCACCGCTAAAGTTTCATGGATCTTTATCCCACAACGATCTCTGTGAGGGGAGCCCCACAACACATGGTGTGCATTCATGTCCGCGCAGATAATAACCGGGGATGGTAAACCTCCGACAAATTGCTCCCATAAATTGTTATCGAAATTATCCGGTGTCGGGTTGTATAAAGATATAACTGAAAATGTCCTGCCTGCGGAAAATATTTTTACTCCTACAAACTCCCAAGGATATTGAAAATTGCCCCGTGTTCTTTGAACAGATTGAATGTCCGACCTAATTAACAGCGCGACACCTCCCGCTCGGGCAGGCCTATCAGACCTAAAAAATTTGAATCCATTTATAACAAAATTATCCTGGTACCTGAGCCAAGTTTCACTTAACGCTACTATATGGATATCACGAGAAAAAATTAGTTGCTCCAGGTCCGCTTTTTTATTCCTAATGCTTCTAGAATTCCATTGTATAATATTTAAATAACTAACCATAAAAACACAAATAAATAATAATAATATATATATTTAATTAACTCAGACAAGATTACTTTGAACACCGCTACTTGGTTTGAACCTAGCAGATCTACGATTATGGCTATTAAAGCGTCGCACATCCCTTAACAACTTTTGGATTTTCCCTGTTATTGTTGCCATTAAACTTGGCAAATCTAACTCCCCTGGCGCTGAGGAAGCCACGGTTACTAGGAGCGATACAACTTTAGAAACCATCTGTTCCACCCCCTTACTTATGATGTCGTCTAATGTTCCTTCGATAGAGCTTCCTGAAGAATCCACGCCCATATCCTCGACAGCCTGTTCTGGGGTACTTGTAAGAGTCGCCGAGTAGGATGTTTTATTACTAGGCCGTAATGGCATATTTGGGAATTGAGAACTGTCCATGACAAATTGGGCCCCCTTGATTGCATAGCGTGACTTGTAGGCAGAGATGCGGTCCACAGCCTGACCAGCCTCCCGGTACGACAAATTGCGACGAGCCATTGTAGATTTGATTTGACGCTGTCGTATCCACTCAGGACACGTTCGGTCGGTCGCCAAATGAGCCCCCCCCCCCCCACAATGAACACATTTTGTGGTTCCTTGTAGACATTATTCTATGAGATGACCCCCTCCACACCTTGCGCACCTGTTCCCCCCACTACGACAGTTGACAGATAGATGTGCAAAGCGTAAACAGTTGTGACATTGCGTAACTGGATAAACATAAGGCTTGACCTCCACCCTTGAGAAACACATGACCACATAAGATGGTAGCTCTTTGCCCACGAAAGTTACTGCTACTGTTCCAGAGGGGTCAAATCGTTCAGGTGTATCAGGGTTGCGCCTATTGAAACGTCGTACTTGCAATATTGAAGATTCACTTTCTCTCTCTAACTCTTCCTTAATAAATTCTCCGAAAACTCTAGTGGAATGTTATGAATAACTCCTATCCTATGTTCATTACGACCCACCCTGTCAACTGAAACCTTCAAAAGCTTGTGTAATTCCCTATCTGCCATAAGACTATTAGCCTCCTTAATACATAACAATTCAACAACAATTTGGTTTTTCCCTGCCGGAGCAATGCTAGCTACACTCTTATACTTAGGAAATAGACCCTTTCCTATTTTCATTGGGTGCAGATTCTGAATGTTTAGTTCCGATGTATTTGAAAATGTAATTTTGTACGGCCCTGGATTAGAAGAATTGAACACCTCCTCTATTTCTACTGCTGTATTGTCGACTGATACAATTGTCCCAATTTGGCTCTCCTTAGTGTTGTCTACTTTAGGAACTTTGGCCAACGCCTGTCCCGTTGGTTTGTCCGCAACCCGCCCTACACTAGATTTCGCTTTCTTCATATTTTTATTATTGGGTGGAGATCTTGCACGACCCAATTTAGAATCTATGGCCCTAGATTTAGAATTTTGACGAATGGTTGAATAAAGCTCTGTCATTGCCGAGTCCACATCGCACTCGACCTTGGATTCCACCACTCCCAACACACTTTTATCCACGTCACAACTCTCAGCACCACAAAACAAAACACGACCGCACAGCACCGATGCCAAACATCGACTCCCTAATAATAAATGTTTTAGCCAATTTACCGAAATTTATGACTATATTAAAGTGATGTTGGTTAAACTGATTTATTACGAATTGTTTTAAAATGCGAAACCGTTAAATTATGCCTTTCTATTGTCTTGAGCACTCAAACGATACGTTCGTATTTTTCTGAGCCACGTTACTTTTATTTCGAAATCATTTTAAGATGTTCGCACACGTTAAATTTATAAAAGATCACCAGTTAAAGATTGTAGATGTAAAATAAATACAAGTTCTTAACGGCGAAGCTGTTAAAGAAAAACAGATTTGTCGTGTCTTGAAAAATGGAGAGTACGAAAAAGCCATTGTTCTTCGTCTAGGAGGTAAGTTGCTCCATTAATATAATTATAAATTTTGATAAGTATTCTTTGAATATGATCTTATTGTTTGGAATTGTTGATTCAGGCCGGTATTACAATATTACATATATTTTTTGATCAAATTTATGATAAAAACTTGTGAATGTGGGGAATGCCAGGCCTCCACCGTGGTTCGGATTCCACGTTAACCTGTAGGTCCTTCATTTCATCTCACAATCACCCTACCATTACACATTAGAGTAAGTGCGTATAACCCGAACGGGTAGTAAGACGCGGTGCTAATAATAATAATAATAATAATAATAATATGATAAAAAAATTAACGCCCTTTTTTTAAAAAAATCAAATGTGTGTTATTATGGGCACCACCTGCTCCTCTGACGTCACATTCATAGCCTGTTCCTGACAGGAAAGGAGCTGTTCCAGGCTGTATCCGAATAGTCGCGTTGGCTCGTTCGTGGCGTTGATAGCTGCATTGGCAATCACGTGACCAACAAGTGTAGATCTGTCTGAATAGTTGCGGACTAGACCCATGCAGTCTTCTCGTGGCGTTGGTAACCATGGATACGAATGCTACTAGCCATGTGTTGGGGCGGTGTTTGACTGGCAATTGTTTTAGTAATAACGTTTCGTCTTCTTGAGCACTGACTTACACAAATATTTCGTTTTCATTAGAGCTAATAGATGGCTTTTACATAGTTTCTAAGTTATTCGGTTGGAAGCAGCACTGCAGGCCCAAGTATATCACCGTTCGAATAGTTTGATGCAGTCTTCGCTATGAAAACCGTGAGAAGTGTAAAATCATCAAGACTGCATCAAGTCAAGTGTACTTGACTATTCGGATACAGCCCGTTTGTCACTGTTCAGCTTAAACCGATAAACCTATTACTGTATGCCTATGTTTTCTCTCGGTCAAGGCTGCGTCGTTACAATATTTAACAGTAGATGGCAGCACAAAACAGCTACGTATTAGAAGTGTTTACACCAATGCTTGGCATTGCTCCTTGTCTCTCACGTGCAGCTAGTGATGGGCATAATCAAATGATTTTAAGAATCGATGAATCATTCGATTCTTTGAAAAATAATCGAAAGAATCATTCGAATGATTTTAAGAAGTAGTAAAGAGTTAGTAATAATCGGATATTTACTACTTCTAAAAGTAGTTACTAGTTGCTCGTTTTGCTTTGTGCTACTATTCTCTTTACCCTGCTGTCGGATCTCCCAACACGCATTCCTTTGCGTTTGCAGCTTATCAACACTTTTCTATTACTGTATTTAGTTCCTTGTGACAATTGTCAACAACAAAATAGTGTACAGTGAAAAAGTGAAAGCATTTCTCAAATAAGTAGCTTGCAATTAATTTAAATACTTTTGCGTTAAAATTAATAATTAAATAAGGAACATACATTTCCCTTTGTGTTTAAAATAGTCGAAATAATTTACCCTTTAATATTTCCTAAACATAACAAAAATATATATAAGCTTACAATCGTAAAATGATTTCAGTGAATACAATTATAATACGATTTGAATATTACGGCCAGGCAATGTTTTATTAAATACATAAACAGTATATACTTATCTACTTAATAAATTTAAGTCAACGTTTAAAAAAAATCTCTCAAACCATTCATGCTATATGTGATTAGTTAGTTAGGAAGGTTAAATATTAAGGAAATGAAAAAGAACAATCCACGTAGTAATGTAGCAGAATAATCGAATCATTTTGTAATTTTCATTCAAATTATTTTTGGCATTTATTCGATTGGAAACTGTACAGCCACTTAAACTTTGTATTAATTTGGCCTTAGAATCATTCGAATATGTAAGGTCGATTATAGTGTAGCAATGAGGACTATTTATTGAAAATGAGCTTAATAGAAATGTAGACCTGTATAGAGAGAGCCTGGAAACATTCATAATCATAAGGTCGATTTTCCTCAGCACTTCTGGTAAGGGTGGGGTGGGAGAATGAACTGGCCATCTCGCGTCAAGTCAGCTACTGTTTTCATTCAAATGATTTTGAAAGAATCGAATGAATCAAGCATTAGACGCGAGCTGCGATGATAGCACAACTAAGGTGATTTCTCTGCTTCTTACCAGTGACCATGGTGATATTTCTTTATAAGTATTTTTATTTTTTACTAAATTATGTTGGTGATAGTGAATAATATTCACATAATATTCATATTATGATGTATTAACATTTACTTACCGCTTTTGGTCTATGCTTATGTTATGGTGGTTAAATTACCAGTCTGTTAAAATTCTGTTTAATAACAATTTTAAAATTACCAAATATTGAAATATGTGATATTTAGTAAGATCAAAGACTGAAGTTGTACTCACTGTGATGTAGTTGATAAGTGCTGGCAAGAGATAGCAGAAGATATACCAAATTGACATCTTAACATATTAATTTGATGGACTGTAATTCTCTCACTCTGATTTTAATTTTAAATGAACATTTTCTGTAGAAATTAATAAACACACTGCCTCTTCACTAGATAACTCTATGATAGCGACTGACCTGCAGTCAGTGTAAACCGCCTCCACTCTGACCACTGCCTGCCAATTTGCCCTCCAACACACATACACGCTGGTTATCCGAATCGGCCTGCACTCCGGCCGTATCGTAATACTCTATTTTCGATTAAAGGTAGGGATGGTTCTTAGAATGCCATGAATCCTTAAGGATATTCAAGGATTCAAGAGAATGTAAACTACTAGGCTTAAATCCTTAAAATATATATATATATCAATTTTTTTAAGGGGCTCATACTGCTGCTTATTGTTGGTTCAGAATAAAAAAGAATGTGTGACTATAGGTGTTGTTGAAGCAGAGGCAGTATGCAAGGATAGGAAAGTGTGGAGAAAGTTAATGAGAATGGATAAAGTATGAAGCTTTTTTTTTAAATCAAATGCAAAGTTTCTTGTCTACTCTGAAAGAGAATAGTGTGATAAGTATGTATATTTAGTATAGGTGAGTAAATTTGTGCAGGGGCATGTGTATAAAATGCTTCATTTACCATTTTAGAGTCAGCAAAAAAGGGGGAAGGTGTCTTCAAATTATGAAGTAGAAGGTGGACTTTTAAAAAAGCACTTGGCCTCCAGCATGGTTTTTTCACTTGAAAGTATTGAATCAGAGTCAAATGCAGAAGTGCCTGCAAAGGCAAAGGAACTTGTAGCTCGGTAAGGCATCACTCCACAACTCATTTTATTCGGCCGTCAACAAATTTAGCAACAAACACTCTTCTTCATAAAATAACTATAAATAATTATTACTCTATGAAAAATATTAATTTTAAATTTTTCATTTATTTTATTTTTTTTATTTTCTAAATTAGATCCTCACCAGCAATTTTTTTTAAAATCCATATGGCCTGCGACATCAAAAATGTTGCCGGCTGTTGGTTTAAGGGGGGGAAAGCTAGTACATATAGGCATTGTTTGTAGGAGCTGAAAATAATAAATATTTAGATTAACAGTTTATTTTAATTTAACACAACATTAGACAGAACAGAAACTCAATTTTCTAGGGTATTAACCCGGTCGGTAATTTTTAATTTCAAAATGGGTGTTTACTGGGTTATGAAAAAGTCATTAATTGCAAAAAAGATCATGAAAAGTCACAAATTTTCAATATTTCTGTCATAAAGTCATGAAAATATTTATATATTTTTTAAGTTTCCCGCGCATCATAGCGCGAACTTGTTGAAAGTCCTGCCACCCACTACCCATATTGCCATGTACTTACCGCAAGTTGCATGATAATAGTTACTTGTTTTGTTATGACAATAGCTAGGGCCCATATACAATACAATGTTAGACTGTTTGCCAAAGGAATTTTTGGTCAAAAAGTCACTCATTTTTGTTTCTCCAACTTGGTACACATCTTGTATGGTAAAAAAAAAAAATTAAAGGCAATAGTGGGGATGTAGCCGTTGCAAGAAAAGATAATTTTTTTTGTCTAAATAAATAATATATTGCTTGGATAGAAACATAGTTTTATTTTATTCACATGGTTATACCTACAGTTGTTAAATATCTTTCATGAGCATCTAAGAATCTTTTAAAAGAAGAAAAAAAGTTGTTGTTAAATACCATGGCACCCTTGGCAGATTTTTAACTACTGTGTATATCACCATATTGTGGAGAAAACTCTTAGGTTTCTCTTGAAGCTATGTTTAATTAATTTAGGCCAAGAAAATGTGTTGCTATTTAAACTGCCAAAACACAGGCCTTATTTTGTGTCCCTTACATCCCCCTCTTAGGTGCAAATAAAATAAGATATTTTGAGGGATGTTTTTAACTCTATTTTACATTGTTTTCCTTTATTAACATTTAAACTTCTGTGCTAAATCCAGACATTATTTCATTTTAGTCTCTTGGAAGTAAACAAAAAGCACGAACTTGCACAATTAAAAATAACCGAGCTGGAAAATAAACTTCAAAATTTTGAAGATGTGAAAAAGCAAGTTGAATCCACTGAAACCAAGGTCAACCAAATTCTGAATAACCAACAAGAAATTTTGCTACTATTGGGTGCAGGTAAGAAACATTAAATGTTTTGTTTTCTGTACATACAATGTGTAAAATATATTTGTCAGGTTACCAATTTGTTAAAACTTGTTTTTAGTAAATAGTTCACAAGGTTCAAATGGTCACAGACTGTCAGTGTGCTGACCTAGTCATCATCATTATTTTATTGTATGTGCTTACGCTAATGTGTAATGGTAGGGTGATTGTCAGATGAAATGGAGGACCTACTGTTTAACGATGGAGTTCTGGCATTCCTCACACATTCACAAGATGTGATTAATACATGTCTTGTCAGAGGTGAAGGAAGGATTTGGCAATCAGATAAATATGTACCAAGACCAAGGATTGAACCCTGGACCCTCAGCACAAGACTTGACACTTTACCCCTAGACCGCCAGGTCACCCTGACCTAGTTAGTTGGATAGGTTACTTTAGTCCAGACAATTATTTTTGATTGAGACCCATTTTAAAACTCTCCATAATCCTATACTAAACAATTTAAGAGTGATCATGGTCCATTTTTTTCCCATCAAACCCAAATTAGCCTTTTGGTGAAACTATTTTGTGTGTGGGGAAAAATACAACCCATATTAACACATTAAATATTAAAGACAGTGTTTAATCGAAAAAATAGTTACCTAATATATTTTGTTTTAACTTGATTAATTACATTACTCTGACAACATTAATACAAGTTTTTTGCTATGCTCATATAAATTTGCATCTTATATAGTTGGTTCTTTATAGTTAAGTTGTTAAGGGTAGTCTGACAAATATAGTAACTAGATAAAAGTGTAAAATAATATTTGTTATAACTTAAGAGTCAATATTGCCTCAAATGCATGAGCAAACTAGATTATTTTTTTAGATAAAATCTAACATTTAGTGTGCTCATATATTTCAAGTTCAGACCCCATGTAAAACGCAACTCGACATTTTCTTACACTTGAAAATTCCTACTTAATATAGAATTAAAGGATTGTATAAAAATAATAAAAGACAAATACAATTAAAAACATATATTTACACATGTCAATATTTCAGAAATGTTATGGCATCTTTCTCCTCTCACCAGACTGTTAGCCTAAGGAAGGATGCACTAGTACCATTGAAATGACTTGTAAACATGTGCTAGTGTTAAGTGTTCTTTTATTTGTGCTTCCATCATTTTATTTATTACAAATTATATTTTGCTTAATGCACTTTATTTTATACATAGTTAGACCTAAAGTCGTTACTTTATTATTAACAAGTTTTCTAAAATTTGTATTCAGGTTTGAGATTCATCAGGGTGTCGACTAGGTCACGAAAGTCTCGAATTTCAAAAAAAGGTCTCTAAAAGTCTCTGAAAAGTGACGAATTCTGAATATTTTAGTCATAAACTCAAGAAGATATCTTTTGTTTGTATTTTACTTGCACCGTAACAATGTGAACGTGTTACATGTCTGGTCACCCACTACCAATAATGCGATGCGCTAGTCACGAGCTGCCTGATTGTTTATACTGTGATACCAAGGACAAGGTTAATGTTTGCCATCTAATTAAAGTTTAATATGAGTGCATTATGCCTATATATGCATTATATAATGCTCAACCGTTTACAGAAGGAATATTGTGGTCAAAAAAAAGGTCACCAAAAAGTCACTAATTTTTGTTTCTCTGACTCATTAGACACCCTGTTCATATATTAAAAATTTATTATTTTCTATGCATGTTTTAGGAGAGAATGTGAGCTTTATAACCTCCAAGAATGATGTGCAAATGGAACCTCCTTTATTTGAGCAAGTTGATGATAAGGTGTGTGCTTTGATATTTTTTAAATGCCAATTTATTTTCTTATTCACACTGAAAAATATGGTTGCCATCGGTGACCATACATTTTTATCTGGAGAACTGCTTTCTGTTTTATAAATATTTTGGGTTACCTTTGGAAGCATGCTAGTTAAGACACAAGGTAGTTTTTGTATTTTCTCAAATATAAGTTATTTTTGCTTAGTAAGGTAAGCTAAAACAAGTTGATTGAAATATAATTTAACTATTTCACTGGCGGTACAACATTTTAAAGATAACAGGTTTCAGTTGAGATATATATATATATACACATATACACAAGTCAACTAAAACTCGTTTTCTTAAAAATGTTGTATCGCCAATATATTAAATGTATTTAAATTCAAAAAAGCCTAAAAAAGAATAAGAAAAAACTTTTGTTGCCACTGTTTGTATATTAGTTCACCCAGAACCATCAACTTTTCACTAGCACACTCGATGTAACCTACCCCCTTCCTCCCAATCTTTTTAGTCTCCCTTTTGGCCCTTTTCCTACACATGAGGTGAGCACTATATTCCAAGACCACAGAGATTGACAGTGGTATAGGTCATTCAAAAAATGTTATGTTTGTGTGTGTATATGCACGTGTATTAAAAATAGGTCAGATCCGCCTGTTTTAAAATCTGAAAACTCGTTTTGCCATCAAATCCCCAGTTAAAATTTGAATTTTAGAAAATATTTTAAACATAAGTGTTTAGTTTAACTTTCCCATTACTAGAATTTTCTTCCTTCACTTCTGATTTTGTTTGCATTAAATGGTAAATTAATGATCTGTTAGGTTTTTCCTGTCATTATTTTTGTTTTAACCACAAGAAACTATATAATTATTTTAATACCTTTAAAAAATAACTCAAAATTAGTACCTATTTTAAAAAAATGATCATGATTTGAATCTTGAATCCATGAATATTCCTTGTTGGTTCTAGGGTTCCATCCTTAATATATACTAAAACATATGCATAAATACACTTTGTTCTTGATGTAGATCTAGGCTTACCCTAACTTTCTATCAGATACCCTGATGTACAAATTGACCTCAAAATAATGTTTCAAAAAACTCACTTTGTTCGTGAAAAACTAATCTTAAATTTTCAAATGCTGTGACTCAACTGACTAGACCTAGTGGATGTCTCAAGGTCACATGGCTTGCACATCACCCGACTCACATTAAAGTTTTGCCATACCTATAAACAAGTTCATTTTACAAGCTCTTCTACAAAAAATATCCTTTGAAAAATTGGGTTGCACGACTTTTGGACCACCTTTTATAAAAGGCATGCAAGAGCCAGCTTGTCAAATAACAAAGGGCATGTTATACTTCATTTATATCTATCATCCCCCGCCCAAGTTATCAGTTAGCAATATATTCTCATAATCATGATAAATATAAAACATTCTAATTCTCATAATCATGATAAATATAAAACATTCTAAATTCAATTTTAGTTTATCAAGTTAAGTCTATTTCTTACTGCAATTCAGCATGTGTTATCCATTTGTCTATTCTAGGCTCAACTCAATTGATAGGTGGCATAACTTTATTATTTTAATTATTATAAGTAGCCCAAACCACTATATTAAGGGGGGGGGGGGGTAGAAAATATTGGCACTCTGATTAGGTTATTGACCACACCACGTTAATTATATTATGTAAACTATCTTTCAGATTCATCTGGGTTCAAATGTGTTTGTAAATGCTCAAGCTTGGCATAAATTACAGCTTGAAAAGGACCCCGGCAAATGGGTTAAGTCTTTGGCTGTAGTAATATGGGGTTCTGAAGAGTTGGCAAAAAGAACGGTCAAAGGAGGATCAAGACCACCCCTCACACCTTTGAAACTTCGAGTTATGAAAGGTAAATCATATGTTAACTTGATTAGACCAGCCATTTAAAAAAATCATGGGATGTACATTTTATACAATAGTGTGCTTCAGTGGGTAAATTGTGTGTCCCTCTTGTGTTAGACCGGCCTGCTGATAATGGGTGATAAGGGGGTTTGAATCCTGGTCACGTTTACTGTGGATGTTTTTTCCTAAATGTTTTCTCACTCACCTTCCATGATTTTTGTCAAAAATTCTACTATTTTCAAGGCTAGGATCTGGTATGAGTTTACCTTCCAAATATTATAACTGTGTGTGTACATATCTATATTAACAAATTTTGATTGTGTTTTACATAAGAATATTCACAATTCATTGTTTCATAGCCATAAACTTGTCATCATCAAAATAGTAGTTTAAAACTGATTGAAAGTCCATATGATAATATTGCTGGGAAAACTGAAAATTAGCAGGGGAAAAAACAGGGATAAGTTTTTAATTTGGTAAATTACAACAAAAAATCTGGGAAGATGTTATTTTACTAAAAATATTAAATATAGTAATCATTAAATCATATTACCTGCCTCGGTGGCGTAGTTGGCTAACACGCTAGTCATGTTGAGCTCGACTGCTGAGGACGGGGAGATCGAGGTTCGAATCTGTCGGGTGAACTGGGGGTGATTTTTCCTAATTGGTTTTCCACTCTCCCTCCACGCAAATGCGGGTCCACTTCCTCTATTTCAACCTTCCCAATTCCTAATCAATTAGGGTAATTAGTACTAAAAGTGTATAGCCTGAACGGGTAGTAAGACGCGGTGCTAAATATATATTATTAAATCATATTACAATGTGATTCAAATTTTTTTTGTATTTTTTTGTAGCTGTAATATATTTATTTTAAAATTCCCAGTAGTCTCTGTTAATACAAATAAAAACATGTTTATTTAAATTTCACAACTTATTATAACTCTTACAAAAAGACAAATATGGGGGGGGGGGGGTAATTGAGCTAGGAATTTAGGAATTGATTGGGGAAAAGGTTTGGAACTTCATCGGTCAAGTTGAGTAGACATCATGGATTGCATCTCGGTTCATAGTCATGGAGAACCTTTTTGGTGCAAATAGGCCATGCCTGCTTTCAAATGAAGTTATCCTAACCAACACCTTTTTTAATAGAGTTATTTAACAAGGTAGTTAAAGTGGAATATTTTCCTTTTAGATCGATATGAAGAATTTTTGGAGAAGCGAGGATTCGCTGGTGAAGCCAAGTCCACATTCGCATCTAGAATGAATAGTTTTCTGGGAGGAAAAATCTCTGACCTTCAACCACACCGCTTCAAGAAACGGAGCTTGTCCAACAATTAAACCTTTCAACAAAATTGTTCTTTTACTAAATAAATATATATTTAAATAGTTTTAATCATTATATTTTCAATAACTTTTTTTTCGTGATAAAATAGTGTCCTTAAATTGGTACTTGCTGGTGGATATAACATGTTTAGGTTTATGTGTTTTATTATATAAAAACAAAATAATTTATCAAATAAGATAATATTTAAATATAACTCTTGTGGATTTAATAAAATAGTGATAGTTGCACTATATCAGTATATGTAGTAAAACAGTTTATAATGTCAAAGTTTGATATATTTGTAACCAAATATTTCTTAATGACGGCTGTTTTTGGGAAAAAGTGTGGCCTATTTTTGGGTCTCTACTTATTAGAAATGATACATTTTATTTTTGGTTTGTAAATTTTTTATGACACCTAAAGTAGTACAAAACTCTTGAAATTTTAAAAATTTATAAAAAACAACTGATAGGGCTTTATTTTAGTCAAACCTTGATACCTTAGTAATATTTTCAAATACTCGAGACTTTACTTTGAATTGGAAAAATTGACATTTCACACTCTTATGTTAGTGGATTACTTTTTATTTTTCTTACAATATATTTCTAAATGTTTGTTAAATTTAATTATCTACACATAGTTCGTTTGAAAAATTAGTTACCACTGTTTATAATCTGTTTAATTCATAGCTTTAATATGACAAGTTTTTTGTTTACAATGAAATTGGTGAATTTAAGGGGTAGTATTTTTCACATGACCAAAAAAAAAATATCGACATTGCCAATTTTTATAATATTGTAGAATTAATTTATAAATACTGTATTTATCTGAATCTAAGACCAGATTTTCCCCCAAATTTATTGTTTTAAAATCCCAGACTAAGGTTTGGGTTACATCAAAAGGCAACATGTTACATCTTTACATAATATTAAAACAATATTGCAGGACTTTTTTTTACAGATTATATCTCTTTTTGTGGATTTTCAAGGTATAACACATTTGACAGGAAATTTGGTTATTTTCAGGCTTTTAGGTTATCATTGAAAATAACTACAGAGTTGTGGCCCGATATTGAGAATCAATTCCTCGATGCCGCTCTTCACTATTCAAAACGATTAACTTAAATGGGTTGGGAATATTGATGGTCATAATCAAATTATATTCTATTCCGTTGTGCTGTTTTTGATTACTTTTTCAATTATTTCACTATGATATTATAAAAATCAGCAGTTCACGATAGTAAAAATAGGTTTAAACACAAACATTGACCCATCAAATTGTTATGTATTTGAATCCTAAAACTTCTTAGATAGTGCTTGCCAAGTAAGATGTGATGAAAAACTCGAATCAATTTTAAACAAACAATTGATAATACATAAAGTTTACCAGACAATTTTAGTGATGCTGAACTTTAGTTTTAATTCATTAAACTTCACAAAATATTTAACTTAATTAGACATGCCTAGACATCAGTTTTGAAAGAAGACTAAAAATGCTTGTTTGATTATCACTAATTTTTTACGATTAGGTGTCATGGAAGCTGACTTTAAAGTAATTCACAGCAGACATGTTTATTGGTTAGATTTTTTGTAACATGTGAAATATGTTTATCTTTTCCTTAAAAAGACAAGTTTGTTGAATAATCCTTTGATTACTTCTATTTCTCTTTAACTTTTTCTTTTCTAAATATAATTGTTAAAGTGTCACATTTTAGAAGCTAGCATGTTAATTGAGTCCAATGTTGGTATTTAGGGGGAGTAGGGTGTATTTGAGACTTGTGTTTTCACTAATGATCATTTGTCTTAGTAAAAACTAACTTATTGTTTTTATGAAATTTCTACTCGGTTAACCTTTTTAGGCAAAAGCAAGATTTGCAACAAAATAACATTCCTTGGTGACCATAATTATACTTTAATAGTCAACATAAGTGTTTTGTTTTGTAAATAAAAAAGAATTGTTAGCATTACACAATAAGTATCATGCATATTATTTTCTTTGTTCATGATAAAATAAATACCACATTAAAAAATTGGTCTGAAACTGAAAAACTGGGGGTCGTCTTGGGTTCAGGTAAATAGGGTATGTATGTATAAATATAGCTTAATGTATCATGTAGTAATCAAATAAATTTTATTAAGATATGTTGTACTTGAGAATTTCTTTTATCATACCTCAATTAATGGTTCCCATCTTTGCCATCATCAAAATAGAAAAGTTAAAAGAAAAATTCCATCATGAAAAAACCCATAGCCGGGAGAACCAGAATCAGACCAAAGCGCTCCAGGGAGAACCAGCTTAGAGGAAAATAAAATAACACATCCCAGAGAGAACCAGCTTAGACCACCGTAGTATTCCAGAGCACCCTGGAGAGAACCAGCATTAACCAACCAAAATTTCCATACCATCCCAGAGAGAACCAACATATACCAGAGTAAAATACCATAGCACCCTGGGGAGAACCAGTATAAACCAGCCTTAATTTCCATACCATCCCAGAGAGAACTGACACATAACAGAGTAAAATACCATAGCACCCTGGGGAGAACCAGTACAAACCAGCCAAAATTTCCATACGATCCCAGAGAGAACTGACACATAACAGAGTAAAATACCATAGCACCCTGGGGAGAACCAGTACAAACCAGCCAAAATTTCCATACCATCCCAGAGAGAACTTACACATACCAGAGTAAAATACCATAGTGCCCTGGAGAGAACCAGTACAAACTAGCCAAAATTTCCATACTATCCCAAAGAGAACCAGCATAGACCAGAGTAAAATACCATAGCATCTCGTAGATAACCAGCTTTAACCAGAGTAAAATACCATAGCATGCCGGAGAGAACCAGTATAAACCAACTTAAATTTCCATACCATCCCAGAGATAACGAGCAAAGACCAGAGTAAAATACCACAACACCCTGGAGAGAACCAGTATAAACCAGCCTAAATTTCCATTCTATCCCAAAGAGAACCAGCATAGACCAGAGTAAAATACCATAGCATGCCGGAGAGAACCAGCATAAACCTAAGTAAAATATATTTGCATCCCAGAGAAAACCAGTTTAAAACACCATAGCATACAAGATAGAACCAGCATAAACCAGAGTAAAAAACCTTTGCATCCCAGAGAGAACCAGCAAAGGCCGGAGTAAAATACCATAGTATTCCATTGCAAACAATAAAATTCCAGAGTAAATTAACAAAGTATTTCATTGCAAGCCTGACCATCCCAGATAAAAATACCAGAGTATTCCATTGAAAACCAGATCATTCCAGAGTTCAATACCGGAGTTTTCCATTGCAAACAAGAGAATTACGAAAAATTAAAAAACCATAGCATTCGAGAGTTACCAGAAAATTCCAGAGTAAACCAGATACCCAGAAAGAACCAGACTAACTCTGGTTGTTTCATAACATAGGGAAAACCAGAGTAAAACCCAGAGCTTGGTTTGCTATGGGTTTCTTTGGTTTTTCCCTCTGGTTTCCTCTTGGGATTTTCACCAGGGCGAGTAGAGATAATTTCAAATTTTCCAGCGCTTCTATAGAAAACCCGCCAATTAGACCCGATCAGTGCATACGCAAACTTTCAAAAATGCGTTATTTATAAACACAGCACATTCTCATGATTGTATATCTCAAAAGTGATGATTTAAAAGAAAGACTTATCAATTTAGTCTATTTAGCAACGAGACATTTTCCCATTATGCTCTTCTATATCTGCAAGCAATGCTATTTTCCTTTTTGTCCATTATGTTGATTACTATTCAAGAGAATAAACAAGGGTTATCAACACACAATATTGAAGGCAAACAGCTGATTGTAATATTAACGTTTTTATGTTTGACGTTTCTATGCATCATGTGTAAATAGAAACTTTCCGCAAGTGTGTGAATAACTGCACAACTAAGAGGTGCGTACTCACTGTACTGATTTCAAATTTCAACGTATGGTGTGAATTCAGTTTTATATGTGATGCATGAAATATAGCATATTATTGTAGATGATCATTGGACTTGAGACATATCAGCCAATGAGAATGCGAGAAGAGGATGCAGCCAGTTAAACATAAGTACACTGAATCCTCGCTTCTCCTATCATGTAGAAGAAGTGACGATTACTATTACAATATTATAACATGAAGGTTTGGGAAGGATTAAAACATAAGAGAAATATACAAGTATAACAAATCATTTTATTTTAAGTTTGAAAAGGTCAATAGAATTACATATGTTTTAAATAGATTTTATATCAAACAGTCCATTGCTATTTAAGATAACTTTATTCAGTTATAATAGACGTATACTTCCCGATAAGAAGGAATAGCAATAAGCACCTTGATGACTAGGAACTAACAGAAATAAGATTGAACATATAGTTTAGTTTAGTAACTCTAGAAATAAGATTCAACGCTCATTCTCCAACGAAGGAGCGTCTGCCTAAACATTGCAGCAGTCAAAAATAGGCAAAAAATATTAATTTAAGGTTAAGCCACATTAAATAAAGACAATCCAGCCTAGCTAATACCAGAATAAGATCAGAAAGGTCTATTCATGAATAATAGTGAAACTATAGTGAATGAAAACAAATAGTATTAAAACCTAATTGTATGGAGTTACTATGAAGGTGGTTGTATAAGATAGTTAGCTTTAGTTAACTCCATAAAGAGTTACGAAAACCTAAGAATAATCTTCTTGAAGAGGAACTAGCATATACAAATAGTAATAAGCGAACTATCAGGCATCTATGCGGTTAAATCACTATGGATGGTCAATTCCTAATAAGTGCTGTCTGGAAAATCTATCGTATATTTATACTTCCACCATGGGCACACAATAACTAGTGCAGACAATATTTGTTATACTTAATACAAACGGTGCCTGAAGGGGCCAGAGACAAAGCACTATCCCCGCGGACCACTACTACAAACTAGTAGTGCTCCCACAGGTTGCGCACCTCAAATAGATACACTAAAAATATATAATAGTGACTGCTATCTGTCACCGACCTAATTAGGTCATAGAAGAAAGTTATAGATAACCTGATTTCCCTAATTAAGTGGCCCTAACCAACGCAACACAGTTTAGGGAGTCATAACAATTATCTAGTATTTAGAACTATGTCTTAAGGACTTTAGAAAAAATAAGTCAGAAGCACTGACATTCTGAATCATGTCAACTAGACCAAGATACATAGAGCATAAATCTCATCATTATAAACTATGCCTTATGGGTATATGTTAACACATAATATATTCTGACATATAAACTATGTCATAAGGACATAGAAAAATAGTTAAAACTCTAACAATCCAAACTATGTCTTAAAGGCATAGGATAACAAGTCAGATATCCTGACACATAAACTATGTCATACGGACATAGAAAAATAACGTTAAGATTACCATTATCCCTTAAGGGCATAGAAAACTAGTCAGATTCTCTGACTAACAAAAAACTATGTCATATGGACATAGCATAAGAATAACAAAACTCCAAAGATGACTAACTTTCTATTACTCATAGTGTTGGGTATTGAACGCATCCTATTTTCTTTGTTTACCTCTTATAGTGATTTTTAAGTTGCTGAATATGCTCTATGATGACAAAGTAACGTTATAATGGTTCTGGATAGAAATGTTTTGATATAGTATCTGTGATCGCGTCGGTTTAGCTGAAAACAAGAAAAAATGTGTTAAATGGTATTTTGTAGAGACAATGGTAGTATAATAGGAAGCAAATAATAGTGGAACCTTCGAATACCGGTGATATATGTATTGTGTTCCTTACATAAGTGGCGACCGTGACAGGACACGCTTTTTATAACTGTTTTACACCATTGATATTTTCGTAATCATAAAGAAACGGTGAGCATCTTGGAACGTGTTGTGAAGTTAAGAACAATTACGTGGACGGCGTTTACCAGAACATTGGACGATATTCAAGAAGAGATTAATACTTCGGAACTAGATAAAAAGAAAATTCAAGTATTATTTTCTATGCTGGAGAGAAAAAAATGAAGAATTAATAGACCTGGATCATAAAAGATTGGACATGAAACTTGACACCGGAATTGAGAATTTGGATAAAGACATGAAGGGGGATGAATATCTACAGAAATACTTGGAGATACAAGTCGGTGTTCGTGAGTTGTTAGAAGCTTCTCAAGAATTTTGTAAAGTGGATTCAGGAAATGTCGATTTTAATAGTAAAAGAAAGTTAAAGTTACCGAAGCTAGAGCTTAGGAAGTTTGATGGGGATATTAAAAATTGGTTAAAGTTTTGGTGTCAATTAGAGAAGATTGATCAAAATCCGGATATTCCACCAGCTTAAAAGTTTCAATACCTTATTCAAGCTACGGTGAATGGCTCACGAGCAAGAGATGGTGTTGAGAGATTTCCGCCAACTGGAGAGAACTAGATGAAGACAGTAAGCAGTCTCAAGTCTCGTTTTGGAAGATAAGAATTGTTAGTGGAAGTATACATAAGAGAATTGTTGAAGTTGATTCTTCAAAATGCTCAACACCATGGTGCATATACTTCAATGTCTACTCTTTATAACAGTTTAGAATCACACATCAGAGGGCTTGAAACCTTTGGTGTTACTACCGATAAGTGTGCAGTGATGCTCTATCCTTTGGTAGAGTCCTGTATGCCTGAAGATATTTTAAGAGCTTGGCAGCGAAGTCCTAAATATGTGCATGGGGGCGAACCTCAACAACGCCTTGACAGCATAATGTTGTTCTTGAGGTCAGAGGCCGAGTCAGAAGAAAGGATTAGTCTTTCCATTCCGGGAGTTGGACTAAGAAGTGATCATTGTAAATCTAAGAAGTGGCAGAATTGTTTATTATAAGAGCAGATACTTGCAGCAGCTGGGTTGTTGTCCACAAGTTGTACTAAAGAGGGAAACGGTGTAATTTGTAGTGGTCTATATGTGAGAACTGACTGTCTAAAAGCAAGGAAAATGATTCAAGAAGAAAAACGTAGGGTTCTTAAGGCAAAGGGTTGTTGCTTCGCATGTTTGAAGACTGGACATTGTGTCAAGAATTGCAGAATTTACATGAAGTGTTGGCTTTACCAAAAGAAGCACGTTGCATTAATTTGTACGGAGTTACGGAGAGAAGGGACACACAAGCTTAAGAAGAATGGGGAGGCAGTGAAAGAAGACGGCCAGGAAACCACTTTAACCAATTTAAAAAGTTGTCCTAAAGTGTTCTTACAAACTTCATCAGTGAATCATTTTAGAAAACATTCTAAAATTTAAATACGTAAGGAGCAGTAATAATTATGGTTAAGACTTCGAAAGAACTAAGGTTATAATATAAAGGTGAAAAGATAGTATACAAAAAGAAATTAATAAAAAGTTAAAATTATTAACAGGCTAAAATTAAATATATTTGAATATTGAGAAACAAATCCAAGTTAAGCTTTCGATAGGCATTAAAATATATGAGATAAAAATAAAAAGATTAAAAATATTCATGACATAACATAATTATCCAGTCAAATGGTGACCATCATTCAGAAAAATAAATGTATGAAACACATTAAAATAATTAATATCAGAAATGAATTGAGGACAACAAACAATTACAACAATTCTAACAATGAAGATGGCTAATTTAAATGGAATAAACAAGTAAAAGTATAAAGTTACAGGTAATACAAATAATGTAAAATAAGGTTGAAAACGTAACAAACTATTAAAAATGTCCAGTGTTTATGTGAAGAAACGAAGTCTTAAACTTGATATCAGTCCCGTTACTCCTTGGACACGTTTCAGCGTTTAGAAGCGGATTAAACTTTGGCCGACATGTTTCGGTACATACGTACCATATTCAATGGCACTGTAAAATGAAATTAAAGACCATTAAAACCAATTAGAGGAACAGAAAGTAAATTGAAGGAGAAGTTAAATGAAACCGTGAGAGAATAAAGACATAATAAAGTAAACAAACAAACTTACCAAGGTTGTCGTGCGAGAGCACAGTTAATGTTATGAACTATACATTGAGACTGAATAAGTGTGTGGTTACACCCGACTGACGAGAGTAAAAAAACAAAAGACTGTCGATATGTTGCCATGGCAATGAAGGTATACATGATCATGGTGTAAACATGGTGATGGGGAAAGGCAAAAGAATAATGGAGGTGAAATCCATCCGCGTTTTTATCTTACTTCACCTCCATTATTCTTATCGTTTCTTCTGGTGCTATAACAAAATATTGCGCATGGTAGCATGAATCATAAGATTCTTCCACAATTGTTGTCAAACAAAGGTTCTAAGAGAAGTGAGGGAATTATCCTACGAGGAATTAAAAACTTCAGAAAAGATGATCATAAAGCTCGTACAAGAATAATCTCTCAGGGATAAATCAGGTGAGAGGCTTAGTACGTTGAAGACCTACAAAGATGAGGGTCTCATTAGGCTGAAGACCAAGATAGTGTTTCGTCAAGATAAATATGATTTCGTATACCCATGGTATTGCCCTCAAATAACCCCGTTGTAAAAGACTTATTTTTACAGAGCACAAGGAAAAGTATCATGCTGGAACACACATGTTGTTAAGCATACTAAGAGAAAGGTATTGGATACCGAATGCAAGAAAAACTGTCAGATCAGTCATTTCTACCTGTATAATATGTCTAAGATACGTTGGGAAGAGTGTGAACATGGAAACCACTCCTCTTCCGACAGAGTACGAGATTAAGCAGTTTTTGAAATCACAGGAATTGATCTGGCTGGAACCTTCTACCTAAAACTTGAAGCTAAAGCATGTACCTGTGTTTTCCCATGTACTGTTTATAGAGCTGTGCATTTCGATCTAATTACGTATATTTCCACATCAACCTTCCTGCAAGCTCTGAGACTTTTGTAGCTCACGGTGGTAGACCCTCTATAGTGTAATCTGATAATGGGACTAATATCTTTAGAGCTTCAAATGCCCTTAGAGAGGTTGATTGGGAATGCAATTTAAGTTACAGTACGGCAAGGAAAGTTGAATGGAAATGTAATCCTCCAACTCCCTCTTGGTGGGAAAGATATATTTTTTTTGGTATTTTTTTTGTATTGCTATTTTATGGCCTGGTATCTTACAATTTAAATCCAGGCCCTTTTTATAACAAAGATATTACCACAACAGTTTACAATTTCCTTTTCTAACAGGTTTCTAACAGGTTTGGCACCTATACTACCTACTTGGGAAATAAACTTACTCTCCTTCCAGTTGGTCCACCCCGGGTATTTTACACCCCCGGTACCCCCCGCCGCTTCTTCGCCCCACAGCCGCCTGGGACCATGTTTTCAGAGCTGTGGCCCGAAAAAGCGACGACGAGCATCCCCCTATCCTCCACCTGGGGAGGCGCCCTATTAGAGTTGGTGCTCCGGCTACTTAATTGCTTCACCACTGTTTTAATACACCCCTAGCTCTTCGTAAGTCTACTTCCCCTAACCTACCACTACCTTTCCCCCTATCCCTAACCATCCTATCCCTACTCTAAACTTAACCTAACTTAGCCTAACTTAACCTAACTTAGCCTAGCTCCCCGGGGAATACCGCTTACCCGATGGTACAAGGGGGCTGCGAAGCAGCCGCCTATCTCCATCCTGACCCAGAGGCTCCCTTAGAGACCCACTCTCATTTCTCTTGTTTCCAAGAGAATGGACTGCTAGTCATGGAACTCCCCTGTGTCCCATGGATTATCCCCACTCTGATGTTCCTCAGCTGGAATACCCATCTTTCGGGACACCCTGGTTACCAGGGTGTCCCTCCAGACCCTTCAGCTGACCTGGCTACCCAGTCCCACACTCCCGTATTTGCAGCCTCCCGGTACACGACATTTCCCCCAACTTGGTTGCACATGTTTTCTGCTTAAGAAACCATTGATTACTCCCTTCCCACCGTGCTCCCACCAACGTCCGCATCGGTCCCGCTCCCCGCTTCCCCATACTCACACTCTACCCTTCCCCCTCACTGTCCCCGTCCCCGTCCCTACTCTCCTCACTTCCACTGTCACTGTCTCCTCCACTGTCACTCCCACTAGTCGTCCCTGCATCCCCCCTTCTCCTCCACATCCTGTTGTCCCGTTGTCTTAGTCTCCTCCTTTCCCTTAACTCCTGTATGTATTCCATCTTGGCCCTCTCTGTTGCTTCCGAGGCTAGTCTGTCCAAGAATTTCCAATTTTTAGGGTCTCTCAACACATCCCCTATCAGCATACCCTGTATTTCATAATGGCTAGGTCTTCTGGCCTCCGCCGTCCAAGCACATTCTAGCACTACGTGCTCAGGAGTACCCACCTCGCCACATGCACACGCTTCCGACTCTACCAGCTCCATCCTATACAGCGACTCCGAATAAGGCCCCTTACCTGTAATGTACTGGACGAGACCCGGGGACGGCTCCAGATGTTCGTTGTCAACCCTTTCCACCACATTGGGAAAGAGCTGATACGTACTCCTTCCGGTTTCACTGCTCTCCCAGCGTCTCTGCCACTCCTCCCACATGGCCAACTCTGCGTCAGCGACCGTTGCCACACCCGGCGAGGTGAGTTCTCTTACCCTGTCCAGTCTGTTCTTCCTGAACCAATACCCAGCCGCCCTCCTCCTTACGAGCAGATCCAACGGCCAGATACCCAAGACCACACATAGCGCGTCCGTTGCAACAGTCCGGTAGGCCCCAGAGAGCCTCAACAAAACATTTCTTTGTATACTCCTCACCACCCTAGCTGGTACCACGTTATTTAGTCTATGGGCCCATACACATGCCGCATATCCTACTATAGACAGGAGTATTGCCTGGTGATAGATCTTGATCACCTTCATCGGCAGATGAAACCTCCTCTGCCCAATACTCACTATCTTGTTCATGACCCTCTGCGCCCTACCGGTAACTTCCTCTATATGCGCTGTAAAGTTCCTATTTCCATCCAGCGTGACTCCCAGGTATCTGACCGTATAACTCCTTCTCAGGTTTTCCCCTCCACCTATATGGCAGGGTCCCTTGCCAGTCTCCCCCTAAACAACATGTATGTTGTCTTCGCCGGTGCCATTCTCAGTTTGACACTACTGCACCATCTTTCGAATCTATCCAGCACAGCGTTAGCTCTTTCCTCCAGGTTCTTACGTGTCCTTCCCTCTATCACAATGAGAAGGTCGTCTGCGAAGGCAACAAGTCCATGTGTCTCCGGGAGCATCTCTAGTTCATGCAGTCCAGGTTCCAACCCCACATCCCAAAACACTGGCCCACAAACTGAGCCCTGTGGATACCCTTTGGTTAACTTCTTCTGCACCTTATATCCTGGACACCTCAGGGTAGCGTACCTATCCCTGCAATAATCCTTCAGACATCTGTACAACCGTCCCGGACACTGTAGCTCCCGCAACCTACTAAACAGTGCCGGCCACCACAGATTATCAAACGCCCCCGAGATGTCCACAAATACACCCACCACATACCTCTCCTCCGCCGAGTCGATCAACTCCATTTCTCTGCATATGGCGTCCTCCGTGTATCTACCTCTTCTGAAGCCATACTGCTGTTGATGCATGCCCACCTCTTTTCTGTGCGACCGGAGTCTTTCACACAGGATCTTTTCTTGCAGTTTACCACACGTATTTAGCAGACAGATGGGCCTGTATGACTTCGGAAGAAGCGGATCCTTATCATCCCCTTTGCTCAGCACCACTACCTCGCTCTGCTTCCAGATGTTCGGAACTCTACCCTGAGCGAGGCACTCATTTAGCAAACCCACAAGGTATGGTGCAATGAGATCCGCCATCTGTTGCAGCACCTCGACCTTGATGGTGGTAAAGATATATACAAATTGTTAATAAACTGCTGGGGAAAGTTTTGGGGCGAGCTGCTTTGAAATATGAAGAAATGTCCACCATTTTGTGTGATGCCGAAGTGGTTATAAATTCCCAACCTATCACTTACATGTCTGAAAACGCTAAGATCTGTAGCATTAACTCCTTCAATGTTTCTACAAGAAGTTTACATGGTGAGAGTACCGGGCCTAGACACCTTAGACAAAGTTAATCTCACCAAAAGGCACAGGTATCAGCAGCAGCTACGTGAAATGCTGAGAAGAAGATTCAGGTCAGAATATTTGGGTCAACTTGTACAGCGATTAGAATATAGGAAAGACGGTCAACCTATTTCTGTTGGATACATCATGCTGATTGGAAGTGATAACAGCAAGCGGCTGGACAGCCCATTAAGTCAGGTCTTAGAAATTCTTTCTGGTCCAAATGGTGTTGTCAGAACTGTCCGACTGAAGACGGCTAATTCGTAGCTGTTGAGACCAGTTCAAAGAATCTACCCATTGGAGGTGTCTTCTTCAGAAGCCCTTGGCCTGATGCCTCACCAACCAGCGTTTTACGGTGGAAGAACCTGTTTCTATTGTTGCAGAAAGAGAAGAACTTACTACTCGATATGGACGTAAAGTGAGAGCACCCGAAAGTTGGACCTATGAACATTGTGGCAGTTTTGTGAGTTGCCTTCTGCAACTCAGGTGTGAATATATTGAGTATTGAATTCATCCTATTTGCCATTTTTAAGTTGCTGAATATGCTCTATGGTGACAAAGCTATGTCATGGTTTTTCTGGTTCTGAAATCTTTTAATATAGCATCTGTGATTGTGTCGGTTTTACTGAAAACAAGACAAAATGTGTTAATGATATTATGTAGAGACAATGGTAATGTAATAGGTAGCAAATAATAATGTGTAGTATTTATTTGTAAATAAGCTACAAAAGTGTATGAAAAGCAAGTAAACTCACCTAAGGCCCCATTCAGCTGCTCCAACTCACTATGTCCTCCCCGCACAAGACAACAACAACAACAACAACAACAACATGCCTCTATCAATCCGACCGATCAACTAGAGGAGGAAACTTCATGAACAGCTGACCTGTGTTATATCTCAAGGCGGGGTTGAAAATGTATGGTGCTCATGCGTAGACTGAAATGTTATGTTGAACCACGTGTTCTAGGATGTTCTACCAGCTCGGCGAATATTCCTGGGCCATATATCTATCCCCTCCCTCTGTTCATTGTTCTGTGTTAGCCGTGGTTTATGTTTACCCCTCTTCCCCCCTATCTGAGCTAGTATAAACATATATAATGGTGTTATTCAAGATGTACGGCACTCTTGTCAGGACTGTCCCCTCGGACACACCTAGGTGTCCAGAACATATTAGGAAGGTACTAAATTTGATTTCAGCCTATGTAATTAGAAATTCCTTTTTGACAAGTAATATTCATTGGTTCCTATAAATTTATTACGTAAAATCCTTTATATTAATTTACTACGACATGAAGCGTATTTGTTTTGTAAATACTTGTAGCTCATTGCCCATATGGCGCTTACAAGTCATTGTTGCATAAGAAAAGTATTATCCGCGTTGCGGGTAATATATAGTTGTATTGACAAAGTAAATACTTATAAATTATTACCCATATGGCTTGGAAAACTTATTGTTGCCGATTGTATTGTTGGTATAGCCCATACTGCACTTTAAGTTTAGATTATTATTGTTGCGTTAAGAATGTATTTATCTGCACGGCAGATAAAATATCACAGTATTGCCAAAATAGATACTTATAACTTATTGCCCGTAAGGCAGGGAAAGTTTGTTATTGCTAATTGTGTCGTTGTTATGAACAAGGTTTTAATACAGTATAGCTCATACGGCACCTTAAGTTTAGATTATTATTGTTGGGTTAAGAATGTATTTATCTGCGTGGCAGACAAAATATTATAATATCGCCAAAATAGATACTTGTAACTTATTGCCCGTAAGGCAGGGAAAGTTTGTTGTTACCAGTTATAATGTTTAGACCGTATGGATAGTATTATGATGAATTGCAACCAATTCATGATTACTAAAATGTTGTGCAATCTTGCTTATGTCTCATATGACACATATTCTGTTCAAAGTTTATTCTCTTCATCAATAAAACCAAAATGTTATTATTTGACATATATTCTTTTATTCAAACTTTAAATATGTCCCCGTCCTATATATATATATATATATATATATATATATAAGGTTGAAGGTTAAAGTTGAAGGTAAGTTCGTGGAAACAGGGTGAATAGACCTGTGTCGGCCTATTCGATTTTTGTTTTTATTCTTTCGGCTCCTCTGCAATTTTTTTTTGTTAATTGTATGTTGTGCGCCAGCCTTAATCTTCTGGGAAGACTAAGGGCGGTGTTACAAATGAACCCTTCGAATACCGGTGGTATATGTATTGTGTTCCTAACACATAGTCTCTGATGAGGCTTCATCTTTAACGAGGAGGAGAGACCGACGCATCATACATCAGGGTCATCAGTTCCTTGTCTATGTAGATTAACGTCCGATGTGTTGCTCCATCTAATTGATAAAGTCGAATACAAAATGTGAAGCGAGGAATGACGGTTATATAGTAACATAAATGACTAACTTTTGGAAGGTTTTCATCTGGACACCTAAGGGGGGAAGTGGGTTAATTTGCGGAATTGCGCTGAAGTACCACTAGCGCTAGTAGATGGTGTGTGAAGCCGGGGAAAAATATCTCTGCCATTTCTTCCAAGCGGGGCCTGTGTGTAAGATGTCGTTTAGCTGATGGTCTCGGCATAATCAGCTGGGGCAGTTTTCCTGGAGCTTGGGTGTTTCCCGGCAACATTGTCGCACCTAGTCTTACCGGGTATACAAGGGAATTATTTTAACCAGATTGATAAAATTATTAGAAAAACAAAAATAGATTTATTATAACAGAAAATTAAAAGATATGATTGATTACAATAGATATACAAAAACATAAGATAGAAGTTCCCAATTAATACTGTATTGTTGCAACACGAGCAAGATAAAATGCAGTATGCTTCAAGAGCAATGTTCAATTACAAAACAGCTGGACCGACGCCAGGCTACGGTCAGGTGATTCTAAAAGAAAAACAGTGAGGTAATTATAAACAAACGTTAACAGGAAATGATATACATTTAGTATTGTTAACACATTTATAATTTAAACTAGCTTGCTTGATTGGGACTTAAGAAAATTCTTAAAGAGACACAGTATAATGAATTGCAATATAAAGGTTATTTGATTACATTGGTAGATGGCTAACATACAGGTGTCTACACAAAATAGCACTATGGCCGGTCCTTTCCATATTGGTACTCCCAGAGCATTCAATAGTACATGTATTTAATGACCCACTCCCTGGGGTACAACATTAATATAATTCATACAATACTAATACTCAGTCAATAGATGCCAAAAACGGGCAAAGAGAAAAAAAAGTTTATCTGCGCGGACCCCATATAGAAATTAGCGGAGTTCCGCGCTTTACGCACCTAAGCTAATACCACACGCGAAGCGTGTCAACAAAAATTATTCAATACATTGAACACAGTAACCCAACTAGGTCCTAAAAAAAGGATAGACAACCTCGTTGTAGCCATAAAAACAAGTGTGTAGTCTTAAGGACTCAAAAGAGAAATATGGTGCTCGTTGAGAATAGAAACCATTTGGATTAAGTCTTTATTACACCTGAAGCTCAAGGCTCCTATATCAAAGCTATATCATATGGATATAGGAAAAAAACGGCTTATTGGACCAATATAACAAGTCTGAGGGACTAGAGCAACACTAGAGTTACTGTGACTACATCAACAGAGTTGGAATAATACAAAACCAAAATCTAGTCACTCTGGCTGAAACAAGAAGTCAAAATAAACATAATAGTCTTCTCGACTATACTAATTCTGAAATAAACAATAAGTCAGATGGACTTATTAAATAAACAATTTATAATCTTTCAACTAAACATTAAGTTAGATGGAATTATTAACTTCGCCTCTATACTTAAGAAATCGGAGGGATATTCCTTGGTGGCGTGGTGGTGAGAACCACGTCCAACACTCCATGGCCACTGGTTCCTTCGTGAAGAGAGGTTTTCCTCAGAGGTGCGGTGGTAAGAACCACGCCTAATACTCCAGGGCCACCGGTTCCTTCGTGAAGAGAGGTCTTTTCTCAGTGGCGCGGTGGTTAGAACCACTCCCAACACTCCATGGGCACCGGTCCTTTCGTGGAGAGAGATTTCTTCTTCAACGACGTGATATGATAGAATAATATAAAGTAAATCTGAAAGTACTTATTTTATACCCTTTCTCTGACTAGAACGGAACCAAAAAAAAGAAATAGAAAAAGACGTAATAACACAGGTGGTGATAGTATGGACTTGAGCTTGAGGGGTGAGGAAAAGCGGAGATTCTAAGACACGCCGCCACTACAGTGGCACTTGAGGTTCGTGGGATTGAGCCTAACTTAGTTTTAGTGCTTTTCTACGACTGGAGATGAAGTAAGTGGATGTGTTAGGACGCACCCTGTCGCCATTCTTGTTGAATATTTTGCTAGAAGGCATGTTGACGTTATCCGATCCCATCCAGTCACGGCGAGTAAGCCTTGAAGCATATTATTCCTGAATGTATTAGCTTTAATTATCCTCTTTGGATTCCACTATTGTAAGTTTTGTATTTTTTATGCAGATTTGTATTATTAAAATCCTTTGTAGTATTTTCTATTGATAGCACGTGGATCATATCCGAGTCCATCCAGTCGTTAACAGTAGGCTTTGAAGGATATTATGATTAAATATTTCAAATCTAATCCTCTTCTATGGATTTTGCCAATATAATTACTGTAACTTCGTATTTTTACGTAGCCTAATTGTGTAGGTGTCAACTTTACATGATTGACACGCTACAACATAAATCCACCATGAATTAATATCTGCCACATATTATTAGACTATATTAGCTCTTGTAATCATTGTGTTAATTATATATGTGGTATTTTTATTGTGTTACACAGCAGGTTTAACACGCTACAAAACAATCAGACGCATATTATTAGCTTTTCTCTTCACGTTTGAAAGGTTTTGTGGTAGCCATAATATGTCTAGTGTGCTATTCACAAATTTTCTTTGTTTTAGAGTCAGCGACTAAAATTTGTATTTCTGATTGAAAAAAAGGAGAAGTATTACATTTTTCATATTTTTTATTGAGAAGTATTTCTACTATAGTACTCATTACAATAATACAGTCGGAACTAAATAAAACTCATTTTTGATTTACGTTAATAGTACGGACAAAACTTAAAATTAGTTAAATCCAAATTTCAAAAATACGTTTTTACTAATGTTATTTTTCGAATGAACTCTTTATTGAAGTATTTACAGAAACATTATCTAGTAGTGAAAAGAGGCTACGCCATTTACTATTAAAAGCAAACATTCTATTTAAGTAAGATGTTATACACTAAGTCATTGTCGATGTATTTTTCTTATGAATTACTATTACTAGTTACTATTAATTATACATTATGCATTAATATAAGCTCATTCTTATCACATAACACTTATTTCTAAAAATGATATGTAGCGACCACAGTGCTAGTTTACATTGTAAAATACTATGCTAAGAATAAGCTTCAGTCTAATCTACTTCTACATGCTTTGTAATGAAGAGTGTCATAAGGGTGTTCCCATTGATCACTTTAATATGACTTATGGACATAGTAAAACAAATCAGAAAATCTGACATTCATGTCTTATGAACATAGAAAAACAAATCAGAAACCCTGACATTCAAACTATGTCTTATGAACATAGACATACGTAGTCAGCCGAAAACAAAACATGTACGTTTCTTAGGAAGGGCTTTTTTTTATGATCCCAGTCCATTTTTGACATGTTAAGGATTAAATTTAGCATCGAAGCCCCTTCTGTAATTTTGGCGTTTAGCTGCCATTTTGAAAAATGTCAGCCAGTCTTCGCAATATGAGAATTCTTAAACAGTGTGGTTATGGTTGAATTACATTTAATTGTTAGTGCGCGTTATTTAGTTTGTACACTAATTTTTTCTTTGTTACAGTGACTGAACAACAGATACGTGTAAAATGGATATTCCCGGTCCTTTAAAACCAACAAAGAGACAAGCTTTGTTGGTTGCATCACCACCAGAATCTACTGGCAAGAAAACCAAAACTCATACAGAAGATGAATGTGTGATATGTGAGCAATCAACAATCTCCAAAAAAGAATCCACTACAACAACCAAATCAGGACACCTAGAACAACATTGCAGATATTGCACAGAAATGGAAGGGTTTGGGAATAAACTACAATTATATCCATGAAAATATACAAGTTGACACTCTGTTCAGGAAAATTCTCAAACTCTGCAAACTTAAAATTGTTGGCCATAAGCTAACACGAGCGTAGGCTACTCATAGTAAATCTGTCCTTGAAGCAAATATTGGAGATGCTGCTAGAATTCCTACTCCCAGACAAAAGAACCAGGCACACAAAGTAGCCGTACAAGTCCTACTTATTCGGCTTGCGTTATTTGTAGCGAAACCTTGGAAGTAAAACTGTTAGAAACAACCTTGGTGGAAGAACACCAGGGAAGTATCACAGACTGGAAACACTGGATGCTTGGAAAACTTTCTCTTTGAAAATGAGCAAACCAAGAATATACTACAAACTCTAATTACATTCTGTGACAATGATGGAGGAATACTGAAAGCTGCTGCATTGGATATTCGATATCACAAAGATCGCTGGAAGACATACTGCAGACCAATGTTCAACCAGAATGCAATTAATATAAAAAAATAACAACGTCAGCAGCGAATAAAATGGACAACAAAAAAACAAACCAAGTCATTCAATCAACTTTGTGAATATATTATTGAGTGTTTGGACATCCACAAAGAGGTTTACACGCGCATGTACTTACTATAGGAATATGAGAAAATTCAGAGAAACATTATTATAATAAACGAAGAAATTAGGAACAACTGCGATGAAAAGCACACCCTACGTTCACTTAGCCAAAAACTGAAAACACACTTTGGTAAGGACATTGTGATTCAGTAGAGATACAGAAGAAACGAGTCATCAATAGTCTTTTTTCATAAGCATAGGATAGCATATGTTGAAAGTTCTCTGAATAGTTGGAGCACGAAAACCTTCAACTTGATACAAAATGTTGCTAAAATTCTACATGGTAAGCATTGAAAAATGCTTCTATTATCATTGTCATGCCAGGTTGAGCAACTGCAAAGGAAAAATTCCCCTTAATGATATTCACAACCTAATTGCATTGATTGTGGTTCCTCATGTATCGCCGCTTCTCTGTTATATGATAAAAGAAGTGACGAATATGGTAACAAATACATACAAAGAAGGATGGGATGGAAGAAACATAAGAGATATTTACAAGTTCAACAAATCAGTTTATTTTAAATTCAAACAAGTCGAAAGTATTACAAATGGTTAGACGAGATCATATACAAAACATTCCATGTTTTATTGATGGGAATCATCTCTGTTACTTTAGACATTGCTGTCCCAATTGGGAGCGTTATGTGTGAAGCACCTTGGGTTGACCTGCAACCAAGACAAGTATGGTAGTGTATATTATATTAGAAAAAAGTATAACTCGTTAAAGTAGAACAAACACACATTTTACAACGAAAGTGCGTCTGCCTCAACGCGACGGCAATTTAAATTGGTAACAATTATTGATTTAAGGTTAAGCGACAATATATAACCCCATTCCAGCCTTGCGGATACTATCCTTTAACCTAATAAGGGTATAAAAGAATAATAGTTAACAATACCTAATTCAAGAAAGTCCTTGTTTAAAGAGTTACAACTTTGGTAGTTAAACGGGCTAACTAGCATGAGTTAACTCCATATTGATTTACGAGATACAAAGGTTAAGATCCTAGAAGAGGAACAATAAGTTTACAAATAGTTAATGGCTAGCTACCAGGAATATAGGCTATAAGATACTATGGCCGGTCATTTCCTCATTAGTACTGCCTTGTCATTCAATAGTATATTTAAATTTCAACACAAGTCTGGAGAGAGACTATAACAATTGCTTACAGTTAAACATTAACTAATTCAAGCGGCGCCTGAAGGGGACTGGACAAAATAAACAATACCACGTGGGCCATTACTCTGGACTGGTAGCGTAACCACGAGTTGAGCATAGTACAAAGGTACAATAATAGAAAGATTAGAGACTGGTATCAGTCAAGGACACAACTAAGTCATGGAATAAAGCTATAGATAGCCGGATTTCCACCATTTTTCGATCTAAAGAGTTAGACTATCCGGAACATGGGCATAAGGTAGAGTCTGGTAATTGCCGAGCTATATAAGTCTATGTATTATGAAAATAGAAAAACCGTTCAGAAACTCACACTCACAACTATCTCTTATGGACATAGAAAAACAAATCAGAAACTCTGACATTCAAAACTATGACTGATGGACATATAAAAACAGGTCAGAAAATCTGACTTTCTTAACCATGTTTTATGGACATAGAAAAAAACAGAAACGCTGACATTCAAAACTATGTCTTATGGACAGAAAGTGTCTTATGGACAGAAAAAAAAAGTCAGAAACCCTGACATTCAAAACTATGCATAGTGCACATAGTAAAAACAGAGCAAAAACTCCGACAATCAACACTATGTCTTATGGACATAGTAAAAACAGATCACGAAGACCCCATCCAAACTACTATATCTAAATTCTCATAGTCACAGACTTTACTTCATCTGTGGCGAGGAGGTGGACTGACGCGTCAAGCATCGTGATCACCGCTTGTTAGTCCACTGGTCCTTGATAACTTCTAGGATGTTGTTCCAACGAATAGTTACAATAGAATACAAAATATCATCATCATCATCATCACATTAGCATGCTCTGATGAACCCTGAAGGGGAGCATGAAGGCAAGTTCCAACACGTACCGACCAATCGGTCACACCGTGTGGTTTTTGAACCTAACAGACGGGTTGTCGCGTTTCGCAAAGTTTCTGAAACAAAGAAAAACATATTATTAATATTGGTGGGGGAAAAAAAAAGTATGTAGGGAAATTAAATTAAGGTTTTTAGAGTTAAGTGCGGAGACACTACTCTATGGGGTGCTGGGTGAAAGCCTCCATAACCACTATTGACACTTCTCACTTATCCGAGCAGGGCTTTGGGACGTCGATGGCACCCTCCAGGATCGACGAGGAAATTCCCAAGCCCCTGGATAAGAAGATTGGTGGCATCGGTAAGTCTGTCGTAGAAGGACTGCGCCAGTTTCCGGAAGTGGTCCTTGATGGTAGGCATATCCAGGTCACGATGAAGAGTCTCATTCCGGACATACCAAGGTGCGCCCACAATGATCCTCAGACACACGCTCTGGAACACCTGCATCCTCCTCATATACGTGTCCGCCAGGTAAACAAAATATGAAGTGAAGGGTGGTGGTTTTATACAAGATGCACTGACGTATTAGGAAAGGGAAATCAACAATGGGGAGGGGGATGAGTTTCTAAAATTAAGCAGAACGCAAATTAGCTCTTGGAGACGGCCACTGATGACAGCATTGGGGAACTGACCATCATTACAGTTAAGTTGGCAAGCGTGCAAGATGTCCGTGTATTGAACTTCCTCCAGGAAGTGTAGAGCAGTCAGTTGGGGCTAACTTTCCTCAAGTCTGGGAGTTTCCAGCAACACGATTTCACAGTGAGTTTAGATCTGCCACACATTATTAGAATGTATTAATTCTTGGATTTATAGTTATAATCATATATAAGGTATTTTGAGTGTAAGTGCTAACTGGTAATTAGTACGTTAAACTCATGCTAAACTGGAAGAAGACTGCGCGGAGGTTGCGGGAACGATTGCAACTAGCTGTACGTTTCCTTTATGAAGGGTTCAGGGTGTTACACCCCCTCTGAGTCCTTTTATATATCGACCATTAAATAATATACAAGGGAGTCGGTGAAATCTAAGGAACAAATGACAAGGAAAATTATTAGCAATATTTAAAAGCAACAATATGAACGGTTTATTCAAAACAATAACAATAGAGCAGAAAAATATATATGGTCTCACTATATCAAAATGAGTTATATTGTAAATCAAACTTATAGACGATAACTCTATAACTTTAGAGTTGCGCAGGTATTTATAAGAAGGTTATAAACATGTAATCAATTCAGTATTTTGATGATTCAGTCTTTAAGAGACAGAGCATTACGGGTTGAATTTAATACAAAGATTAATTATAATATCATCCATCAGTATGATACGCGACTTCTATATAAGGGCCTAGGGGGCACCTTGAAACTGATACAATAGCGTCTTTAAATATAAAGAACAACGGCACAAAATTACGTTAATTTATCCAGAATAACTTATACAATAGAATATACATAACGCGAGAGTTTGGCTAAAAGACTTTAGTCAAACTCCCCCGGGATTATCTGATCCTCACTCAGGATTCGGAAACTAAACACCATAATCTTTTAATAAACAATAATATAAATGTCCAATTAGAACAAGCTTTAAAATGATTATTAAATATGTAAACGAAAGTTAAATTCATAATTAATACAAAGTATGGTGTTTCTGATTTACGGGTCCCTTCTTTGGGAGCCAATTATGACGTTCTGTTTCTCTACCACCTCGCTGGGCGCCAATTATGAAGTTTACTGATGATTAGAATGTTGTATCAATTAATACACACTTATTATGTTGACATGTTTTTATTTCTAAATCTAGGTTTATTTCAGGAGAAAATAGATCATGTCGTAGGCGAACTATTTACGCGACCTATAGTACGATCGTAGGGATCGTGGACAGCAGCTGCAGTCCCGAGTACTTCAAGGACTGGACTGCAAGTGCTATCTCATTGCACCATTCCTTGTACATATCCATTACTCATGGAAGCTTCTAGAAGCTCGTGTTATAAAAAATTAAAATACAAGACAAAAACATCTCGGTTTTACTAGGAGGTTCGAGAGCCGGAAAATGACTCAAGTTACATTTTAAAATCTCTATTCGAACTTTCTAGAAGAGGAAGTTATTATTTAAAAATCTTATATTGTCATCTTGACTCGGCTGGTACACTCTGACGTCACTTACAGTAGCGTGTACCTTCTTGGAAGAAAAAGTGCTTCAAGCGCCATGTAATAGATTATAATTTAAATGAAATAAGATACGTTTATAAAATTAGGACGATATTATTGTCAATGCTCTCACATATTCTTTAGGGGCAAATCAATAACATTACAGAAGTAATAATAAAAAAGTTATTTTACTTTACGATATCTCAATATGCAAATAAATTTAAGATATGGCACCTCGATGTTTACAAAATATATATGCCATCTTCCACAATTTCAACACATTAAAGTTAACTCATAAAATTAAATCAGTTTAATAATGGTGGTTATCCAAGTAATTGAATTATCTAAAAGACTCTAGCGCCTAAGTGGCGACACAAAAAATATAGAGTTTCATTTTATATAGAATGATCAGATAAAGAAATAGTCAAATTAAAAAAAGGGATATTAATTTATATACTACACGATGTCTAAACGTTGAAAATAAGCCTGAGTCCAAAACATGACTCGCCATAGATACGATTCAGATACAATACATAATGTTTATCCTGCCATTGTCCAGGTCCATGACAATGATCCTTCGTCGATCGTAGTTATCATGATAGTCATTTTAGCATACTTGAGTAACATGCTTTTAGGGTTTTCAGGGCACAGGAAGTAGTGTGAGGGGGTATTCTTATGGGCGCTTATAGCTGCATAGGATTTTCGGGACATTGGGAGGGTAGGGGGGAGGGGGGAGGAGGTGTGAGGCAGATGAGGGGGGATGATCCTGAGTCACCAGAGGAGACGGTGGTCGCGGGGGACGGGTTGTATGATTGGTTCAGAATACTTATCCGGAAGTCCCCCCTCCCATCACCCCTTTACCTCCCGCGCCGTAGTCTCGCGTGTTCCCTCCTTCCAGCGGCGTGGATTCGCGGGTGCGTAGAGACGGGAGAAATGTCTCTCTCTCTCTCTCTTTCTCTCCTCTTTCTATCTCTCTCTCTTTCTCTCCCCCCTCTTTCTATCTCTCTCTCTCTCTCTCTCTCTTTCCTTCGAAAAGTTTTTTAGACTATGCTGAAAAAAATACATATCTAAAATGATCTTTTCTATCTCTGTCTCTCTCTCCTTCTCTTCTCCCCTCTTTCTACATCTCTGTCTCTCCCTCTCTCTCAGAGTAGGAGATGACGGGTATAGCCCTCCTTCCCTCGAACAGCCTGGAAAAAAATACATATCTAAAATGATATTTTCCTGCTCCGAATGAAACATACATAGCACCTTAGCTTTTATTTCTATGATCAAGGACTTAAATAAATAGTACAACTTTTTTTATTTAGCGAGTATATTCTTAAGATTATGATGATACATACATACATATAAATTCTCTTTCCCTCATAGTCTTTCACTTGATGCATACAAAAAAATATCTTTCTCTAAAGTCTTGTCTAAACATGTTAGAATACTTCATCACTTGAACAGTTCGTACTCGCCTTCACTCAGATTATTACGATACATACAAAAATATCTTTCTCTAAAGTCTTGTCTAAACATGTTAGAACACTTCATCCTCACCCTCACTCAGATTATTATGATACATACAAAAAAAATCTTTCTCTAAAGTTTGGTCTAAACATGTTAGAACACTTCACCACTTGAACAGTTCGTACTCTCCTTCACACAGTTTATTATGATGCGTACAAAAAATATCTTTCTCTAAACATGTTAGAACACTTCACCACTTGAACAGTTCGTACTCGCCTTCATCCAGATATAACAGTCCTCTCTGTGAAGCGTTAAAGCGGCTCATGTAGCGCGCACCAAAGTCCCTCATAGTCTTTCACTTGATGCGTACAAAAAAATATCTTTCTCTAAACATGTTAGAACACTTCACCACTTGAACAGTTCGTACTCGCCTTCACCCAGATATAACAGTCCTCTCTGTGAAGCGTTAAAGCGGCTCCTGTAGCGTGCACCAAAGTTTTTACCAGGCAGATGTACTTTGCCTACATAGTCTAGCGTTATGATGTTCGGTTCATCCTCATCCTCACTGATCTCTTCGTCTCCTTCTAGGCGGCGAACGTTGTACGTACGAAACTTTTCAAGTTCAGAGACGTGCTTGACCCGATCGAGTTCCTCACGCTCGATTCGGTCCAACTCGATACACAAAGCGTTTTCCTCCTCTGGCGACTCCTCCGCGGCCCAAGCTGTAGTACCGGACTGACTCGATTCCGGCTCATCCTCGTGGGAAGCTGTAGAACCGCGTTCGATGGATCGACTCGATTCCCGGAGAATTAGCGGGTCGTCTCCTTCCTTAAGATTGTAGACCGGACAAGCGGTAGAACAGCGTTCGACAGAGTGCCTCGATTCCCACATTCCGGGATTATGGCATCCGAGCCAGTGCACGGAAGAATCACAGCACTCGCTGTAACCTTTGTCGACACTCGCGATATGATATTCTAAACCGCCGTTCGAAATCTTAATATCGCTCATGTCCTCCAGACGGTAACCCAACCGGCTAAACATGTTGAATGAGATACGTCTCCCGCCTCACGCCTGCTTTATACGCTCGGGATGGAGGAGGGGAACGCGCCCTCCCCTCCTTCTACACTATATCCTTCGCCTCTATCCATGAATTGTGAGACGAGTCGAAGCCTAACCATTTGACGTATACTCTATTTCCAGAACGTCTGATTATCTTCTCTACGAGGTAAACGTCCGGATACGAAGTCTTTCTAAGCTCCTTACCGTAGAAACCTCCCGTGATAGGATTACCTTTCATATCTTCGAGTAGGAAGGTCCTGGGATTAGTCTCGACGACGTTACGTATTTTACACAGTTCGGTCGACCAGTTCGCGGTATAACCCTTTTCAAAAACGTCCTTATACTTGATGATACGAACTATATCACCTACTTTAAAAATGTTCGGCGTGGAATCTGACATCTTGAAACGTTTATAGACGGTATGTAAAAGTCTATCGTCCTTGACGTCTATAGGTCTCATCTTTATGGTCGAGTGTACTGTACGGTTGTATTCATCCAGTAAGGAATCGATCATATCGATCCATCGATATGAACCTTTAGCCGTGAACCTCCTCCACATCATGTTCTTGAGAGTACGATTAAATCGTTCCACGACGCTAGCCTTGACGTTGCTGTATGTAGAATAATGATTGATTCTCTTTCTCTTCATGAGCGTTTTGAATTCAGGGTTGTAAAACTCTGTACCATTATCCGTTTGGAGATGACGTACGCGAGGTAAACCCACCTTGTTGAGGAGGAGAGCCATTGCTGCACTGACGTTCTTACCCGTCTTAGTCTTGACGGGTGCGGCCCAAGCCCTCTTAGAATACACGTCGATGACGGTGAGAAGGTACTTGAAGCCCTTATTCGATCCAGAGTAAGGTATCATCTCCACTAGATCGGCCTGAAGGAGCTCGTTCAAGCCTCGTACGCTAACGTGTCTTCGAGGAAATCGTCGTCTTGCCGGACGATGAAGTTCACGCGCAATCTCCCACTTGACGCCAGACATGATTGTGATAAAGTACAGAAGAGATGAACGTCTTTATACGATGATTCCCGCCTCGCGTAATTCCTCAATGATAGAAACGATCTCGTTATGGTGAGCGGAATGACCAGCCTCGGTAGATGCGCGCAAGAGTCGTAATCGATCCACCAATTCGTTAGGATCGTCCCAATAGGTATAATCGACCCCTCGTCCTGACTCCATCTTGTATAAACCCTCACCCTCAAGCTCCTCCTCAAACATAGGTTTGATGATTAACGAATACTTCGATCCGGCTCGCATCTTGATACGAGCGTATGGTTCGTTTCTCAACCGATGCGCGTTCGTTTCTTCAAGCATAGACTTGTATACTTTCAGATCGTCCTTAGTATAATGGACAGGTGCTCTTCTGAAAAGTAATTCTAATAGTCCTCGAGTATACGGTACCGTCTTATTGTTAAGGAGTATTGTACCGTCTCTCCCGTTGAATACGATACGGCTATCTCCGATCTTGGTAGAGTCACCTTCATGACGGACTCCGTAGGTCTTATCGGAATGTGCGTGAGATGAATAAAGATAAGTATCCAATAGATGGTTGTTTTCCAATGTCTCAGGTAAGGTTTCCGTCTCCTCAGGTTCCGCGAGCGCCTTCACCATCTTGTTTAGAGGATCCGTGATAGGTTTGAACGTTTCATTCGCGACGTGCTCAGACTCGTGCCGGGCATCACGTAGTTGCTTATACTTTCGTTTAATAATCTTACTAGCTTTTATGATATCCTCCGCAAACTTCGTCGTCATGATGTAAGGTGTGAATGTCTCTTACCGTGAAGAAACGGTTCATTATATCTAAACGTAAGTAAAACCTAATTCTACGTGTAAAATCTGAGACGTTGTCGGGCGTTTTTCTATCATGAAAGATATAGAGTCATCTTTGGACACCTCGAAAGGCGGATCATCGATAATTTTAAGATTCAACAAGCAAATAATATCTTTCAAGTTCATGACCATCGTTGAAACGATGCCCGCCCTCTTGAACTTATAACCACGTTCACCCGTTAGAGTCAATTCGAAATGTCTCGCATCCTTCCGCATAGGTTTCGAATCCAAGTAGATGTAGATGAAACTACGATTAACCGTAGAGTCTACATAAGCTTTAGACGCAGCGTCTGAAGGTAATGAGGGCATACCTATGTTTCGCAAAACTACACCGTCTGCATCGTAAAGCTTGTTGTCATCCGGTCCTCTTAAGCGTAGTACACCTCCGACTATAAAATCGTTGTAAATGGTTCGTTGTATCTCGAAAGTTTCCTCTAGGTTTAGCAGCTTTGAACTTAAAGCATCAAGCCTTGTTCTATTTTCGTCGAGACGATCTTGAGCCAGTTTCCACACCTCCTCCATCCCTTGACGAGCACTCTTCTCAAAGTTAACGTATTTTATTCGATCCTTCTCCAAATCCTCAATCAGTGATTCCATCTGTCCTTTGATGAGGTCCTTGGCAGTGTTGAGAGCGACTATCTGCTCGTTACTATGCCTTGCATCCATCCTATCGACGTAAGACTTGTTACAGACATCCTTAGATGTGACGGGCGACTCGACGTTGACGATCCTTTTCGATCTAGCGTCGTAATACCCTTGAGAGTTTAGAGTTAGATTTCCCTCTGACTCGATGAGAGATCTATATTTGTAGAGGCTATGACCGAATTTAGATATGGACGACATGATGTCTTACCGTGTACTGAATATACGTTCTTGTTAATCGTGCAAGATAAAGGTATCGAACCTGTAGCGATATCGTCCTTTATCGAACTCATGATCTTTGCTCACCACCAGAAAATCGTACTTGTTTTCTTTCCAGCACAGTGAGCATACCTCCTTAAATTTTTGGAAAGTCATATCTGTGTTTACGTGATCGTCGTAGACGTGTCTCAGGTTCGTATCGTCCATCCTGAATAGGATGAGAAGATTAGCGTTATCTCTCAACATCTGTTTCGGGATGCGCGAGTACGTCTGACAGAGATAGAAACAGTCTATGGCCTTATGTCTACCCATACTGAAATAAGCCTGTATATTAAACTGTTTATCGCAAGCGACGTCGTCGAAAATGAATACAGAGTCGGGTTCAGCCTCGGACGGTGGAATAATTTCCGCGTTGTCGGAATAAGGGAAATAGCCCATACCTTCAATGAGTGAGAGGACCTTCGATAAACGTTGATACTTGGGCTGGTACAACGATTTAGAGTAAACGTACACGTTCTTGAAGCGTAGGCCGTTAGGTTCCTCCAACAGACTGATCATGGTGTTGGTTTTACCGCAATTCGAAGGTCCGCAGATGATGCAGCGGATAGTATCGGGTAACAACGTACCGTGTCTCTGAGGTAAAGCTCTACCCTCATCGTGATCGTTGTTGTGAACAGTTAAAGAATCTGTCTGTTTCTCGAGCCGCATGTTGACTACTACTTCATCTATATAATGCGCACACCTATATAAATGCTAATCAGTACGTGTCATGAGACGAAGAAGAGGGGGAGGATTGTTGGATAAGATAATCAATAATCTACCGTTTGAAGCGCATATACCTGGATACCAGTACTGCGGGCCGGGGACAAAGTTGGAAAAACGATTGAAACGGGGTGATCCTGGAATAAACGAGTTAGATCGACACTGTAAAGAGCACGATATCGCATACTCCAAGGTGAAAGATCTTGCAGGACGTCATACTGCAGATCGTGGACTTATCGAGAAATCGTGGAAAAGATTACTCGTGCCTGACTCAAAGTTGGGTGAGAAAGCTGCCGCGTGGGCAGTCACCAACGCGATGAAAGCTAAAGTCAAGATGGGTTCAGGTCTAAAGAAGAAGAAGAAGACTCAACGTCGTCAACGGCGTCCTACTACTACTACTACTACTACTAGACGCCGTAAGAAGAAGGGCGGAATTCTACCTATACTACCTCTGATCGCAGCGCTTGGAGCCGTCGCTGGAGGAGCTGCAGGAATCACGAAAGCGGTACAAAGTGCTAAGGCCAATACGAAACAATTGAACGAGGCTCAGAGACATAATCGTACGCTCGAAGCTATCGCTATGGGGAAAGGCATGTATCTACGACCTTACCCGAAAATAAAATGACTACCTAAACGTGCCCTTACTGAAACGGATCTGCGCAAGTACGCCACCGAGTTAAAAATCCCCTTCTTTAGAGGAGTATTTGCAAGAGATGCTTTACCTAGCGGTACTCCTTGGAAGATAGAGAACGCCGTCATCAATCTTGACGATGATAGCGGTAAGGGTACGCATTGGGTGGCGTATAAGAAAAACGGTGGACGGGCTGATTATTTCGATAGTTTCGGTGATCTAAGGCCGCCGCTCGAACTTGTTCGTTATCTCGGAGGAATACCCATCACCTATAATCATACTCGGTATCAAGAGTACGGTACCGTTTTATGCGGTCATCTTTGTTTAGCCTTCCTTAAATACTCGCGCTGACGTTCGAACTTAGTAAATATGTCTATGACGCTTACACTGACAGGTCAGAGTTCGAATCTGACAGAGAAATACTTCCCTCATATCCTGCTCGGAGAAGAGAATCGTGAAGAAGAATGGTTCATCGGACTGATCAATCTGGCCACGTTCAATTCCATACCGAACATTGACGAGCGTAATAATAAATTTTATTGTGACGATAAAGAGTATACAGTGCCTCCGGGTACCTATGAACTTGAGGCGTTGGATCGATTCTTGCGAAGGGAAGTCCCGAGTAACGTAAAGCTCTCGATTATCGGTGACCCTAGCACTTTAAAGAGCTATATCACTTGCAATAAACCTATCGACTTTACCCGACCTGGCACGTTTGCATCCTTGCTAGGGTTCGACTCGGTCATACTTCCTGCAGGGAAGACGCACATATCTACCAATACTGTGAATATTCTTCATGTGAATGTGATCCGCGTAGAATGCAGTCTCGCTAGCGGAGCTTACGTCAACGGAGAACCGAGTCATACCTTGCACGAGTTCAGCATGACCGTCCCGCCAGGCTATAAGATAGTGGAAGCACCTAACAATATCATTTACCTTCCGGTAACGAAGCGAGTAATAGAGTCTATCGCGGTACGACTTGTTGACGAACGAGGTGATATCATCAACTTTAGGGACGAGACGATATCGCTACGTCTGCATCTGAAACGAGTCGCTGGGGATGGGACTCGTACTAGATAAAACAAGACGGCGAAGTCTTCCTCGAAACATTGAGAGAAGGACAGTGAAAGTGTTAACACCTGCCAATAAACTCTATTTAAGGCGTCTAGGTTACTCGTTACGAAAATAATGGATGACACCGCGGATATTCTGAACATTGGGGAGTCTGCCGCTTTCGATACGGCCTTGAGCAGTTTCCAGTATCATTCCTACGCCTCGTATATTCCCGGTCCATTAGCTAACGGGAACGAGCTTAGGATATCTATCCAACAAGAAGGGTTATGCACACTACCGCACCGCTCTCTGATGCATATCAAAGGACGACTACTTTTGAATACGGGAGAACCTGGAAGTACTTCGAGGATTGTTAATAACGGAATACTGCATCTATTCTCAAGAATCGCCTATGAGATCAACGGCGTAGAGATTGATCAATCGAGAGATGTGGGTATTTCGACTCAGCTTAAAAACTATCTATCTATAAGGAATGGTTGGCAGACTCATCTTTCAAACGCCGGTTGGAGACTTGAAGGAGTTCACGTACACGCTGAAACAGGCATCTTTGACGTATGCATCCCTTTACGTCTCATACTAGGATTCGTCGAAGATTATTCTCGAATACTGATCAATGCGAAACAAGAGCTGGTGCTAGTTCGTTCGACCGGTGACAACAACGCTTTACAAAGAGCCCCACCTCCTGCTGCAGAGACGCCCTCTAGGATCGAGTTAAGTAAAATATCTTGGCTTGTACCGCATATAAAGATTGACGATATCAATCGTCTCAACCTGCTTAATTTCATCAAGAGCGGGAGGATCATCGAGCTACCTTTCCGTACTTGGGAATTGTACGAGTACCCTAACGTGCCCACCTCTAATCAACATGATTGGACCGTGAAAACGTCAACTTTGCTGGAAAAACCTCGTTACGTTGTTTTCGCGCTTCAGACCGGACGGAACAATACGACGGTTGCAGATAGAAGTATTTTTGATCATTGTAATTTACGTAATGCTAAACTCTATCTAAATTCTAACATGTACCCTTACGAGGATATGAACTTGAACTTTAGACAGGATTCCTTCTCGAAATTATACGAAGACTATGCTAATTTCCAGACTTCGTACTACGGAACGAGCGCCTCTTTACCTTTACTTGATCCTTCCCATTTCAAGTCTCATGCACCCATTGTCGTGTTCGATGCCAGCCGACAGGAAGATACTCTCAAGGACGGTATGGTGACATGCCGTATAACGTTCGAGACGGAGGAAAATATCCCGGTAAATACCAAGGCGTTTTGTCTAATCATACACGATAGAGTTGTCCGCTATAACCCTTCAAGCAGTGATGTTAGCAAAATGACATCTTAAATGAGGCAACATTGCGCAAAACTGGCGGAGGGGAGGTGGAAAGTTCAGTACACAACAATCTATATTAAAGGAACTGAAGAGTTGAGTCAGCTACAGAGTATCAACAACGCCGATAGCGACAAGTACAAAGCTTAAAAAATGTCTGAGTGCTCAGCGAATGGTTTAAGAATATTAAGTTTGATCGGACAAAACTTTTGCGATCTGACCAAGAGTGCGATGCGGAACGATACGAGTTCGGTTATTCCAGCTTTGCTTCATATGATAGTCTTGATAAACGAGTATAAAGAGTGCATTGATTTCAATAAGTTATCATGCTTCTGCGGTCAAGACGAGGTTGACACGGTCAAACGGAGGAAGAAAACTACTGACGCTTCTAAACGTTCACGTGGAAAGAAGAGTAAAACTACAGAGGAAACGAACGAGGAGCCTGCGGTAAAGAAGCTGCAAGACGGGTTGAGTGAACACTTTTAAAAAACTTTTTCACAGCTACTTGCAATGTATTAAACTTTTTAGGCGGACTTTTTAACGATTATTCTTAGAAATGTAACGAGCTCTTTTTAAAATAAAAAAGAATTAACGATTAACATTTTTGTTTTCTTTACAGGGTAAGGATGCGAGTGTACCCATGACTTTATTATTTAAGCTGATCCCATTTAAATAGTCTAAAAGGTTATGTACCATCATTGTGTTCTCTTTTCCAAGGCCTGGGTTCTAACCCCGACCGTTAGTGTATCAGACCGTCCTCTGAGAAGGCCAGGTTGTAATCTCGACTGTTATTGCAGCAAACTGTGCTCTGAGAGGTTCAGCTTCTAATCCTGACCATTCTCTGAGAGGTCCAGGTTATTGTACCAGACTGTACTCTGAGAGGAGCAGGTTCTAATCCTGGTCATTCTCTGAGAGGTCCAGATTATTGTAGCGGACTGTACTCTTGAGAGGTTCAGGTTATTGTACCAGACTGTACTCTGGGAGGTCCAGATTATTGTACCAGACTGTACTCTGGGAGGCCCGGGTTATTGTACCAGACTGTACTCGGGGAGGCCCGGATTATTGTACCAGACTGAACTCTGGGAGGTCCGGGTTATTGTACCAGACTCTACTCTGAGAGGTCCGGGTTATTGTACCAGACTGTACTCTGGGAGGCCTGGGTTATTGTACCAGACTGTACTCTGGGAGGTCCAGATTATTGTACCAGACTGTTCTCCGAGAGGTCCAGATTATTGTATCAGACTGTACTCAGGGAGGCCTGGGTTATTGTACCAGACTGTACTCTGGGAGGTTCAGATTATTGTACCAGGCTGTACTCTGGGAGGCCTGGGTTATTGTACCAGACTGTACTCTGGGAGGTTAGGATTATTGTACCAGACTGTACTCTGGGAGGTCCAGATTATTGTACCAGACTGTACTCTGGGAGGTCCAGGTTATTGTACCAGACTGTTCTCCGAGAGGTCCAGATTATTGTATCAGACTGTACTCAGGGAGGCCTGGGTTATTGTACCAGACTGTACTCTGGGAGGTTCAGATTATTGTACCAGACTGTACTCTGGGAGGCCTGGGTTATTGTACCAGACTGTACTCTGGGAGGTTAGGATTATTGTACCAGACTGTACTCTGGGAGGTCCAGATTATTGTACCAGACTGTACTCTGGGAGGTCCAGGTTATTGTACCAGACTGTTCTCCGAGAGGTCCAGATTATCGTATCAGACTGTTCTCCGAGAGATCCAGGTTATTGTACCAGACCGTTTTTTCTGAGAGGTTCAGGGTTGTAACCCTGACTGTGGCTGGTTATTGCACCAGTCTGTAACTAGCTACCTCGTACTGTACTCTGAGAGACTCGGGTTCTAACGACCACGTGATCGACACTGCTTTTGCATGACAAGTCACTTACCTGTCTGTAGACCACTTTTTACATACATGTTGACCAGTGTGCTGTCGATCAGTTAGCTGGAGTCCCAATTGGTCGGCCAGTTTTGCCGTCACTTTGTTCACCTAAGCATGAACTTGTCAACCAGTCGTTCCAAATCGGGTCGGCTACATGTCTCATCTAGCCTACGAGATATTTTTTTTACAGCTTATCGATCAGTTTGTATGATGATAGTGTGAACAATATGAACCTGTAACTATAGTACTTAGGTCTAGAAATTTAAATCATATCAATAATAGCAATCAGTCCTAGTTAAATATAATTGGCCTCCCCCTCAGCCCCTCTCTCTCTCTCTCTCCCTCTCTCAGAGTAGGAGGTGCCGGGTATAGCCCTCCTTCCCTCGAACAGCCTGGAAAAATACATATCTAAAATGATCTTTTCTATCTATCTCTCTCTCTCTCTTCTCCCCTCTTTCTATCTCTCTGTCTCTCCCTCTCCTCCTCTCTCTCAGAGTAGGAGATGATGGGTATAGCCCTCCTTCCCTTTTAGAAACTTTTCTAGCCATCAGATAAAGCTATTTCCATGAAAATTAGACCTTCAATTTTAAACAGCTACGTAAACTACTTTTAACATGTGTATAGAGGAGGGGAGAGAAATGTCTCTCTCTCTCTCTCTCTCTCTCTCTCAGAGTAGGAGATGACGGGTATAGCCCTCCTTCCCTTTTAGAAACTTTTCTAGCCATCAGATAAAGCTATTTCCATGAAAATTAGACCTTCAATTTTAAACAGCTACGTAAACTACTTTTAACATGTGTATAGAGGAGGGGAGAGAAATGTCTGTAATCTGGAGTGAGGACAGGTTGTAACCCTGACTGAGGCCGGTTATTGTACCAGTCTGTACTCAGAGAGACTTAGGTTCTAACCCTAACTGTTACCTTATGTACTCTAGGAGGTTCGAGTTGTAATCTTGGAGAGGTCAGGTAAAAAAAAACAATACACACACAGAAAACTCTATTTAATGAATATAATGATAAACATTTTTTTAAACAGATACACGCTAAATTAGTATATTTTTTTTCTTCAGTCAAGTCTTTTTTAAAGCACTAATGATAAAGGTATAGTGACATTAATTATTCACTTTTGTATTAATCAAAACATATATACACAGAAAACTCTATTTAATGAATATAATGATAAACATTTTTTTAAACAGATACACACGCTAAATTAGTTTTTTTTTTTTCTTCAGTCAAGTTACAGAACAAGAATACTTTTCTCAAGTCTTTTTAAAGCACTAACATTAGTGTGTTTTTTTAGTGACATTAATCAAAACATACGCCTGCTTTTTCTCAAGTCTTTTTCTAGTGACATTAATCAAAACATACGTACACTGAAAACTCTATTTAAACAGATACATACTAAATTAGCTTATTTCTTTCTCAAGTCTTTTTTAAAGCACTAACATTTTTTCTAGTAACATACTAAATTAGCATATTTTTTAAAGCACTAACATTTTTTTCTAGTTACTATACCTACAGAAAACTCTTTTTAAACAGATATGTGCTAAATTAGTTTATTTTTTCTCAAGTCTTTTTTTAAAAAGAGCACTAACATTGACATGAGGGATAGTAGATGCCTGCTCGCTTGTAGATCACTCACTGACACCCGTACATGATTGTCCAGCTTCAATCAGCGTCTCTTGGAGGGAAGTAGTTGGTTGCTCCCCTATTGAGTAATGACCCCAAGGTAGAGTTCTGTCTGATCCGGGTAACACGTATCGTTTATCATCGATAGAGCAAAGTTCAACCCGATTAAATTTTTGAGTGTAAAGTTTGAACCCTACAGCTCTTATTGAACGAGCTTCTCTCATGACTACTGTTTCATTAATTAAACAATTACGATAGTCCTCTAAAGAGAGCGTTCTTAACGCGCTACTCTTGACACCTTTAGCTTTGAGCATCTCACCACCCCCTTGTACAGCAAATGAATAGAGTTTAGGGCGTAAACCTATGAACTCAGTGATGACCTGACCTCGAGTCTCGTCTTTTAGTTTACTGAGTACCCCTTTATTTACTACATTGTCTTGTCCGTAAGTGGAGGTGTCCAGATACTCATTAGCTAACGGGATAAGTCGTCGGTAGGCGTCCTCGACTGTTATATAGTAGAGGAGCGAGTCTGTGTCAGTGTATTGGAGTTTTAGTGTACCTGGTGGGAAGGCTGGAACCATGACCTGGTAATGTAGGCCGTACATGACTACTTTAGAGATTTCCAAAATGGCGAATCCTGCGTAAATTGGCATATCAAAGTAAATCTCCTGCGGTTCCATCTCAATGATAACCAGGTTTTCTGATACAATCATACGGTTTTTAAAGTTTGGACTGGCTATAAGGTTACCAGCCCCAAATTTACCTTCCCACCTGGTAGTTATTTTTACCGTACGGTAGGCCCTCTTGTTAGATATAAGACGGCCGAATGCGGCGTTGTTCATCAATTTGAAAAACATGTTTTCAAACTGATTGCTCGCTTTGCTCCTCATTTCCGCGTTCAGCTTAATATACGGGGCCATCCACGGAGATTGTTTGAAACTGAGAACACGGTGGACTCTCGTCAGTTTCAACCCATTCACTAAACATAACTTTAGATGACGATAGTGAATGACGTACCTAGTCTTATCAGCTAGAGTCGTTAACAATTTCTCGTGTTTCCCTACGGGTGGAATCCCTTTCTCAGGACAGAACGGCAAGTCAGAATGAGCGTCATGTACATCTTGTGGATATTCAAGATCTACCTGCAAGATATAGCCTGTATCCGCATCGTCCTCCACGTTTAGCACGTTCAAGCGTTCAATTTCATCATCTTCAAGCCATCTGAACCCTCCATAGGGTAATGAGCTCAACATGCTAAATGAATAGAGTCCATTCACGTCTAGATAAACGAGGTAAGACTCTGGTTTGGAACGGTCAAATGAACTCATATAACGATTATTAGCTACAGAATGACGATTAGCTACGAAACATATCCCTCCTCGAATAGCTCCCTCAATGAATTGATGCATATCTACGTCATCTATTAATTCGAGCCGTACCTGGGTTATTCTCAATAGAGCTTGGTACGCTAGACTGGGAGCCGTAAGAGACCATCCGGGATCGAGCCTATACGTTTTCATACAAAGATCACGAAAGTTCTCAAAGACGTCAGCTAGTAGTGTTACGTCGGTATGAAGGTAGAGGTTCGAGTAATCCCAAAGATTCTTACATTCGAATAGCCGCCAAACCTCACAGGCGTGAACATAGTCTTCCTGAGAGATATGAGTATCCGTGAGCGCGTTATAAAATTTATCTTTGCTCGGTAACTGAGTCTCGTTCAGCCGCTCAAATGAATCTATATAGTCATAGGGGAACACCCCTTTACGAGCAACTAGTTTGAAACGTTCATCATCAGGATGACACTTACGAGTGATTTTAAGCTGCTCAGGTTCGAGGTAAGATACGCATTTCTCTAGGGAGGTACATAGAAAGCTGAAACTATCTATAATTTTAATTGTGATCCCTCGAAACCCGTGCCGAATATACTTCATGATTACTTTGAATCTTCCCATTGTCTCGCCAATAACCTTAACTTTCCCTGGATTGACAAGAACGCTCTCCCCTGTGAACGGATCAGTTTCTCTACGTTCAACAAGTGATTCGAGAAGGAAAAAATTATCGTAGCAACGTGCGTTATGAATAACCACGCTCAGATGACTAGGGTTCTTGTAATTAATATTACACCCTGCGTGACTGCTACCACGATAAAGTCCTGTCAAGTGACAATGATCCATAACGCGGATATCATCATTCGCGTAGGGTTTTTCACAAATATGACAATGTGTAGCCGTATTGTGAGCATCTCTTTGAGCAGGTGTTAGCGGCGTCATTGGAACTACAGTACTATAATAATCTAGTACGCGCTTTGCCGTATCTACGAGAGCTTCAACAAATTGGTCTGTACAATCTTTCCCCGTGAAGTGACGATACTCCGAGAGATTATCATTAAAAATGCATTTAGTGTACATGCCTACAGAATAGGCTACATGACTCTGTACATTCTCAGTATAGGAAAATTTCGTGTCAGGATCACACGTTTCTATAGGCACGAGTAAACTCTCCAAGTCGGCGTACACAATAAATCCTGTTTTCTCCTGTTGTTTATACTGTGAGAACGTCAGGAATTTATTTTCCCCTTGAGGGAATGTACTCCTTACCGCTCCAAATTTTTTACACGTTTCTTTATGTTTTACAAGTTTATTTTCAGTCAGAAAAGAGCTCAAACAACGGTCACAAAAATACCTACGTCCTACGTTAGACGTTGGTGTTAGTTGAGGGTTTATTAATCGCGACAGATTTTTGATTGCACTGAAATGATAATTTTCCGTCCCATGTACTTTTATCATGAATAAATGAACATGTCTAGCACACTCATTAGCGCTGACATGCACGGGAACGATCACTATCTTTTTAGAGTTGTCTGCAGTGTCCACATAAGAATCACTACCTTCGTGGTTTGCAGTGTACACATTAACAGATATATCGTTAAGCCTTTCGAAGCGTTCAATATATCTCATTTCGAACGGAAGCGGAATCCCATCTAGATTCAACACGTCACGAAAATTAGGATAAGACGATAAACGCTGAGCTTTCCCTGTCGGCTCAAAGAGGCACGCCAATACGGATACTGGGAAGCAAAGTCCTTCTTCAGCTTGAACATTTATCAGCGCTCTACGTGCGGCTATAGTTTCAGGGATTTGAACGTGGGCACCGATCGTGAAAGCCGAGTTTTTCGATAAATTTACTCTCATTTCCAACGTACCGTTGTACATCCACCCTGAGTCTCTAGAAACAAAGCCCTCAATCTGAGCAAGGAGTGGGAAGACCACGTTATTCTCATATTTCTCTTCTAAGTTTAGTGTGTTAAATATATCGTATAGAGAAGAATTGAAATAACCCTTTTCAATTCTATCATCAGTAGGATGCTTAAACTCGCAAATGAGGCTACAATTTACCTTTATAGGGCCGTTCGCGTTCGATTCTTTTTCTACAGTTTTTACATAAATATCTCCACACGCAACGAGAAACTGTACGACATCCTTGTAGGGTAACTCGTTACTGATTGAGTACGTCTTTATACGTCGAGCGTATGCTTGCTCAATAAGTTTAATAGATAGTCCTAGTGGCTCCAGGTAAAGCCTAAACTGAGTATATCCCGTACCTAAGTTTCGTGATAAGGTCAAAAGTCTTTGGATCTGTATGTCTATATTGTCATGGTCTGATATCAGTAGACTCGAGGTCTTAATCTGGCCAGGTATATGCTCAATGTAAGCGTTATACAACTTCCCTTCACGAAGTGCAACGTCATGTTTCAAGTATCTAATTAAAAGTCGTTCATTAGCGTCTAGATCTGTGAGAGTATACACCCTATTCCCATTAGTTTGCCGAGATACAATTATAGGAGGTGATAAACGCAAACGTTTTGTCGGTGGTTCTGTCATGTTCGGGTACACTCTGCTCTAAAACGGCCCTACTCTCCCCTCAGTATTATCTTCTTCATTTCGGGTCAACTTGCTCTATGATCTCTTCGAGCGGCTCTGAGACAGCTATAAAAACAAACAGGGACATCTAGTCAGCTGTTCATGAAGCCATGATATACAAACATTGAAGCTAATGTGTGTTTAATTCAGGTCTGAATCGTCTGTGTAGAGGAAGTGAGCCTGCATTTACGTAGAGTAAGAGTGAGAAGGATCAAGGTTCAAATCTAGGTCGCGTGTACTGGGGTGTGATTTTCTCAAAAAAAGGTTTACGATTCTACTTCATGCAAAAGCGAGTACACTTCTTAAAAATATAACCCTTTTCTTATATCTAAAAATATTAGCGTATAACTCTAACGGGTAGTAAGACGTGATGCTAGGAACTGAATACCTCTAATTAGATTAACTAAAATCATATTAAATGTATGACTCGAAAATACATTCGATTGTCCTGATGTAGACAGTAAGATTGGGGTTCGAAGTAAAGTTTGTTAGAGGATTATACATTAGAACTTAACTCTCTACCGTACGTGATTTATATATAACACTTTAGCACAACTTAATGCTAAAAAACTTTTAAGGAAATCTTTCAAATTTGCTTTCTACTTGCAGCAACGCCTGTGAAACTCTATTCCTACTACTTGTATAGCTTGAATGCTTATCACATTATCTAAGCTTAAAGGTAATCTCAAGTTTTGTCTTGGTTCGTCATATAACAATTGAATACTTGCATTTACTATTATTGTTATTATCATATGGGTTATTTAAAGCTAACATTGATAATGTTTTAGCGCCATCATTCAGCATGACTGAGATTTGAACGAATCAATGAGGAAGCGTAGACTATTATGTATTATCTTACCACCCGTTCGGTTTATACGCTAATGTGTAATGGTGAGATGAAAAGAAAGTTCTACAGTTAAACGTGGAATCCGAACCATGGTGGCGGTCTGACATTCGCAAGATAACCTGAAGGAAGGTTTTTTTGAGAAAATATGCGTTATTATTATTTGTAAAATCACAGAAATTAGAGGAAATGAAATCACATTTGCGTAGAGTTGAAAAAAAATACATATTTCGATTAATGGTGAGATGAAATGAAGGATCTACAGTTTAACGTGGAATCCGAACCACGGTGGAGGTCTGACATTCACAAGATAACCTGAAGGAAGGGTTTTTTTGGGAAAATATGCGTTATTATTTGTAAAATCACAGAAATTAGAGGAAAAGAACCAACATTTGCGTAGAGTTGAAAAAAAAATACATCTTTCGATTAATGGCAAGGTGAAATGAAGGACCTACAGTTTAACGTGGAATCCGAACCATGGTGGTGGTCTGACATTCACAAGATAACCTGAAGGAAGGGTTTTTTGAGAAAATATGCGTTATTATTTGTAAAATCACAGAAATTAGAGGAAAAGAACCCACATTTGCGTAGAGTTGGAAAAAAATACATCTTTCGATTAATGGCAAGATGAAAAGAAGGATCCCCAGTTTAACGTGGAATCCGAACCATGGTGGAGGTCTGACATTCACAAGATAACCTGAAGGAAGGGTTTTTTTTGAGAAAATATGCGTTATTATTTGTAAAATCATAGAAATTAGAGGAAAAGAACCCACATTTGCGTAGAGTTGAAAAAAAATACATCTTTCGATTAATAGCAAGGTGAAAAGAAGGATCCCCAGTTTAACGTGGAATCCGAACCATGCTGGTGGTCTGACATTCACAAGATAACCTGAAGGAAGGTTTTTTTTGGGAAAATATGCGTTATTATTTGTAAAATCACAGAAATTAGAGGAAAAGAACCCACATTTGCGTAGAGTTGAAAAAAAATACATCTTTCGATTAATGGCAAGGTAAAATGAAGGAACTACAGTTTAACGTGGAATCCGAACCATGGTGGTGGTCTGACATTCACAAGATAACCTGAAGGAAGGGTTTTTTGAGAAAATATGCGTTATTATTTGTAAAATCACAGAAATTAGAGGAAAAGAACCCACATTTGCGTAGAGTTGGAAAAAAATACATCTTTCGATTAATGGCAAGATGAAAAGAAGGATCCACAGTTTAACGTGGAATCCGAACCATGGTGGAGGTCTGACATTCACAAGATAACCTGAAGGAAGGTTTTTTTTGAGAAAATATGCGTTATTATTTGTAAAATCATAGAAATTAGAGGAAAAGAACCCACATTTGCGTAGAGTTGAAAAAAATACATCTTTCGATTAATGGCAAGGTGAAAAGAAGGATCCCCAGTTTAACGTGGAATCCGAACCATGCTGGTGGTCTGACATTCACAAGATAACCTGAAGGAAGGGTTTTTTTTGGGAAAATATGCGTTATTATTTGTAAAATCACAGAAATTAGAGGAAAAGAACCCACATTTGCGTAGAGTTGGAAAAAAAATACATCTTTCGATTAATGGTGAGATGAAAAGAAAGTTCTACAGTTTAACGTGGAATCCGAACCACGGTGGAGGCCTGACATTCACAAGATAACCTGAAGGAAGGGTTTTTTTTGAGAAAATATGCGTTATTATTTGTAAAATCATAGAAATTAGAGGAAAAGAACCCACATTTGCGTAGAGTTGGAAAAAAATACATCTTTCGATTAATGACAAGATGAAATGAAGGATCCCCAGTTTAACGTGGAATTCGAACCATGCTGGTGGTCTGACATTCACAAGATAACCTGAAGGAAGGGTTTTTTTGAGAAAATATGCGTTATTATTTGTAAAATCACAGAAATTAGAGGAAAAGAACCCACATTTGCGTAGAGTTGGAAAAAAATACATCTTTCGATTAATGGTAAGATGAAAAGAAGGATCCCCAGTTTAACATGGAATCCGAACCACGGTGGAGGTCTGACAATCACAAGATAACCTGAAGGAAGGGTTTTTTTGAGAAAATATGCGTTATTATTTGTAAAATCACAGAAATTAGAGGAAAAGAACCCACATTTGCGTAGAGGGAGAGTTGAAAAACCCCCCATACTCTGTACATCCTACCTGAAAAAAAACATATTTCGATTGATTTGATTAATCCTAGAAATGATTGTAATAAACATACCTTCAAAGTTTATCAGCGCCGTCTTGCTGTTTTTAGAAATACCCCGGTAGACTAGGAGTAGATCGGCTTTGGAGAGCTCCTTCAGCTGAGCGTCGGTAAGCAGGGAAAATCGAGCCGGTAACCACACGTTATATTTGTCCTCCAACAAAGTGAGAACTCTGCGTCCATATCTCGTCGTCACGCCTTTTATATTAGTGATATAATAACCATGACCTATCTCTAAATCTGTCAGCTTCCTTGACACTATCTCACTCGAACCGATTGCTGACAAAAGCGATGCTGAATATTCACTAGACATTCTTGATGATGTTGTTTAGAATATAAAGATTTAAAAGATAATGGATTCTACTTAAAGGGGTAACTCAATATATAGAAATAAACTACTCCCCCTCTCCAGGAGGCGGCGCGAAAAAAGGGTTTGACTCCGCCCTCTTTACTGCGTGAGAAGTCCCCCTCTTGTAAAATTCTCACAGACCATTTCCTCCCAAAATGAATCTGAGACCCACGCAGATGTTAACTTCCTGCGAAACAGATGTTAACTTCCTGAGTTAAAGCACTCTCTCGGTTAGGGGAGCAGAGCCGGCCCCCCCTAATTTACAGGAAAACATTTTTCACGTGTCAGCAGCCGAGTAGGGAAAGAACAAGGGGGACTAAGCTGCCAGGAAAACATTCTTCATTTGTCACCACCGGAAAGAAGGACCTTTTTCTCAACTCGGGCTTAGAGAAGCCTGAATCATAACACTAGGATTAAAGGTTAACCCTTTTTAGTTCGTGGGAAACTTATAACGAGATTCTTTTTCTCGACCAATAATACCAGCCTTTCTCTAATGCCACACCCCCTTCTCCCACGTCTCTTCCAAAGCCGCGAAGTATTCTGAACCAATCATACAACCCGTCCCCCGCGACCACCGTCTCCTCTGGTGACTCAGGATCATCCCCCCTCATCTGCCTCACACCTCCTCCACCCTCCCCCCTACCCTCCCAATGTCCCGAAAATCCTATGCATCTATAAGCGCCCATAAGAATACCCCCTCACACTACTTCCTGTGCCCTGAAAACCCTAAAAGCATGTTACTTACTTGCATAGCCTATTATATAGTGGGGTTTCATCGGAGTAGGAAGAAGGTGGGAGAACTGAACACACGCTTGGTGACGTAAACGGTGGCTTCAAAAAGTCACGTACCCATCTGTTGATACTGCTCCATCAGATTTTCAGCCTATTTCTTCAATCATCCGATGTTTTGAGAGTAGTTCATCTTTCTACCATCAGGGGGCAGGTGAATAGTTATTCTCTAGACGTCTTCCATGACGGACGGCCCATTACACGATTGTAGAATCGGAGTGTGAGGACTACGTCTTGTAGGAACATCGTAGCTCTCAGACCCACTTGTCAGTTTTGGATGCGAGGTGTAGGCCAGCGTTGGTGGTTAATAGTGTGAGCAGATTCAATTGGTAAGTACATGAACAAATTAATTATATTGAATTGGATTATATTGTTAGATATATTGTTAGATATATTGTTCAGCATTGTTTTATTATGTCTCACTAACTTACGTGAACTACAATAGAGAAGATTACCATTGTAGGGTCCTATTAGCGTTGATATCATTGGAGCGGGTAGTATGATTTATTGAGAGTTATGCGTTAATGGCAGCATGGGGCGGGTCCTTTTGTAACATAATGCACGATAATGTTACAAGGGGAGGGGGGCATCTACCTCCTTGCCAAATTTAAATGTTTACCATACCAAAAAGTTTTTATATAAGTATATAAAATTTAAAGGGCCCCAAACCCTCCCCATTCACAGTCCTTCATTTTTAGTTTTAAAAAGGTCCAGCCATTTATGGCTTTTGGGAAGGAGGTCAAGGGGGATTTTATACTTACGTCACAAATTTCAATCTTCTGCCACTGATAATTAGTTGTTTTTTTTAAATTTGAAACCCCTCATTTAACAAGCCCTCACTTAGTAATTTCAATTATAAGGTTCTTATTTTTTTTGTGTGTAATTCTTCTAAATTTCTAAGAAATTTAAATTGTGTACTTTTCCTTAAAGCTTTTTCTCTTAATATCCCCCACCCACCCCCGTTCTGAATCCCATTTTAAAATAAAAAAATCATATTTTTATTGTTATTTGTAGAGATCTCTTCAACGGTTTTGGTCAATTCCATCCCGTTTACATTTTTTTGATGAAAATTCTGTCCCAATCATTAAAGTCTCTCATGTAAATTCCGACCTGTCACTAGAAGGGTGCTATGTAAATTTCGTCCTATAATTATATTTATTTATATATTATTTATGTTATGTTAGCACATAGAAATTAAAAAGATGTTATTAAATATGGAAGGTTAGGTTAGGTTAAGTTGGGGGTCACACGTGATACAAAGTTCCTAGGACGGCGGGTCACAATTTGAACCTCCCGTCAGTTGATTATTCACAGTTGGTCCCAAACCCTTCAAACTATAGTTAGATTTTTTCCTTGTTTTATATTGTATTTAGTATGTTGTTCACATATAACACGTGATTGAATTCACACCAAATTATGCTAATGATGGGATTGAATTTACAGTGTATAATGCAAATGACGGTATGGAGTTAGCACAGGATCTTAAAGTAATAAAATCTACGAGACAAAATTTACGTCAACCACTTTATACATGACTGTCAAATTACCATTTTCTACCTAAGCAAATGTTTACTAGTTTAGATCCCTATCTATAGACTCCCTCCGTCCATCGTTTCCTTGACCCCATTTTGAAATTTAGCATTCATAGACATTTCAGGTTATCTTATGTAGTCCCTTTACCTACCTATCAAATCTCAGCTTTACAGCTCATATAGAGGTTGCTAATATTTTTTATGGCTACACATACACACTATTTGCATTATATAGGCCGATATAAATTTCAATATTACGCTTGGCCATCAACATTTAATTACATTCTATTCTATTTAGATAGGGATTATATGAAGTGTATACGCATTTACGTGGAGGGAGGCTGGGAAATTATTTAGGAAAAAATACCTCTCACTATAACCTACCGGGTATGTTGCAAGTATAATACCCGTATCACACGACACTACCTCCTATTTGAAATCCATTATGCTACCTAGCACTAGCTACCACGGTCATCATATAGCGTCTTCTGAATCAGAAAAAGTATACTTGTTCTGCCTCATGGTACTGGCTACCATACTAGTTTTGAGGATAGAACAGGAGCTATTTTCATACTAGTTCTGACACTAATTTGTGTAATTCGACCAATCAATGCTCGCTGAGACTGTGTGTAGAGAAATGGTAGAAATGACGGCAACATAGTCATTGGATGTGATTTTGTTGTTGGCAGAAAATTATTCTAAACATCCTTGTTTGTATGATACCAAATTGCCACTATATTGCAATATATTTAATATATATATTTAATTAAAAACATGTAATCTAAAAACGACAAACTGTGTTCCAGACCCAATTTTAATTTAAATAAACTTGATAGCATGCCAAACTTGGGTGGTTGTTTATTTAGAATATAAAGTGTGCGTAGGCCTAAACAAGAACATTTGTGTATCAAGAATACCGTACTTGGACACCCATGGGCTTAGGGCCTCTTGACCACATCGTAAATAAATTAATACAAATTTAGGGAGATACTAAACGTTAGTGTCACCCCGAATGTATCCTACCTAACCTCTGAATGTATAATTTTTAGTATCCCGTGACCATTATTCCAATATTTCGTATTTCCAGCCATTCCCATTCCCATGTCCATATTATTTTCCTACGCTCCCTCTCATAATTTTCAATATCATTATTAATAATTAATGCAGCTGGTGCACCCAAAATTAATCTCTGAAGTTCCATAAATATTTGCACTAAAACCTAGAACCAAACTAGCAGCGTGTGAATACTTTAGTCCCGTTTCTATTGTACTAGCTAGTGTACAGATATTTAGTTGCTAGCTAGCACACTTGATTTCTAGTACAAGCAAGTGTCGTGTGATGGATAGTAGCTTAACATATCTCATATGAGCCTTTCGGCTGTTGCCCGACCTTGAATATTCACCTTGACAGAAGCGCTAAGCTAGGTCATCAGAGAAAGGGCTAAATATGCTTTGTGAGTTACAAGCAGCAGCCGCTAGCCCTTATCCTCATGGTATGAGGGTGAAACAATGAATGGGTGAAACCGTTGAGTGATGCTGTAATAAATACAATATTATAAATTAATACCCTTTGAGTGAAATAATGGTGATTATGAGTTATGTCGATGTGGTTAGGGGTTTGTAAGGATTATTTTACTTTTCTGGGATGGGGTAGGTTGGTATATCGGGAATGATTGCTTGTGGGTGATGGCGTAACGTGAGTCCGGGAGTGGGTTGGTAGGATTAACTTCCGGGATATGGTCTGGCGTGGATGGTTACATTTCCATTCCCCATCTGGGCCGACAACGGTGCCAGTATTATCCTCTGACTCGTAAAAAACCTAGTCGGTTATCCCAGTGGCGTCCGGCCATGACTAAGGTAGTAATGGCATGAAATGTACGATTATGCGTGAAGATTTATTTAATTACTTTTTTGTGTGTTTTGTGCGTACCTATGCCAGTCTAGGTCTTTTGTGTTTCCTGTGTTCGTCTGGGTCGTAGCGTCCTCGTGATCTTATGATTGTGTTTGTGTGTGAGTCGCTTTGTTCGTAGAACTTCTTGTTCCTTTCATTGTATATTTCTTGTAGTTGCCTGCTCTTCGTCATGGTGTGTAGGTCAACTGATCTGGTGTAACAGTTAGTCCCGGTGATCGTTCTAAGGATTTTGTTCTGAGTGGCCTGCAATTTATTAAGTAGGTGTCCTGATGCGTAGATCCAGGCTACGCAGTTGTAAAGTATGATCGGTTGAATGACTGCTCTGTAAATAATCAATTTTGTGTGTTCTGTTAGTTGGTTTCCTTTTAATAGTGGATATAATGGTACGAATCGGCCTATCGCTTTTTTGTTTGTTTGTTCTATGTGTTTTTTTCCACGTTAATCTCTTATCTATTGTTGTGCCTAAATACTTGACGCATGTCTGTATGGGTATTTCTGTGTTAAATAAGATGAATGGAGCTGGTGGGTTTTGAAGCCTTTTAGATATTACTAGTGCTGCTGATTTGTCTGGGTTTACTTTTATTCTCCATTCAGTGAACCATTCCTGTAGTGTTATTAGATATATTTGGATTCCTAAGCTCGCAAAATGTATGCTTCTGTTTTGTGCGTAGACCATGGTGTCGTCTGCAAACTGTCTAACTTTAATTCTCGGGTCTGTCGGTATATCTGATACGTAGATGTTGTAGAGGTGTGGTAATAGACTGGAGCCTTGGGGGACTCCCACCTTAATTTGATGTGTCGGGGACATTTTACCCTCCATTGTTACCTTGAATGTTCTAAGACTAAGGTAGCTGGCGACCATGAGTACGAACCAAGAGGGGAAGCCAAGTATGATTAATTTGTGAAGTAGGCCAATGTGCCATACTTTGTCGAAAGCCTTCTCTAGATCTAGGAATATAGCGATCAGATCAGATATTAAATTAACTAGTGGGTTGGCGGTGGAGTTCTTATTTGTGAAACAGATTTGATGTTCTGGAATAATTTTTAAACTACTGGTGATTTGTTTAAGTCTTCTAAGGATGATTTTTTCAAATAATTTGCTAAGCGAAGGGAGGGGACTGATAGGCCTTTTGTTTTGGGGAAACATCGGGTTTTTACCAGGTTTGGGTATCGTTATCACTTTCGCCAGCTTCCAGCCGTCCGGGAAATGGCAGAGGTAGAGTAGTGAATTTAGTATGGTCAACAGTATCCGTACTGCCTTTGGTGGTAAGTGTTGTACAACCTCGTTTGTGATGTTGTCGTGTCCTGGAGCTTTTTTCCTGGAAAGTTTCTGTATATTTGATTTAAGTTCTTCCAGTGTGATGTCATCTGCCTGCGTGTCGTTTGGATTGAACAGATATTCCCTCACTGATGTGGTGGCTTCCTTGGTGAAGTTTGATTTTTGTGGTTTTTGGTTGGGTGTGAACTGCTTTTCTAGTGTCGTGGCTATGGCCTCCGCTTTCTCCGAGCTTCTGTAGGCCATGCCATTTTCTCCGTGTGGCTGGTACTGTCCTGATTCTTTTATCGCCCCTTAGTTGTTTTGTAATTTTCCATGTTTTCCTAGTGTCGGTGGTGCTAGTGTATGTGATATAAGTGTTCCATTTGTCTAACCTGATGCTTTTGACTGTTCTTCTAACCCGTGCTTTTAATCTATTGTAGGCTACTCAGTGTCGTGGGGTTCTAAAAGTCTGCCAGTCCCTCCTGGCTTCCCTTTTTTGAGCTATGAAGAAATCTAGTTGTGGGTATTTTTCCGGAGGTCGTGTGAGATTGGCTCCCTGGTTGTACTCTGTCTGTAGGCTTTTTGTACGGTCGACGTGGACAAGTGAAGCGTTGCTTCAGCTTCTTCCGTGTTTTGAATGTGGTGTACCTCTGGAAGTGTGTCTTCCAGTGTTGTTTTGAAAGTGTCCCAATTACATGTTATTTGGTTGTTTGTGAGCTATTTTATCTCAATATCTGCGGTAATCATTATCTCGCAGAATATTGGGTTGTGGTCTGAATCTAACTCGTGCAGTACCGTGAGGTCTTCTGGTGTGATTCCTATATCTGTTAGAACTACATCTATTATGTCTGGTTGCTGTAGGTAGTTTGAAGGGTAAAATGTTGGTTCGTTTGGTGCGATCACTAGGTAGTTGTTGTTGTCCGCGTGTTCGTTAAGTGTGCGGCCATTCGCAGTCGTTGTTCTACTGTTCCAGTTAGTGTGTTTACAGTTTAGGTCTCCTGCAAGTACTATGTTTCCTGTCTGTGTAAGTTCGCCCAAGTCTTGTGTCTGTAGCGTCGCCTGCGGCGGTTTTTATGTGGCCGCGAATAGAATACTCCCCCTGCGTGTGTTGACATCTGTAGCTTCTATTGTTACTAAATCTTTAAAATGGTGTTGATATTGTGGGAGATTTCTTTTGATAAAGAAAGCTGTCCCTCCTCCTGTTTTATTTACTTTATCCGACCTGTAGTTTTCGCAGCCGTAAAAGTAGACATTTTTTGTTGGATTTAAATATGTTTCGTTTATAAGAGCTATGTCTATTGCGTAATTGTTAAGTAGATTTTCTAATTAATTTGATTGCTGGAGGATTCCATTCGCGTTCCACACAAAAACGCGCAGTATGTCCTTTATCAGTACCTTATTTGTGTCCATCATCAATCAGTAGAGAAATATTCTGTTAGTTCTTCTATCACTAACATCAATTTTTCTGCCGTGTCATTTGCTTGCCTTAGCTGTGTAAGGTATGGTTTGAAGTGGGTTTTTAATTTAATTATATTTAAATCTTTAAAAAAGTTAAATAACTTCTTGATGTCGGAGGCTGTGGAGGTAATTTTGGGTGGCTTGCTGTGGGGGCCTTGTTGATTGTCGCACAACCTGGCTGTATTGTCGGCTTGTGGACGCGACCTCTGATTGGCGCGTTTCGGCCACTGTCTTCGGTCTTGGGGGAAGTGTCGGGAAGTCGGTGTGGGGGGATTCATCTCTGTTGAGTGAGTGCTTCCTGTTTAGCAGTGTGTTGTGAGAGTTTCTCGTCCAAGAGTTTTCTGTAAACTGGGTATTTGCTGTAGTTGGCGAAGTGATCACCTCTACAGTTCACACATCGTGCCGGGGTGGTGGTGTTCTTCTTTGGTCATTCCTTAGTGTCGTGCGCTGACAGGCATTTGACACATCTCGGGTTGTTTTGGCAGTTGTTTCTTGTGTGTCCGAATCTCTGACATTTATGGCATTGAGCTATCTTGTATAGGGGAGGGACGTATGGTTCAATTCGTACTCTAGTATTGTTAATAAACTTCGTCTTGTAAATGTCTGTGATCTGGTTGTTTTTTGCAAGTGTCGCCTGGAATGTCGGGAGAAGTGTGCCCGTCTGAGTAGTGCCTGTCGCCGGTGTTTTTTTTAGTGAATTGCCTAATATGCGTTACGGGGTAGCCTAGCCCCACAAGTTCTTGCTACAGATCCTCCGTGAGCATGTTTGGGGGTAACCCCTTGTCGAACACTTGGATAGGCTTGTATCTTGGGAATGAGTAGGTGTGATATTCTTTTTTTAAGTCTCTTAGTAGGTGTTGCATCAAGTCGAAGATTTGCTTGGTGGTGGTGTGGATTTTGAGTCCGTACTTTTAGGAAATACACATTGGTATTGTTTCCCAATTCCTTAGCGTACTTGGTTATCCTCATGTAATGTTGTGTACCTCTCGTTACTATTGGTGGTAGTCTTAGTTTGGGTGTCTCTGCTGGTGTATCGTCGGTCATAGTCACTTCGTTTTCATTTTCGGCCCTTTTCAGGGCGTCTAATTAGTTTGAGGTCATGATGGTTTTTTTTTATGTTTGCTTTAGGTCCACTTTACAATTTCTTTTCCTGTTAAGTTTGGTGGCCAGTGTGAAAGTCTCTTGTCCGTCCGTGTCTTATTCAATCTTTGTATCATCGCTAGCCGAGTATTCTGATATCATTTGTGCTATTTGTGGTTTTGAGTTACATGTGTCGGTGGCGGTGCCATTTCGCGCATCTCTGAAAAGTACAGGCTAGTGACCAGTGTGGAAGGGCTAGAGTGCCCCCCTCTGTGCAGTGTGGGTGGGATTGACTGTTGTGTGGTGTCCCGGAGGATGGACTCCGACGTATTGGTTCTTCCCGCTACTAGCCACCGAAACGTCCGTCCCGAGTTTAGTTAAAATGTAAGTGAAGGATTCCCCGGAGGGTGTGAGACAAATGTCGGACAATTAGCTAAAGCTCGAGGCTAACACCTGGCGCGCATAAGGGAGGCAGGACGAGACCTTGACCTCCCATATCTCATATGATCACTTATTATGTTCTTTTATAAGTGTACTAACACGACGAGCACGGATCTCTATGACACGTCACCGTTATGAAATGTCATCCGTAGCACGTCGTATGGCTGAAATGCGAGCATCGATCTTTTTAATGGCGTCATACGATCGATTACGCCGCCATTTTCCCGTCATTCATGTCATAATTTAGTCACATAACCTACGGCTAGACCTACAACACTGGTGTTTCTTTTTAAGGCTATGCTGACCGTTTGGATTTAAAATATTTGGCTAGGGACATGTTTTCATAACTTAAACATTTTGTAGGCCTAATTATGTTTTTTTATCGTTATTACAGAGAATTGTGTTTTTAAGGCTAGGAAAGACAGAGTAAAATATTCGGCTTGGTATATGTTTTCATAACTCAAACGTTGTGTAAATGTAATAATGTCGCAGGTTCTTACAGCTATGTGTTTTCCCCTACCGGCATTTACGAGCAATTGTGACAGATTTCTCTTTGGCAGCTTGTAAAACATCTCTGAAGAGTTAAAACTCTTTTTAGGTCTACATAGCATCTGTCAGCAGTGTTGATCCAAACAATGGACTCATGAAAGAAAACAGTAAGTTTAACTATCTTAAAAAAAAACTAGATAACTTTTTAATTTGTATCCCGAGTATAACTAAGCCTACACAATATTAGTTAATTATGTATGAGTTTAACTAGGCCTACACCATATTTGCTAATTATGTGTAATTTTAATTAGGCCTACACAATATTAGCTAAATATATATGAGTTTAACTAGGCCTACACAATATTAGCTAATTATGTATGAGATTAACTAGGCCTACACAATATTAGTTAACGATGTATGATTACAGTTATTTTCAAATGACCCATACATACTGTCTCCCTAAGCGTATACAAGCCTAGATGGGGACAAAACCTAAGAACTCTACCTTTTAGGTGAATTTTATTTCTCTAAAAAACCTGAAAATTACAAAATGTATAGGCCTACTATTACTACACTCACAAATATGCGGTGAATCCTATGATACTAAATTAACAATTATTAAAAAAAAATTCAATGTTACATTGAACCACACAAACCCAAACTTACCAAAGTAGCGCAGGAACAAGTATTGTTGAAAAATTTGTAAAATTACACAACAACACAGGTACCTCTATTATAGAACCAGATTGACTGATCTGACACCTTAGCTCAGTGAGTAGCGTGTCTACAGAAGTAAGGGTCCCAGTTTCGATACCCGGCATGGTCGAAAAATGTATCATTGGTGAAATGTGGGTTTACCCTTTCAAAGTGATGAATTAAAGTCCGGGGACTGGTTGTTGTGCTGTCCTAGTCTTATGCCGGGATCACGATCAACTAAATTTTAACTTAACCTAACGTTCACATAAAGTTAACTTAAGAAAACAGATGTGTGATCACTAGGGGGCGGATTTATAGGCACTAAAATTAAAAAAAAGACAGTCAAATAGGCACAAAAAATCACAAAAATTGGAACATAAATAGGCATAATAAAGTATAAAAGGCAATCAATAGGCACTAAAAAGAAAAATAGGCACATAGATAGGCATATTAACGCAAAAAAGGGCACCAAAACACACAAAATTTTGATTATTCACTCTTAAAATCCAGCATACACTTTCCATAAACACATATTAATTACTATTAGAGTTAATTATTAAATACTTCTCAAGATTTTCAGGTGTAAATTTTGTTCTGCTGTCTGACAAAATGTTTTTATACTGTAATATAAACTTCTCTCGACTTCACATGAAGTCATTGGGCAAAACTTCAAACAAGCTATTTCAGCTGGGCTAAGCTTGACTTTTGAGAGTGGTGTAGTTTGTCCTTCTAAGATGTACTCAATACTTGCCATCACTTTCCACCCAGGGTTTCGCTGCAATATTCTGTTAAATTTGTCGACGATGACTGTGACAACTGAGCCAGGAGCCTGATTCAGGTTTTCTTCTATTCCCCGCATTATCTTCACAGCTTTCACAAGATGCAAATCCCTCGCCTCTAAAGCTGTGATTGCTCCAGGAAGATTTCCAAAATTGCTTTTTACGTATGCCAGATCCGCACTGACACTTGAGCTGGAGATGGCAGCATTTGCTTCTATAATGGCGACAGCTTGCTCCTCGTCAAATGTTTGGACTACCTACAAACAAAACGGTTGGTATAGCAAAACTCACCATTCTTTCAATATATTGTGTTTTACAAGTATAACCATTTTTTTTTCCCCCCAATAATGTGAACGGACAGTGGAATCAATAACACTAGTGGTAAACGCTCACTGCAATTTTAATTTGGAAACGCACCTAAAGATAGTGTATTGTATAATACCTTTTGAATATCACCCAGGTAATCTGTATAGTACAACGCAGCATGAAGCCATGTACTCCAACGCGTTAACACTGGTTGTGGTGGCAAAGGTGTGTTGGTCAGGGCGGCCTTAAATGAGAATATTCGTGATGGAGCCTTCAAAAACACTTTCTTGACTGTGTAAATAATAGCGTTAACATTTTGTAAAACGTGATCTAATATCTTCTGCAACCCTATGAACAGCATGCGCCAGACAAGTCACGTGAATTAACTGGGTGTAGACTACTTTTAAGCTCGCAGCTGCTTTCAACATGTAGGCCACACTCGTAGTGATCTGGACCCATTAAATTACGCTGGGATTGGTGGGATTTGGTCACGTGACCACGCCTCCTGCTCTGTGATTGGCTGATCCCCTCCTTCTCTCACCCCTCCTTCCGCTGCCCTACTTTCCTCTGATTGGCTGTTGGTTTTCCCCTACAGCCTGCTTGGTTTTCCCCCTCCCCTACAAACCCTGGACATGTTGGTTCTTGCTGATTAATTATTAATTATCGTTAATTAATTATTGTTAATTGATTATTGTTAATTAATTGGTAGGATAGAGGCGTTGGAGTTATTATTGGTAGGATAGAGGTTTAGTAGTCTTTTTATTTATTGCTGGCATACGCCGGACATGTTGGTTGTTAATTAATTAATTAATTGGTAGGAAGTTTTAGGGCGTTGTAGTTTATTTATGGGCATACAGTCCTTGACGTTGCGGCAGGAGGGCTCGGCACGAAGCTTGCGCTACGGCTGCCAGGCCTAGAATGAACATCGGCTCTTCTGTCACAAGGCTCTGACCCGGAACAAGCAGCATCGTTGTGGCATGTGTGTATCAGGGGGTACGCGAGACACTGGTTGAGACACTGTGAGCCCTCACCAGGACATGTTGGTTCTTGCTGATTAATGATTGTTAGGCGTTGAATCATAGAGCCACCCGGGCCTCGCGCTCCACGTCTTTCTCCGCAGGCTGACCGATAGCAAATGACGCCTGCTTCTCCAGCAGGGGCTCGCTGCCTTCTGATGACCAACTCAGCCTTTCACTTTTCCCTCCCCACCCCTCGCCCCAGAGCCGGGGTTGTTCATCCCTCCCCGGTCATTACCTTCTGGGGGTGACGTACCGAGCAATAACCTCCATTCACCTTGAGGAGTCATTGTGTTTCTCAAAATAGACACCTGCAAGAGAGCTCGGAATACTCCCGTTAAACGGCAGTTTCGCTTTTACATCCCATGAAAGTGGACATGTTTTGGCCCAATAGCTCTCTCGCACACACATCCAACTTGTTGGTACTCTGAGGGAGGCTCCCCCGCCCAAGTCAGCTCTCTCACACACATCCAACTTGTTGGAGGGAGAGTGGAAAATCATCCTAGAATCACTAACGCCCTCCTCAAAAAATAGTTGTGGGTACTGGGCTCAACTCTCTATACTGCGGGGGGTGCTTTTCACGGGTGGTGAATTTACTGTTCTATAGCTAAGTTAGTTTGTAAGTCGTGTGCTGATATAATCTGCGTGTCTAGATTGGATTCGAACCAGAGACCATCAAATTACTACGCGCCTCACCAATGGCACGATTAGTTAGTTACCACTTAATAGGCGATAACACCGCCCAACTTCAACGGACTCAATGTTAATAAGTCTCTCGCCCTCTGCAAAAGCGGACTAAGTACAGATAAATTAAATGGCTAATCCTCTGTAATTGTATCTGTATAACGAATATGAAAACGGGTATTTAGCTTAACATTGCACGTAACATAAAGAATGACCACATGGCTTAAGGCGCTACTATAGCAAAAGACTATACTACTAAATATGGGAGGAAGTCGGAGTTTTAAACGGTTGATATACTAATTACGCTAATAGATCAGCTGTGAGCTTGTTCATCCTGTGCACCATCATTAGCATGGCAAGAGTAGTCTTACATCCCGTGAAAAGTGGACATTGGGCACTCGTGTGGTGTTAATCCTCCTAAAATACACCTTAATAGCTTCAGCAATTTATTCATATATATGTACATATTTCTCATGCAATTATATAACTGCACACTCTGCTGAATAGGCCATCTACCGAGTCGCTGATGGCTAGGTTATCTGATAGCTTGTGATAATTGGAATCACATAATGTAGTTGAAAATTTCTATATGTCTATCACAGATTCACTGCCTTAAATTATTATTATTATTATTATCACTGCGTCTTACTACCCGTTCAGGTTATACACACTTACGCTAATACGTAATGAGAAGGATGATTGTGAGATGAAATGGAGGACCTACAGTTTAACGTGGGATCCGAACCACGGTGGAGGCCTGGCATTCCACACATTCACAAGTTGTGATTAATACACTTCTTGTCAGAGGTGAAGGAAGGGTTTTGCAATCAGATAAATCTGCTCCGGGACTGAGGATTAATCCCCGGACCCACCGCAGAGAAGTCTGACACCTTACCCCTAGACCACCGGGTCACCGCTTTTATTCTTAAAACTCTTAATGTTTCTTTTTTTCACACATTCATCTACAACATTTAACTACATCTTAGATGGTCTACCTCTTCCTTTTGATCCACACAGTCTACCTTCATATATTTGCTAAGTCACTCATCCTCTACATATATATATAATATTTATTTAAAATGGGTCTTATATTTATCAGTTACTAATCAATATTTTCAATAAATAAAGCTATTATCGCAACATACACTTAAATCACTTGAGCTTTATACATTTCTTCTTCACTCCTTTAACATATAAGTTATTGCAAGTCTTGTTGTAAATAGTTTTTCTCTTGATATATATGTGAATCAATAATAGGTCAAAGGGAATGGATATTTTTGTAGTCCTAACTTATATAAAAGCTCAGAATATCATTAATTGAACATAGACATATATAAATATTGAGAGCTATAATACATTGTCAGATTTTTTTGAAGCAAAGTAATAGTTGATTTTTTTCAAAGCCAAGGCAAAGTTTCAAAACTTGGCACACCCCTAAGATTTATCTGGAAAAAAAATCAGTATTGTACAGTGAAGGACTTAATGGCCAATGTTAAGTAGAAGAAAATGGGTCTAGGCTACAGTCTAAGAGAAGCTGCTAGAACAGGGTTCTTGACAGGTGTGCTGCAAGATCAGGCAGGGGTGCCACAAGATTTTAAGGGAGGAATATATTAATAAAATATAAATGAAAATATTAGAACACATTAATGAAAATAAAGAAAGGGAAGAAAATTTTTTCTTTCAGTGTTTTTGTGAATTGCACTTGTCACAGCCCCCAATATAAGACAAAGCTATTGCAACATTAAAATCCAAAGCAATAAAGTCTTGAGAATGATTTGCGTGTTGTGTTGTCAACAATTAGGACAAACTGATGACTATGTGCTCTGAATAATCACAAGTCTCACATTATTAAAACAATTCTACTATTATTTAACTTGAGTAATCTCACATTGTGTTTGGATAGTGTGCTAATTTATTGGTTTCCAAAACAATTTATCTCTATCTCCATGTGAATAAATAGCCAAAGCTATTAAGGTGTATTTTAGGAGGGTTAACACCACACGAGTGACATATTACGAAAATTTGAAATATGACACCTGGGCACGGAAATCAAACCAGGGACCTCTGGCTTAGTACGCCAATGCTCTAACCACTGAGCTATCCAGGATTCGTTCCGTGCTCAGGGTCATTCTTCACTCATATTTAAGGCAGTGGAACAGAGCATCGAGCAGGCACCTCCATCCACTTCGCTGGGTCGATGCTGACTACCGAAATAACGGGATTTACAAAGGGACTTATGGACAGATCTGTGTTGCGCATGCGCAGAGACACATTATAGTATTAGGTCATTACAGGCGGCAGACTCTTTGAAGAGGGTATAAATAGCCCAGAATTCTTTAAAATCGTTCATTTCAATTTGCATCAAGCACCGATTAGCGTCGATCAAGATGAGTTTCAACGAGCTGGACATTTTTTTAATTCAGGTGAATTTTTTAAAACTTCTTGCATGTTTTAATAGGTGACTAGTCTTTGGCAGGGTACAGCGGGATTTATTTTTTCTTGGTGTACAGAGGGATTTTCTTGTTTTTTTTTATAGACTATCAAGTAGACGCCCCTGAAGCGTTTGTGGCCCTGGTCGCGCCTTCACAACCTCACAGCCCCGATCCTTTGAGCTATTTCACGGAGGACGGGAACTGTATTGCAGGGAATGAATGGACGCTAGGTAAATTAGAGAAATAGAAACGACAGTTTTTTGGGTTTTTTTTCCTCCCCGTGATAGTAAATAATGTGTATTTATTTAATTTTAGATTTTTGTGACGAGCTGTTGCTCTTGGGGGATGTGCCGCAGCCCCCGGAGACTACGGCTCCATTGGCAGATGGGAGCACGCCGTCCCCCGCCTTTGGGGCTGCCACCACGTCCGTCACCCGCCCGACATCAAGCGGGATCCCTGATGCTTACAGGGATCTAGAGGAAATTGACCGGCTGATATGTGAGTACCATTTAACTCGGTCACCTATTTGATTCTCTCGATGTGTGTGCATGTATTGTAAACATAACCCCTTCAATCACCTCGCGTGTATATAGGTTTTCTATTCTCCCTCGTTGCAAAAGACGGTGCACTTCCTCTAATTAATGGTTACAGTATTTATTATTATGTCAACAAAATATAGTCTCTTACGTTAAACGATATTACTGGGGGAGGTTTTTTATTCCGGAGAAAACCTATATGCATGCAGTGTCAAGGGACACTTGTTCGAAGCCAAACAGGGGCTGAAAATAAGAGTTTATCCTTCTTGTGTCGGGCAATCCCATACAAATTTCGTAATGAAGATCGCGCGTACCTTATTTTAATTCCACTCCACTTGTACAAAAAATTAATTGCTCTTATGTTTACACATTGCAGACCGAATAGTAAATTGTATTTTTTCATTAGCTTTAACTCGATTCATGTTTTTTAGTTAAAGGTTGTACATTTCCTCTACCATTTTTTACTGTCTTTTTTGTTTACCAGCTACACATAATTTTAAAATTTGGACTTATTTTATAAACTAAAGTATCTCTTGTTACGGATACATCTGAATCTAGATACATCAAATATAGGTGGCAGCTAGTAGCTTACGATAGCCAAACAAATGATTTTTTTAAACGGACTGAACACATTTTCTAAGCCATCATGAAGTCAAATTTTACTAATCACCCGTGTCAAATCGGCTATTTATTTGCATTCCAACCTAGAGAATGTTATTATTATTATTGTCGTTAACTCTGGTACAAGGATTCAAACTGACAAGGTTGCGTTGGTAAATAAGCAGGAGGTAAAGGTTGTCTGTTTGGACGTTAGATTGAGTGGGCTGGCTGCTTTGTTTCCAGTGGTTATCTAATTGATTCTCTCTCTAGTAGATAGCGCTGGGGTGGCAGTTTAGACACTAAAGGGAGTTAGAAACAGGGTAGCAAAGCAATAACTCCCCCCCCTCTCGGTCATTAGCGAGATGCCTCAAAGCTGACATTAGCTAGAGAAAAGAGAGTATTTATGTCGTACAAAACGAAAATAAATAATTGTAGCAGAATCCCTCTATCCCCCCCCTTGGCCTTTAGAACCCCTCATGTTTGGAACAGTATTTTTAAAATAATTGGGTTGCCCTGTATTTTGTACATGTTCCAATAAATGGTCCAGAGTCCAAACTTGTGAAATGCGGGGGTTTGATTCCCTGTATGTTTAACAGTCACAGACTGTGCATTTAATAAACACGTGCGAAGGGTCCGGGCTCAATTCCTTGTAGATTTAACCCTTCATAGCGTTAGATTAACTTACATGTTATATTTTAACGCGCGTGTGTGTGTTATAGGGCTTCTGGAGGCTGAAAATGGAGGGACGACCACAACAACACCACCGCCAGCTATGGGGCCCCTCCAACCTAACGTAGCCGCACCGCCCCAGCGCCATGGAGACGGGGTTCGAGCCCCGGTGTCCTCGTCTGGCGTTACATCTTCACCCCTGCCTCTACGCCAGGGAGAGGGGGTTCGAGACCCGGCGGCGAGGGAGATGGGGCCCATCGAGCCAGCAATAGCAGGACCTTCATTAGCCGGACAACAGGGAATTAGTGGCCCTGTTAATCAGGTAGGTGGTGCATTGCAAAATGGCGTCCCTCTTCGTATCGTTCAAGAGAGGATTAAACAATTGAGGCGTTTCTTTTATACTGGTAGAGAAATTAACGTACATCTTGGTGCACCAGCAAGCGATCGTGACGCAATAAGCTGGCTTGAAGAACAAATTACTAATTTGCTCCATCGGTTGCAGGACCATGGCGTTAGCGCCGATGACCACGTCGGCTTACTTTTGAGTAGCACTGACTCAACGTTAAGCCCTGTGTATGTCTCATTTAGGCGAGCAGACCAGCTAGACGCTAGAGCAGTGCTTGATAACGTAAGTCGCGTGTTGCAGAGTAATAGTTTGTTTTTGAGTACTGCACCCTTGTACGTTAAACTCTCCCACTTTAAGGAGCCTCGCGGGAGTGCACGTTATTGTGATAAACTCTCTCCCGCTAGCACATATAGCCGCAAAAACAAAGGGATCATTACGATTCAAAATGGCGACAGTCTTTGCCTTGCCCGTGCACTGGTTGTCGCCAAAGCTATATGTGACAATAAAAAATAACCAGGATGTATGGACGTGAACACCGTTAAACAAATTAAACAGGGCCGTCAAATTCAAAAACTCAAAGCAGAAGAACTATGCCGTGATGCCCGTGTGAATCTTTTGAAAGGTGGTGGGCTCACTGAACTGAAACAATTTCAAACATACCTTTTCGAATACAAAATCACGGTGTTTAGGAACGTCGGGGGAGACAGGTCCTATATGAGGGGCCTACTCCCTCCGAACATTCCTTTAAAGGCTACATGGATTTGTATTTTCACGACGATAAGCAAAACCATAACATCCTTGACAGCCGCATTTAAGTGCTCGTACTTTTGCCGCGAATGCCGTGTGCTGTTCAACACAAAGAACGAGCACAAATGTGCATCCGTGTGCAAAAAGTGCTACGCTGAAGCGGTTTGTAGCGGAGGCCATTCTGTGGTATGTAAAGACTGTGGGTGCTGGTTCACAAATCAGACGTGCTTTGATAATCATAAACGTCCCAGTTTTTTCAGCGGTCACAGGTCGGTCTGTGCTGTCAAAAAGGTTTGCGAGGTGTGCGGGAAATTTTTCAGTTTGGAAAGATCAAATTATTCACATAGGTGTTATGAGACTTTTTGTAGAGTATGCGAGACCCATCGCCCTTTTGGTCATTTCTGTTATATGAAGCAGGCCCCATCCAAGCCGTCACTGGAAAAGAGTAATTTCATGTTTGTATTCTATGATTTTGAATGCAGACAAGAAACGCTTCTTTAAGGTGTGGCAGGCACGTACTTGCACGAACCTAACCTAAGTGTCGTTCAAACGTGTTGTAAGGCCTATGTTCATATAGATGTAAATGACCATCATTGCACCGACTGTGGGGGCGATAGGACTCGCATATTCAAGAGTGATACCACTATGGCCCAATTTTTTGAATTTATAGAACAAATTAAAGCTTCAAAATTTAAGGATATCACCCTCCTCGGCCATAACGCGAAATCCTATAATGGAAATTTTATTTTAAAGTATATGATGGAGGTTAAAAAATGGACTCCAGAACTTATAATGAACGGTGGGAAAATCATGTCCATGCGTTACGGTCCGCTCCACTTTATTGACTCACTGAACTTTCTCCCGATGTCGCTGTCCAAATTGCCCAAAACTTTCGGCTTGGACGAGTCTTTGGCCAAGGGACATTTCCCCCATTTTTTCAATAAAAAAGAAAACGCGGGGTATAGGGGTCCCTTGCCGCCAAAGGAGGACTACGGCATCGGCAAGATGTCGGTTGAGGGAAAGGAGCACTATGAGAAGTGGTATGACGCGTTGGTCAAAGAAAATTATGTCTTTGATTTTAAACGCGAGTTGGAACTGTATTGTGTGAAAGATGTAGAGATCCTACGGAAGGCCTGACTGAAGTTTAGAGAGATGCTCATGGAGAAAGCAAAGGTGGACCCTTTCAGAGAGGCGTGTACGATAGCTGGAGCGGCCATGTTGGTTTACCGCCGAAGTCATCTTAAGGAGAATACTATCGGTATTATCCCTAACGGTGGCTATCGGTGCGCAGACCAGCAGTCGCACGTCGCTGTACAATGGCTCTGCTGGGAGGCCCATCAACGCGGTGTCTCTATTCTTCATGCGGGTAACGGCCGTGAGGAATATGTGTTAGGGCGACGTGTAGACAGTGTTGTTAAAGCTGGAGATACCACTACCATCTTCCAGTTCTGGGGCTGTTATTGGCACGGGTGCCCTCTCCGTTACCCTGACAGGACCACACCCGTCAAAAATAGTCCCCACGAGACCATGGAGACGCGTTATGAAGCGACCATGGCTTGTTTGGAAAAGTTTAAGAATGCCAGCTACACGGTCGTAGAGATGTGGGAGTGCAAGTTTAATGCGATGAAACGCACAGACAAGGACTTGCAGCAATTTGTACTCCGGCACGAGGTGTATGCCAAGGAATCTCTCAGTCCCAGGGATGCATTCTTTGGCGGGCGTACAAATTGTATCAAGCTCATCCACAAAACAAACCTTTCTTAAGGGGAGAAGATCAAGTACTTGGATGTGTGTTCATTGTATCTATACGTTTGCAAGTACAAAAAATACCCAGTCGGCCAACCCAAAATTCACTTGGAACCAAATTGTCCGTCTATAGATCAAGTAGAAGGCATAGCCAAAGTTACAGTGACGCCTCCGCGAGATTTATTCCTGCCCGTATTGCCTACACGGATGCACGACAAGCTAATGTTCATCTTGTGCAGGAAATGCGGGGAGGAGAAAAACCCAGGCGCGTGTCAGCACAACGACAAAAAAGATCGCTGGTTGACAGGCGTCTGGGTGATTGACGAGATCCGGAAAGCCGTTGAGAAAGGCTACACCGTTGAAGCAGTGCACGAAGTGTGGGAGTACAATGTATCTGTTTATGAACGTCAGACGCGTTCTGGCGGCCTGTTTCACGGGTACATTGATACTTTTTTGAAAATTAAACAAGAAGCCAGCGGATGGCCAGAGTGGTGTACCTCACCGGAGGAAAAGTTAGCATACATTCAAAATTATGAGGAAAGGGAAGGGGTAAAACTAAATTTCGGCTCTGTTTGTAAAAACCCTGGTCTCCGCACTCTGGCTAAACTTTTTTTAAATTCACTATGGAGAAAGTTTGGGCAAAGACCCGATTTACCACACGTAACCGTTGTCAACGACTATCAGGGCGTCCACAAGTACCTGACGGATCCGTACATCACCGTGGACAGCGTCATTGATGTAAATGATGAGGTTATGTTCCTCAATTACAAGGATGCGCGTGACACGTTGCGCCTTAACCCTAACACGAGTGTGGCGGTGGCGTGCTTCACGACTGCTATGGCTAGGTTGCACTTATACAGCATCCTTGAACAATTGGGGGACCGCGTTTTGTATCATGATACAGATAGCGTTCTATTCACCGAACGCCCCGGCGATTGGAGTCCACCGACCGGAGACTTTTTAGGTGACCTCACTGATGAACTTCAGGATTACGGTCCGGGAAGCTACATTAGCGCCTTTGTATCTGGTGGTCCCAAAAATTACGCTTACCGAGTTTGCGTTGGCGGCGATCCTGCCAAAACAAAAACGGTGTGCAAGGTTCGTGGGATCATCATAAACTATGGCAACCGGAACGATGTTAATTTTGAAGTTTTGAAAGCGATGGTCACCGAACAGGCTGCGGAAAGATACATACAGATACCGCACAAAATTGTAAGAAAAGGTCTTGCGACTGTATGTACCGTTTCGCAGACTAAAGTCTAACGGCCCGTGTACACCAAACGCCGGATAAGAGATGATTTTAATAAGTTGCCGTTTGGGTATCAGAGTCCTTGTAAACGCGCTCGCCACGAATAAAAGGTGCTTATTTAGAAGGGCTGAATAATCATCTTTTTTTTCTTTCACTATAGACAGTTCCACTGACATACCATTTTTCAAAGATTTGAGATTTTTTTAAATATTTTTTTCTGCATGAAAACAAGAATATTTTTTATATTTTTTTATGCACCCGGGATACTTTTTTATATTTTTTTATTTGCCAGTACAGTCCTCCGCCTACCTGATTTTTTCTAGTCAATTATTTATTTGTATAATAAATTGTTTGTATATATTTTTTTATTTTAAATCTAATAAATTGTTTGTATATATATTTATTTTCTTTCTAGTCAAGTATAATAAACTGATTGTATAAATTTTTTATTTTAAATCTATTCAAATATATATAATAAACTGTATATATATATTTATTTTATTTAGTACCGAGGCCACTATTCCCCACCATATTGTAAATATTCACAGTATACTTTTCACTGTGTGTAAATAAATATTGTAAACAAAACCAGTTATGTTTATACTAATAATTATATATTGTAGATATTCACAGTATACTTTACACTGTGTATATATTTTTTCATGTCCAAATAAATATTTTAAAAATTGTTATGTTTGTGTTTTAACGTCTATAACCCCCCCCCCCCCCCCGCACCTCTCTCCTATCCTATAAATACAAGCTCATATAGCTTATAAGCTCAGTCTCAAACATTATGGACAAGTTGAAACATCCATTTTCGGCCATCATAAGCGGCCCTTCCGGCTGTGGAAAGTCACATTTTGTAGCAGACTTTATCCGTCACTTGGACACAATGTGTGACGTTAAATTTGATAAAATCACATGGTATTATGGTTTATGGCAACCGGGAATCGAACAAGATGGGACAAGTCCCCACGTCATATTCTGTAAGGGTTTGCCGGAAATGGATGACGTCTGTAATGACTCTCCACAGCGGATTATCCTGGACGACCTGATGCGTGAAGCCAACGAAGTGGTCGTCGATCTTTCCACCAAAGGATGCCACCATCAAAATATTAGCGTCATGTACCTTACACAAAATATATTCCATCAGGGCAAGGGCCAAAGAGACATTTCCTTAAACGCACATTATATCGTGCTTTTTAAAAATCCCAGGGATAAAGCACAGATTCAACACTTTGCACGACAAGTCTGTCCTGAAAATCCCCGTGTTTTACAAGAGGCTTACACCGATGCTACAAGTACGCCTCACGGCTATATATTGCTAGATTTCAAACAAGGTACACCAGAATGGTTCAGATATAGAACCCGCACAAATGTCGGCTGCTGCGTGTATCTACCGCGCAAAAGCTATAAAAACACCGACACTTCCCGCTTACATATCATTTCATAACCATGAGTCCCAAAGTGCTGAAGCAGGCCCCTCTGCTACGTGCGATGTTACGCATGAACCCGCAACAACGAGTCACCTTGATGAAAAAGGACGACAAGAAACTGGTTGACTCTGTTTGCGAGTGTGCCTACAACACTTTAAAAGGGCGGGTACCGCTGAAAAATGCGCAGAAGACAAAGTTACGTGCTCACAAGCAGGTGTTGCGCAAGCTGGTCAAACGAGGAGAGTGCTGGAAGAAGAAGAGACGACTACTAGTTCAGATAGGAGGAGCGTTCTTGCCCTTACTTTTAGCCCCTCTAATCAGCGGGGTCCTCGGTTCCTTATTCAACAAGTAAATAATGGAACACACGAAAAAGATGATATTGGTGTCACCGGAAACATTACACAGTTACGAGCAACACCACCAACAAACGGCTTCGGCAACAAATCTAGTGGTCTCCGAGTTGGACAAGGAAATGGAAAAAATCCTCGCTTCAAAACTTGACGACAAGTCTAAATGGACTTTATACCAACAAGTGCTACAGCGCTATCTACACTTTAGTCAACACCCTCCGCCATCTGAAACCACCCCCACCACCACCCCTGAAGTGTCTGTACTTCCCATCCCAACTGTACTTAATACTGTACCAGCACAGGCACGTAAAAAAGCTGAACTTTTACTAGAACATATTAAGTCCCGAGGCGGCATCTCTTGGGACTCAAACGGAGAAGTGAGTATTCAAGATACGCCTCTTCGTGGATCCAATATTGTGGATTTAGTCAACGATCTGGTCAGAGCAAGAAGACACAGCGAACCGTCAGGGTGGCGAGAGTTTCTCACGGCGCTGCAAAAAATAAACGTTCCGAAAGAATTTATTGTGAACCCGAAACGTTTGGCGCCCATTAGAGATCCAACGCCCGTACCACAACCACTTACACCGTCGCAACGCCCAAAGAAGAAGAAACTGAAGAGGGTGGATGAAAACCGGTGGCTGCCGTTCAGAGCTTAATGGAACGTCTAGCCGACATCTACTACGACCCTTCTCATCCTGCAGGTTTTTCAGGGGCGGCGTCGCTCATAAAGGCGTCAAAAAAAGATCCCGAAAAAGTACGAGAATGGCTTCGTGCGCAGGACGCTTATACCCTAAACAAACCTGTGCTAAAAAAATTCCACGCAACAAGTACGTGGTGTCAAACATTGACGATCTCTGGCAAGCCGATCTCAACGATATGAGAAGTCTCAGAAAATACAACGACGGTGCAGTGTACTTGCTCACCGTCATCGACGTGTTTAGTAAGATGGCCTGGGCGAGGACGCTTCCATCCAAGACGGGGAGCGTCGTGAGAGACGCCTTTCGGGACATTTTCAAGCAAAGCGGCCGTAAACCTCTAAGCATACAGACGGACAAGGGGACAGAGTTCACGGCTCGGCTAGTCCGGAAATTTCTCAAGCAAGAAGGCGTGCATTACTACACCACTCATAATCCAGACGTGAAGGCAAGCATCGTGGAACGGTTCAATAGAACTCTGAAAGGACGCATGTGGCACTACTTTACCAAAAATAACACGTATCGGTATGTGGACGTCCTCCAAGTTCTAGTCGACGCTTACAACGGTTCCAAGCATTCCAGTATCAATATGGCGTCCGCCGACGTTTCAGAAACTAACGTGCTTCAAGTCAGAGATAATCTGTACGGCAAAAGGCGTCCAAGCTCGAAGCCTAAAATAAAAGTCGGTGACACGGTGCGTATTAGCAAATCCAAAATGCTGTTTGAAAGGGCTACGAAAGCAATTGGAGCGAAGAGATTTTCAAAGTCAGTAGTGTCGTGTTGAGACAACCTGTCGTCTACAGACTCACCGATCTTGACGGCGAAGAAGTAGAGGGGACGTTTTACGAACCTGAATTGCAACGCGTACGTCTCCCTGAAACTTTTAAAGTTGATAAAATACTACGTGTCAAGGGTAAAGGCGCCCGAAAGAAAGTGTACGTGCAGTGGAAAGGTTACCCCGCCAAGTTTAATTCCTGGATTCCCGCCAGTTACGTCAGCGCACTACAATGAAGGACCAATTTTACATCACTTTGCCGAGCGACAGCTCTATGGGATATTTCCCGAAAAATACCCTCACGAATTTCACCACGCAACTTCCTTGCCGTCTTACACTCGAAGGGCGGTGGGAAGTCACTCTGGCTGAATTTCAATATCCCTGTTCTTTCACCACCGTACCCGAGGGTCAAAATATTGTATGGTACAACTGGGTGGACGCTAACTGCGTGGAACAAATATTCAAGGATCATATCCCTGCTGGAAACTACAGCACTATCCACGAATTGATCAAGGCTCTAAACGAAGTAGAGGCTTTTAAAGGGGATTCCGGAGTTGTATTCAAGTACACAAACCCCAACAAAAAAGTGGAAGTTATCTCTTCTTCACCAAATATACAGCTTTTGACTCTATCAAGCCAACTAAGTCTGCAGCTCGGTTTCGATCCAAAGACTAATCTGATAAAAGTACCAAAGTCTCCGTACGCCGCCAACATTCTACTAGGCCTTCCCTCGCAAATGTACATATACACGGATATCGTCGAGCCTCAGCCCGTGGGTGACATTGTGGCACCTCTGTTACGTATCGTCGGTATCAACAACGTAAACTATCTCTACGGCATACATAAGACAGTTAGCTACGACCCGTTGCACTACATGCCGGTGCTGAGAAGGGAAATTGAAAGCTTGGAAATCAATATAAGAACCGAAACGGGTGAACCTGTACCATTCGAGTTTGGAAAAGTGTGCGTGAAACTTCATTTTCGACGCTGCTCAACATGAACTGTCCCTATCAAAGATACTACCTCAACCAGGCTGTAACAGGAATATCTTCGATCTACCACGGTGTTCCCTATCAAAGAGGGCATGGGATAGGAAGTTTTTTCAGTGGTCTTTTCAAAAGCGTCGTACCGTTGCTGAGAAGTGGCGCTAAAGCCATCGGAAAACAGGCGCTTCATACGGGTATCGACGTGCTTTCCGACGTTGCCAATCAAGGGCGTCCTTTCAAAGAGGCCCTACGGCAACGTGTCGGCGAGGCTGGAACAAACTTGAAACGCAAGGCTGAACAGAAGATCAACACGCTGATGACCGGCTCAGGCTATAAAGGGCATCGTAAGAAGCAACGACGTCATTCTCAGGTCGTCACCCGACGTAAAAAGATCAAGAAAGAAACTAAAGATATTTTCAGTTAAAATGTCGTTTCTACACCCCTAGTCCTGCGAGTGTGCCAGCAGTGAACTCGATCTCTTTTCCGTGCCACCCACTCAAACCAGTCTTGAAAGCGGGCAATGGCTCCAGTACAAACCTGTCTCTTCCCTCACCGATGATTCACCCATCGAATTTACCGTTACCGGACAAGGCGAGTTCTATATCGATCTTTCACAGACTATGCTCTATCTCCGGGCGGCCATCATGAAACCCGATGGTGGCGCTTTCACAGAGGTGGATCAGATCGCTCCCGTCAACAATTGGCTGCATTCTCTATTCACGCAGGTGGACGTGTTTTTAAACCAAAATCTAGTATCACCGCCCAGCAACACGTATGCCTATAGAGCGTACATTGAGACGCTGCTCAATTACAACAGCGAAGCCAAAAGAACGGATTTGACTTGCGGTCTGTGGTTCGCAGACACCCCCGGAATCTTTGAGGAGGCTAACGCCAACAACAAGGGATTTGAGGCCCGTCGCAGTCTCACCACAAAAAGTAAGACGGTGGATCTTTTGGGGTATCTACACGGTGACGTGTTTAACCAAGAGAAATACCTTTTGAACGGCGCCGAACTCCGAGTCCGGTTGGTCCGTTCCAGAGACGGGTTTAGTCTTATGGCGGTCCCTGAACTCCCTCACTTTAAGGTTCCCATCGTTGAAGCCGGCCTTCTAGTGAGGCGTGTCAAAGTAGCACCTTCTATACTGTTGGCACACGCCAAAGCATTAAATGTCAGTCCCGCAAAGTATCCCATCACCCGTGTGGAAGTAAAAACACTCACTATTCCTACGGGCGTGCAAGGGAAATCGTTGGACAACGTATTCACCGGCCAGTTACCCAAACGAAGCATCGTGGGATTTGTGTCAAACGCAGCGTTACACGGAGACGCCACCAAGAACCCGTTCAACTTTCAAACCTATGGCATGAACCATTTCTCACTGTACGTGGACGGGGAACAAGTACCGTCGAAACCGTTACAGCCCGATTTTTCAAACGGACACTATGTCATGTCTAACCACACGCTGTTTTCTGGAACGGGTATCCATTTCATGAACGAGTGTAGTGACATCACACGAGAAGCCTTCCCCAAGGGATACCATCTCATGGCTTTCGATCTCACACCTAATCTGTCCGCCCACATGACATCACATTGGAATTTGACGAGACATGGTTCTCTGAGCATCGAAGTGAGCTTCACCCGAGCTCTCACCGAAACCGTCAACTGTATCGTGTACAGGGAGTTTGCCAACATCATCACTATTGACAAGGACAGAAACGTCGTGACCGATTATGGAAGTTAATATAAACGGCTTCTCGCCCCTTACCCCCTTCATTTAATCTATGGACGTCATTGTGGATTTCCAGAGCTTCATCGACGACAACAAAGAGTTTATCGTCAAGGAACTGAGTGTTTTATCTGTATGCGGCACATTACTTCAACATTGGGTGTTTAAAACCTCCATACGCTATCGAAGAACTTTCCAGCGATGCCAGAAAGAAAGCCGACTATATAGTCAACAATCTGCACGGTATCACCTGGGATTACGGTGATGTGGATTACAGCCTACTCGAATCCCTCATCTCACGTGCCACAGCGCGTGCAGAAACCGTGTACGTCAAGGGGTCAGAAAAGAAAAAGTTTCTAGTCAATTACACGTCTACACCCATCGTAGATCTGTACGACAGAGGTTGTTCGTCACTGAAAACACTTAAATTGGGGCGCACCATGTGCATGGCCCATAGTTCTGTATGGAATTTCTGCTCTGCCTCTATCGTCTGGGGACTTCGAGACTGGTTGATTGAAGATGGACACCCACACCATAAGACGTGCGCTGAAAACAAGTCCGTGGTTCCGTTCTGTATGGTCGGGTGTTTTCCCTGCTTATCAACTACCCGCAAGAATAGCTCGACCTGCCGCTCTAGTCATCAACACCAGTCCACACACCAAACCTGGGACGAATTGGGTCGCCATCTTTATCGACAAGAACGGCGTGAGAGAATACTTTGACAGTTATCGTTTTCCACCGCGTATAAAGACACATCTGGCATTTATACGCAAAAACACTTTTCGCACGTGTCATAGTAAGCTACAACTTCAAAGCATCGCATCAGACGTTTGCGGCCATTACTGTCTCATGTACCCTCTCTATCGCGCCCAGAACATTCCGCTGAAAACTTTCCAAACCCTATTCTCACCTACCAATCATACAGCCAACGACGCTAAGGTGGTGAGATATTACAATAGATTTTTCAAGACTGTAGGGGCATGTCACCCTTCAAGAGGCCATGTCCAGGCGGCGTGCGCCTATAAAAGGTGCGTCCCGGCGGTGTGCAGGCCATAACCACCGAACATCATGGAAGGTCAAGACGTTTGCGGTAGCAAAACAACGCCTGCGAAACCACTCGCCGTCACCAGTATTTTCAACACATTGTTCCCGCTGGATGGAGTCGACGCCAAGCGAGTCATCGTCAGCATGAGTGTCAAGAACAACTTTACGCCCTATGTCCAGCTAGAAAAATGTGGAGGGAACTGCGCCGTGTTTAACCGTACAGAATGGCAAGAACTGAGCACTTACAAGTCGGTCATATCAAAGTTTTTCACCAACACGCAACCTCCTCAGAAGATTAGTCTGACAAATCACGAAATCTCTCTGAGACGCATGTGCGGTGACCGTATGGTCGTCATCAACGAGAAACAAGACGCCGGAATCAAACGGTTCGCCTATCTAGCACCTAGCTGGGCGCGTCTTTGTGAGGTGTGAGACCTCATCGACGTCGCCGTTGACCGACGGGACATATGGTCGACACCCGTCGCCCTCTATTGCAACAATTTGATCGACACACTCGTCGTGGATGTATGCGACACGCTAACAGAATCGATGGATGTCATCGACCTAGAACAACCTACGGTGGAAACGCACATCAAAAACCTGGATCTTATCAGTGCTACCTACTATACACGTCAAGTCATCGGTTTGGACTCTTACATGTTGGATTGTGAACTAAAAACAATTTTACTAACGCATCTAAGAGACACTGTAGAAAAACTTATGAACGAATATATGCGTCATTCCTGTAAAAATGTATAATTGTGATGTTTAATAAATAAATATATATTTGTAACATCTGTGTTTTATTTACGAGTCCCAACTTGTCTTGTCTGCCCGACAACCCGATGCCCCGGGTCAATATCTATTCT
>JBCFYV010009882.1:1850751-1889843 GCA_039000515.1 Timema cristinae | reverse complement strand
TCTACTCAGTTTAGTTTTTTGAATGCATGGATAGTGTGAAACCAAGTGTGTTAAAAGCACCGCCTCTAGAACAGGATCTGGAAAGAATTATAATTACAACAGTATACAATAAACCACAGACTATAACTGATGTTTTTTAAAAGATCAATTAATAGATTTCAGTAAAGAGCATTATTTTATTTGAACTCTTTTATTTAGTTTGTCACTAACCCACTACTTTCAGATTTTTTTGAATCAGTTTTAGTGAACTTCGGACATAGTGAACAAAATATCCGAGTCCGTAGAGGTTCATTTTAACCAAAGTTGACTGTATATAGAAACCAAAATATAACATCAAAACTATATTAAATAAGAATAAAGAATATTGATAAGCATAGTTTTCAATCAAATGTAGGCTGACTGAAAGAAAAAAGGTAGAAAGGTTTTACTAAAAAGCACAAGCAAATATACGGACTAGACCATTTTAACAGTTTTGATTAGAATACATAATTTCAATTACCATAACACTTTGTCATGGTGATAAGTCTACTTCATATTTTTTTATGATTGTTTATTTTGCCATCCAGTGTGGCAATTTCTTCATTCAGCTGTTTCACAAGACTTCTTTTTGCATCTTGGAGAAATTTTAGATCCTGATAAACTAATTTTTTTCATGATGTTTTTAATCAGTTTCATTTTTCTTAATCTTGAGGGCTTCTGGCCTTTTTGGATGATGCATCTCTTGCTGAATGAATCAGAGTTATTTAAAATCCCCTTTCCAATGTGGTATGTCCATAAAGAACTTCACCATGTCATTATTGCTCACTTTTGAATTAGCTAGAACACTCATGAGTGATTCATCAATATTTTGTGTCTCACAGTCTAACTTAAGTAATGTCTTTTTAACAGATGGCATTGCAAACACATTCATGTAGTCTCTTTTGACATTTGATATTTATAAACAAATTCTTCAAGGGCTACAGATACCCGAGAAACTCAAGGTGTCACCTGTCATACATATGGAGAAAGGCATGAAGCGCCTTTGACAATCTTTGACTAAAGGACATTTTAAGGTGTTTCTCATAAAGTGAAAGCAAATACAACTTGTATTCTTGTTTTAAAGAAAGCACTTGTTAGTCATTATGACCTTTGCAAGTAATGTTGGTTCCAAAATCAATCATAACTTCAGATGCGGTCTTCAATACAACAGGATATGATGCATCTATTGATTAATCGCATTGGGTTATTAACTTTAATAGATTTCTTAATTATGTGACATGCGACACTGTACATCAACATGTATAATCTTTGATTTAAAAAAAAATGGAGACTAACATCTTTCTACTGAACCCTTATTAAAATTGGCTCAAATTAAAAGGCAACTGATAAATTCTAATTTTGCTACCTAACAATAGCTTGTTTACTAGGGCTAATTTCAAGTATTCAAATGAGATGTTTAATAAGCAAATAGAAATATTTTTTTTAAACTTTAAACCACAACTTTTGATATTTTATTGACTTTCTTGACTGCTATGTTAATATCTTGCCTTTTTCTGGACTTGGACCACTGGCTTCATTTCTCGGCTTTCTTTACCTGTAGACACCCCAAATAGAGGCATCCAATTTAAAAAAAAAAATGCCTTTAAGGAACCATTCTAAAAAAGGACTGAGGAATTTAATTTTCAAAATTTAATAAACAATTATTTTCAATACTTGTATATAAATTGTAATTTTTGGTTGGTATAGCCTTAAAATTTTACTGACAAAAATAGGTTTATTAATCTCCCAAAAATGAAAGTTACGAATGCACATAAACTTTCACAAAACACCTTAGCATTATATATATAGTCAGTAATCAAATTAATGTATAATAAAGTTAAATCATGATAATAATTTTCTTTGAATAATTGTCAATTTCATATCTGCTAAAGAGGAGTTCCCTTTAATTCTACCTGAATACTGTGTGGTCTACATTTTCAATGAACACAAGCTGTATTTGGCCGGCGGGCCGCCAGTTGGGCCACAATGGTTTAAGGCATGACACCCACAATAAACTGAACTGCTCGTGACAAGGAGATAAAAAATCCCAATTAGGTAAACAGAGGTTAATTTTTTTTCTAAATGGTTTCCCACTCTATCTTCACTCAAATGAAGATACATTCCCTCTGAATTCTATCTTCCTTGTCCCTACCCTATCAATGTAAACCTGCAGATAGCCCGAATGTTTAATAGATATGGCGCACAAAAATAAATGATTGTATGCGCATTTTGCTATTTTATGACTAGAGCTTTCTTGATAAGTGTGCTGGCCATTCCCCCTATTCTACTTTCTGTTTATTAAATCAGGCCATTTGACACCATAGTATATATAATTAGTGAATATTAAAAAGGATTAAAGAATAGTCAAAAAAAGAAACCAAGCTAACATAGCACTACCTAAATAATACATATTTTTAATTGGTGAAAAATTAAAACCAAGCAAAAATACTCTACACCTAGGAATCATATGTAATATTTATTATTACTATTATTACTATTTTTATTTTTAGCTTATTCACCTGAATATTAGTCCTACGTATTGCTGCCTCTTGTTGACTCACAGGATTACCTCCACCAGATCCAGGTCTCTGTATCTCATTCAAACATTGTTGACTGTCCTCATACTATTAAAAAGAAATTAATTAAATATAGTGATCCCCGTAAAAATTTAAGAGAATGATTACTATAAAGTTATTACAAAAGTATACCTTTTGAATATATGGAACAGGAATAGAGCCAGTTTGACCCAAAGTGTTTCGTGCTGTCCACCATTGATCCTCATCTTTAGAAACAACAGTCAATATTTCACCTTTCTTGAAGGGTAGGTCATCTTGATCCTGGAGAGAGGAAAATTAATGATTTCAAATTCATTCTGATATTTTGTGATTAAAGGGTGAAATTGGGGTACTTACCCTAATAAACAATATTGCTTTATAAACTCTTTTTAAGCGTTTAGAGGGTAATAATCCAATAAGTTTGTTCTAATAATGCCTTTAAAAAAATATAGCAATTATTTTTAACCCCGTAGATGCTTGCTTCTAAGAGGTGAGAAAAAATGAATATAGGCAATTAAAATATGTAATTATGTTTTAGTATGCAACTCCAAGCAATGGTAGAAGTCTGTAGTTTATATTTTGCTGAATTTTGTGGTGTTTGTAGTGTCTGTGTGAGTGAGAGGGCCTGGCCCGGGCGGTGTATGGTGGTGGGGGGCGGTGGGAGGGGGGAGACCTGTCTAGCCACGCTCAACTGATTACTCGGCCATTCACCCAGACGCCGTTGCTCGGGTCACATAATAATGTCTTCGAAAAAATAAAGTAATTATTTTAAATCATGTAGATGCTTCTAAGGGGTAGAAAAAAAATACAGACAATTAAGCTCTCTCTCTCTATATATATATATATATATATATATAAAAGCAAAAGCCCTAACTGGCTGACTGATTCACCAATAAAACTCCCCATGAGAAACAATAATGCTTCAAACTAAAAATTCCTCATTTTCATCCAAAAATAAATAATAACACAATATTCCATGCGAAGAACGACCATTCAGCTTGTGTAATTATATAAACAAGTGTCTTACTAACTGATAAAGAGATGTAATATGATTTTAAAAAGCTGTATGTACAGACTGCTGCAAATTCCAGTTGAAACTGGTTGGATTTTCAACTGTATTGCTCTGTGTTTAAACAGTAGTAAACATAGGCAATCAGTTTTACTAATTTTCAACATGTTAACTGTGTTTAATCAGGATTAAATATAATCAACCAGCAATGTAGTTAATCAGTTTTAACCAGTATTAATTGTAATCAACCAACCATGTTGTCAATAAGTTTCAATCAGTTTCAACAAGTGAACTGTAGTGACCTAGTGTTAACTGTGATCAACTAACAATTTGGTCATCAGTTTTAACAAGGTAGCCATGTTACATCAATATTACAACATAATAAACCAGTTTCAACATGAAAGATGTGCTCAACCAGTATTAACGGTGATCAACAGGCCATTTAATCAATTGGTTTTAACCAGTTTAAATATGAAAATCATGTTGTCAGTGTAAAATCTTTAATGTGATTTTGGTATATTGACTCATATTTATTATAGTTTTTTTCAAACAATTTTTGAGAATGATAAGTAGTAAGTGATCATTCAATTTTAAAAATAAATAAATGGTACAAAACTCCAGGCTCCGCACAGACTTTATTGCTCTATTGTTTAAAAATGGAGATACTTACTCAAAACTTTTAATGTAAATGAAATAAAATAATATACACTAGTAAACCCAAGTATAAATTGCTACAAACCTACATAAAACATTTTTTGACTCCCAGTTTTAAATTTTATTTTAGAGAATTAATGTCCTCATTTGCATATTTGGACCAATAAAAAATATCGATATTGGGACAAGGGTCAAAACTTCGTATTAAAATTTCTACTTCCTGTTAAAATTTTCAACATTTTATTAGGTGTTTCACATATTCAGGTCCTCACATTGCTATTAAATTCCTCATTTATATGTTTTGACCAATAAAAAATGTAAATATTGGTAAAATATGATAAAGCTAGAATAGATAATTGCTGTACAAACATTTACCCCAAGAGGTTAGAAAAAAAGGAACATACAATTATTGAGAGATTTACTAATATTTAATTACTCTATGCCATTAGAGAATGTGCGTTAAAACGTTGGTGTGTCTGTACAGCTAAAGACCACAAAATTGTATTAATATATTAGCCAATATCTCAAAAATTATTGGTTTAATAAAGATATATTTCAAATAAAAGTATTTTATTTTCAATGATGCTACAATTTTGCAATGATATGTTATCTAGTATCTCAAATAATTGTGAGGATAAGGAAATTTCTGCTTCTGTAAAGTACCCTAAAAGTCATTTTCATAGGGAAATTAAAATAGCCATTTTGTTGATAATATTAATCAAAGACTAGATACAAATTTTAATCAAAATCATTAGACGTGATTTTGGGAAAATCAATTTTTTCCCTTTTTGTCCTTTATTAAACTACTATTACCTGCAAAAAAAACAACAAAAAAAACACTTTTTAGGGTTGGGGGGTGGGCAAGGTTGTCATAAAACGTCGACATCCATTTACATCTTAGGTTAGATATTTTTGATGGTTGCAATACTTTACCTATAGTGCTCAAAAAGTTTTAAAATGTATATATTTGCGTTTAGCTTAAAAATTATTGATGGATGTTGACCTTTCATGACCCCTCGAACCACAAAAAGTGGTTTTTGCAATGCAGTCTCTCTGTGTGTATGTTTAATCCTAAAATTAAGAGTAGTTTAATAAACAGAGAAAAGAAAAAAATCTATTTTCTTAAAGTTGGCTATAATGATTTTAATTAAAATTCATATCTAGGTGTTTATATTATAAATAAAATGGCTATTTTCATTTTCCCATAAAATTGACTTTTAGGGTTCTTTACAGAACCAGAAATTTCCATATTACCTAAACTATTTAAGATACTAAATAATCTATCAGCTGCCTTGGCGGTGTAGTTAGCTAAAGCGCTAGTTTTGTGTTGAGCTAGACTGCCGAGGACAGGGAGATTGAAGTTTGAATCAAGGGTTAACTGGGGTGGGGGGGGGGGGGGGATGTGGTCTCTTAAATAGTTTTCCACTCTTCCTCCACACAAAGGAGGGTTCATTTCCTTTATATTCGTCCTTCCCGATTCCTGACCCATTAGCATAATTAGTATGTAAGTGTATAAGCCAAACACGGGTAGTATGAAGCTGTGCTAAAAAAAACTTGTATTTGAAATATATCTTTATAAAACCAATAGTTTCTGAGATATTGGCAAATATATTGAGACAATTTTTTGAGCTTTAGCTGTACAGAGATACTACTTATGATTTAAAGGTCCAATTCTTTAATGCCATAGAGTAAGTAAATACCTTAGTACCTAAAAAGTAGATATTCTTTTTCCTTTAATCTTCTAGGGAAAATGTTTGTACATCAATTATCTATCTCTATTATTTTAGAACCAATAGTTAATATATATTTTATTAATCAAAATTTATAAATGAGCAATTGAATAGCAATGCAATAAGCATAAGATGTGCAACCCCTATAAAATGTTTAAAATTTCAACTGGAAGTTGAAATTTTATTATTAAGTGTTGACCCTTGTGAACCCAATATTGATCTCTTTTATTGGTCGAGATATACGAGGACGTTAATAATTTTTTTTAAAATAAAATTATTAAATTTAAAACCAGAAGTCAAAAAGTGTTTTACATTAGTATAATGCAATTTTTGCTCGGGTTTGTTGGTGTATAATATTTTGTTTCCCAAATATTACAAGTTTTGAGTAAATATCTTCATTTTTAAATAATAGAATGAGAAAGTCTGTGCGGAGTTCAATACCATTTATTTTATTTAGCACTGCGTCTTCCTATTCATTTGGGTTTTACGCTTATATACTAATTACTCTGTTGGGTTAGGGATGAGCAAGGGTTAATCTAGAGAAAGTGTACCCATATTTGTGTAGAGTGAGAATGGAAAACCATTTTGGGAAAACCATCTTCAGTACTCCCATCCAAGATTCAAACCCTGATATACCTGTCATCAGCAGTCTAGTCTAACATGAGTGTGACACCTTAAACCATCCGGCCACATAAGCAGGTAGGTAGGTAGGTAGCTATTGATTAAAATTAGAATCTCCACTATAAATGGAAAAAAAAATATTGATCGTTTACCACAAAAAGGCTTTATTGATAACATTTATATTAACTTATGCGTATAACCCGAATGGGTAGTAAGACGCGGTGCTAATAATAATAATAATAATAATAATAATAATAATATATTAACTTACTGTAATTCTTGGTTCGTGATGATAAAAGCATCTAAATTTGTTTTATGATGCACTCAGAATATAGGAGGGAGGAAGGAGGGTACGACAACACTTTATAAACGTGCCACATATTAATGGTGAAACTAATGTAAAGTGTGGATAAGCCAGGCGGGGAGTAAGATCCATAGCATTCACACAACTGAAAGAAATAATTATTTGGCTGTTTGTTGGAAAAAGACAGTGAACTTTAACTAGAATTAAAAATAAGCTCCAAATAATTTCCAGTGGCACCTAATGTTAATTAAAAAATAAAATTCAAAGCGAGAATCAGAACCACTCTAAATAGCTTCTAGAGGCATCCAATGTTTAAAATGTTACTATGGAAAGACCTCTCAGTTGAGTGTGTCCCCCCTCCCCACCCATCCCCCTCTAAAGTGCTTCCGGAACCCTAGTTTCAGATGTTTTAAACTTAAATATCAGCTCATCTCAAATACTTTAATAGTGAATCAAAATATCCTCAAAAACCTTTTATTCAAATTTGTTTACACTTCTTGTGGGTGTAACCATTAAAGTGCAGACAAACTGATTATTAATAAAATTAAATCGTGTGTATGTATATTATATATTATACATGATAGGATAACTAGGCAGAACTGCCTTCAAGTTAAACACATTACAAGTTCAAATAATTGGCTAGAGAAAAAAGGATTATTAGGTTAAACAATTGGTTCAATGATAGGAAGACCATGTAATGACATGGTGTTTATTTTTAGTTTCTACATTGTTTAACTACGTGTTAGTTTTCAATGAATACATAATCAAATATTTACATGAACAAACTCTTCAAAATAACCATAGTAAAGTCACTTTGAGTAAGAACTTTAAAAAGAAGTTTAGAAATGCTAGATTTTATTGAATAACTATATATAAAAGATGATTCATAATTCTATACAAAAAAGTGGTGCAGTGGAATCTTCACCGAAGAATAAACTAAAAGTCTGATAACAAAATATTGCCGGAACCGCTTCTTTATCAAGATATGGATAGGGAAAGGTAAGAAAGACACTACCTTATGTCGGAGAGTTTTTTTACTGACCTGGGTAGTGGAACATTGAATGTTCAAAGTCTCCACCATTGCATTCACAACACAGTTTGGCCCTCTTGCAAAAGTGATGTTTGTTGGAAGATGGGCAGCATATCCCAGATTGTATTTCCAGCAGCCACAATTGCATTCCACAGATGTTCTCTAATGTTATGCCGTTGGAAGTAGACAATTCCCTTCCTATGGTCCCACAACCAGAAGTTGCAAGGTACAAGAGCGGGAGCTCACGCCGGCCACACAACAGACCTGTTGTGTCCAATCCATCACCTGGGATAATATTTGTCCAAATGACGTCTCGCTGCATAGTCGTAATATGCAAAGGCTTCATGTTCACATGTTCAGTGGCAATGCCAGCGGAACTTCCTTCCTTGAGTAGTTGAGGGAAAACAGTCTGCAGAAAGTGTAGGTAGTTTCCACCTTGTACTCGTGCAGGCATTTGGATTTGTGTTGGCCCAAATGTGCTGGGTGCGGAGAATGACACTGTCAATTTTGGTTAATATTTCTTCATCCATTGCCAGTAATCTGCTGCAGATTTGTCAATCTGTGGCGCGGTGGTGCAGCAGCCAATCACAGAATGTCCTAGGACATTCAAAATTGAGAGCTAGATTCTACTCCTGCAGCGGTTGCAATTGGAATGGGAAGAGTAATTACAGTTCTTAACACAGACCTCTGTGACAGGTGATGATGATGTGTGGCTAACAGCCATGTACTTGTATTCAGTGGACATTCCACAGAACGCAGCTACGTCATTGCCTACCAGCATTGACCATAATAGGTGCAAAGTAGCCCATTTTCCTTAGGTGACGACTAAGTGCCACAAACGTCCTTAGATTTGGGTGTCATCGGAGAGGAGTAGCTGCAATGTAATTCTGTCATTCCTCACTGTAGATAAGAATCATATCGGTCAGATCCTCAATTTTGTATTGGTTCACCATCTTATTGGCCACTTTCAATCATAGCGAATGACTGAGTGTGATGTTCCATGTCTCCTGCACACCGAATGACATGTGCTCAATGCTACCCCAAAATGTTGTCATATCTTGATAACAAAGTGGTCCCGGCAATATGTTGAGATGAGAATTGGTTTATTTTTCCGTGTAGAATCCACTGCACCATTTTACTATATATAATTATGAATCTTCCTGTATATAATAATAATAAATATAATTATATTGGTTGAATAAACTATGAGAATGCTGTGTTGAATTTCAAGAAAAACTCAACACTTATTCAATAATAATTTAATATAAGGGGCTTTTTAAGGTGTGAATGTAGTCCCTCCTGTTCTCCCTAAAAAGATGGGTGTAATAGTTTGAACAAAAAAAAAAAGTCAAGACTTGCAGTCAAAACATACATTTAAGCTGATATTCATGGGCATTTTGATATTGGAGTTAATACAGAGAATTTTGTTGACACATCGTCATTTAAGTTTAAGAATAGTTTCAAAAATATTTACATATTTAGTCACCATCCTTTAAGAGAATTTTTTAATTATAAGATTTCCATTTATTTAATTTATTCTTCAATTTTAATGAGTACGAAAGACAAATGTCAATGATTCAGGAATGTCAATGCTTATAGAAATATATTAACACTATCAAGGATCACTTGTGCTGTCTATATTCTGATGAATTAAATAACAGTATGTACTTTCCGCAGATACACTAAGTTTTTAGATAAAGTGTTTTTGGTTTAATTAATGTTCAAGTCAAATTGCTTGTGGTTTCAATTTTTAAGCCAAATGAGTTTGGGCCAAATTCTGTTGGGCATGTACCATTTTAAATGTTTTATATTTAGCATATAGCAACAATTTTCAAACGAAATACTATACCAAAAACATATTTGTGTTTTTAATCAAATACAACATTAAATTGTCAAAATTTAATCAGGGAAGAAAAGAAGAGTGGTAAAAAGTCAGGACTTCTTACCAACAATTATAAGCTTACTTGGATAGCTTGGGCTGATTTTATAGGTCCTACCTTAACATTTTGTTTTACAAATCAAGATTTTGATCATGGACAAGAAGTGTGTAGTTTCAATTTGTGATACCATATTTCTTAGATTCTGGACGCCATCAAGTGTAAGATAGACTATGATTTTCCTTTACCACAAAGAGAAACAAGCTTTGATTCGAAGGAAATTAATATAAATAAAACATATATGAGACACATTTTTATTACAGAGTTCTATTTACCTTACCTTATTTACCAGTAGGTATGTTATTCATCTCTTCTTTCTGAAACAATATAAGTCTGATTCTTCTGAGATATCTGCATCTGAGCCAATATCAGAGTCTACTTACTTCACATTCAGAGTCTGATTCTTCTGAGACATCTTTATTATTCCATTATCATCTTCTGAGCCATTGAGGGCATTGGTTGAAAAAGAAATATGATTCCAAGATGCAGTCCATTTTTAAAGACTTTAAATATGGAAAAAGGTGTGTCTTAGAATCAAAGAAATATAGTAGAGTGAATAATGTTGTTTGCACATACTTTGTTCATTATATTGTATTAACATCACAATTTGTCTATAGAGGACTACATAATTACATTTTGTGAAATTGTAGACGCCATATTCATAAAACTTCCAAGTCTAGGCTACAGGCCTATTATTTTAGGCTTTCAAAGACAACTGTTTTAAAGTCCATTTTTATCTTGAAAATAATATATTACAGGCTCACAGAGACATCAGTTTTAAAGTCCATTCTTATCTTGATCATAAATTATAGCAGGGGTGGCCAACTACATGGTTTTTGGGGCCACAATGGTTTAGGTAGGGTTATGAAGAGCTGCACCACTGTTCAAGGTTGTGCTTTCACCACCACCAATTACATTTACACACAGGCGCTGTTCATTGTTCTTCTCATAGCTAAGGACCTGGCTCCCTACAGCCAGTCAACCTGCTGTTGTGTATGAGTACAATTGACAATTTGTTTGTTACTATTTTTTTTCAAGTTGAGTAATAGCGTTTAAAAACGAAAAAATTAAGACGATAATATAAGCCTTAAAGACAAAGTGGGAAGGGCAGTCTGTTTTAGTAGAAATACATTGTAAGCCAATGTGTGCCTTATGTAAAATAATACTGGCATAGTTCAAGGCCAGTAATCTTAAACACCATTATGACAAGCATTACAGTACTTTCAGCACAACATTTCCTGTTGGTTTCTTTCTTAGGTGAACTAATGCTTTATATTTAAAATAAAAATTTACAGTCAGGGTAAACTGATGTCCATGTTCACTAAGGAGGCAGATGTTACAACCAAGGCTGTGTTTATTTTAGCATTTAATATTTTACGGGCAAAGCGTCCATACACTTAAGGAGAATTTGTGAAAAAAAGTATTGAATAAATAGTTTATTTAAAACCTAGATAATAAAAAAACTGCAGGACAAAATGATTGAACACATGCTTATCTCCAGACATACAAATGAAAAGAGAATTTCTGCTATCAGTGTTGATTTTTTTTAGCACTGCGTCTTACTACCCATTCACGTTATACACTTAAGTACTAATTAGGCTAATGGATTAGGGATTGGGAAGGTTGAATTTTAGAGGAAGTGAACCCGAATTTGTGTGGAGGGAGAGAGGAAAACCATTTAAGGAAATCCACCCCCAGTTCACCCAACCGATATTCGAGCCTCGATCTCCCCATCCCCTGCAGTCTGGCTCAACATGAAACCACCGAGGTGGGTAGTGTTAATATTGTAAATTAACTTACAAAGTAATGCGATGAATTGTGTTGCATTGAGTCAGGCTCTAGATCTATCAAACCACAACTAGCTATATTTGTCTGCTTTGTATCACACAACCTCTTAAAAATTGTCCAATATATTCGTTCAAGTGAAAAACACCAGGCAATTCAAAGCTTTTGAAGCTTAACTCAACAGTGACGAGTTTCCTAATGATGTATCGTGGCTTTGATGAGTAGGGTGGCTCTCAGTAGCCAAAGTACTAAGCAAGTTTTTTTGTTGTTGTTGGAACCAATCAAACCATTTCTTCAAGAGAAGAAGAAATACTTCCCTCAACTTGAGGATATTCAGAAGTTGTTAAAAATGGTATTATTTACATATTTTATTCAGGATTTACAACCATTTAATACATTACTTTAAGGAAAAAGAAAACTATTAACAGATCTTGTACAAACGGTGTTCAGCTACCACAAAAAATTTAAACGTTTTCAGAGATACTTGGAATCTGAATTTTAAATCACTTCCTTGGTCTGAAAAAAATTCTGACAACTTTTCTTGTTGTAGAACTGGTAATGGAATTAATAGTTTCAAATTAAATGGTCTTTTACAAGAACTCAATGGAGAGTGGTTGTCCTATTCTAAAGTAAATTGTGTTGGACTCAGCCACTGTAGATTTAGAGCTACTGGAACTTCAAGAAGACAAAGAACTTAAACAAGTGAAACAAAGTGGTTGTTCGATTACTCAGTTTTGACACATGTAGACTGATCTCCATTTTTGGTACAACCTATTATTGTGAAGCATTATATTCAACAGTTAGATTCATTAATTCCAACTACAAATCTGTTTTGACAGTCAAACATTTAAACAAACTAGTGTGAACTACTTTAAGAAGGAGCTTTACAATTGAAGGGGCTACCCGCAACCCGCATTTCACCCATTTACTCAAAGGTTATTCTTATTCTGATGATATCTCAACTATCATGAATGATAATAAAATATGTATTGTGTCAAATCTAAGGTATCAATATGCCAAACTATAATTACAGACCCAAAATTTAATAAAACCATTGAATAATTAGATAAAAAATTATATATAAATTAATAAATGTGTTTGAGCTTCAAACTATTAATTGAGAAGGAAACTTAATTTTTTAACTAGGCATTCATAATCGCAACTAGTTTACACTTGCAACAGTACGATTATAATTGGGTGTTTATATATGAAAAAACTGAATAGACCCAAAAAAACAATTTTCATGCCTATTCGATTTAATATTACATTGGAGATAGGTCACTTTACTTCCATTCTTTTCCTGTCAAAACCCCATTAAGTACGCTTGGTTCGTGACAGAAGGGGGGAAGGGAGAGGGCTCGGTTATCTTTCAATAATCTCTTACCTGAAAAGTTTCTAACAAGCTATCACCGACACAAAGTTCGTCAGGTGCTAGTGCTGTATTGGTTGGACAGGTTGTAATATTAGTAGTACTAAATAATTTGTTGCCAATATTTTTCAAAATGGTGAAAAAGAATGGGAGAATGCATCCTTCTGATCACACACAAAAAAAAAAGCAGAGAGGTTTGAATTTTAAAAAGTATCGAGAAGCTCAAAAGATAATATCCGTAAAAGTAGAGCAAACAGTTTGTGTACAGCAAGAAACTAGTGACAAAAATCAATATAATCTTAATGAATACGAATTAACCCGCCTCAGTGGCATAGTTGGCTAATGCGCTTGTCGTGTTGAGCTCAACTGCTGAGGACGGGGAGATCGAGGTTCGAATCTCGGTCGGGTGAACTGAGGGTAGTTTTTCCCAAATGGTTTTTCACTCTCCCTCCACGCAAATGTGGGTTCACTTCCTCTAATTCAACCTTCCCAATTCCTAAATCCATTAACGTAATTAGTACTTAAAGCGTATAACCCGAACGGGTAGTAAGATGCGGTGCTAAATATTATAATTAATACGAATTAATATTAAAAAAAACCTTACCCCAGAACGTCAACATAACCAGAATATAAAATTTGGAATAGCTGGCAGAAGAAATGTAGAACTTTCTTACTTTTGAAAATCGCTCAGTAAAATGACAGAACATGGACCACTGAGCTGCAAATTAGAAAATATGAAACTGACCAAAGAATCAAGGTGTGGACTGCGAAGCAGTCTTCATTTTCGGTGCAATGTTTGTGGAGTAGAGAAAAACATATTTACAGAGGATCCCTGTGATAAATCAAGAATGGATATCAAATCATCAGCTGTGTCAGGCGTGCTAAGTGTTGGAGGTGGTCTTGCTCATCTAGAAGAGATTACTGCAGCCATGAACATGCCATGTATGAGCAGTCAAACTTACAGTAAGTATCACAACATTATTTGTGATGGTTTATTTGCGACATCCATGGAAGAAATGAAGATGGCTGCTCAGGAAGAATCGAGACTTGCTGTACAAGGAGCAGTTGACGTGAATGGTGTTCCATTAATAACTGTGGTGGCTGATGGAGGTTGGGCTAAGCGCTCTTATCGTTCCAACTTTAGTTCACTGTCTGGCGTGGTAAGTTTTATTATCAATACTTTATTTCTCATTTACAAGCCATAATACTGATTTATTTCGTTAGTTCCATAGTTTAACGCACAATGGTATGGATTTCCTAAGTTAAACTGCTCAGAAACATCAATCTAACTGGTGTACTGATGATAGAGAAGCCAGGTTTTGATTCCCTGACGGATTTACTTAGCGTGTTTTCCCTAAGTTATTTCCATTCTTCTTTCACACAAATGTGGGTAATTTTCCTATAGAATTTACCTTCCTTATCCTTGTCCAGTCAATGTAAATATGTAGATAAGCTTTAAAGGATAGTAAGATGAGAAGGGGGGTAGGGGGGGGAGGACTGCAACAAAAAGCATGTTCACGTTGATAATGAAAACTGTTTGTGAGTAAGAGAGTAAGATAACCTTTGTAAATTGAATTTTTATAATAAGCTGTTAAATTAATTATATTTTTAATGAAACATTAATAGCATTTAAATGGGAGTCAATATAAATCTGAAGAGTTTTTAAACATGCAATATGTTATAACCACCATAAATTTAAAAAATGTTTTGAAATCATATTACAAAAGCAAAACTACTTATATTTAAAATGATAGACCCTACCCTAAGTAAAAAATCATTAAAACTATTTCACTTGTATATTAAAGATATTTATTTTATATAATTTGTCCAATATTACGCTAAGCATAGGCAATAGTGAGGATTAATACCAAGGACAGGTGAGGAGGGAAGCTAAGAAAAAATACACTAGCAAATAATTTTTAAGAAAATTAAAAACAATTAAGAATGGCCCTTAAAATTCACACCACTTATCACATGGTAAAAAGTGTCAGTCTCCTCTTGGCTGGCTTGCCGGTGACAAAGAAGATGGGTTTTGAATCCCAGTGGTTGTAATGAGGTAGCTAGTCCTAAAGGATTTCACTCTCTTCCTCTACACAAATTCAAGTACACTTCCTCTAAATTCTAACTTTCTCATCCCTATTCTATTAGTGTACATGTGCAGGTATTCCGGAAGGGTAGTAATATGCATTGTTTGTAAATAATGTCTGCCCTAACTGAACTATATTGAGAGTCAAACCAAGCCATATTTCTTCCTAAGAGTGCAAACACATGCAACAATCCTACAGGTTTATAAACAAAATTAAAATACTTTGCATTCTAATCCATGCAATCTAGTAATTCCTTGAATTGACATTTGGATATTTCCATTAAAAAAACAACTTAAATAACGTTATTTAAAAATAAAATTTAAAACTGCCTTAAAGTAAACTTGAACATATTAGGCTTTAAAATGTAATAATATATGTTACACTAGATAGCTGTTGCCCGCGGCTTTGCTCGCATGGAAGTTGATTATATAAAAATACGAAAATATACATATGTATTTACAGATTAATTTAAAATATTACGTTACGTTGATGACCATAACTTGACCTCAGATCAAAAATAATGCAAGTCCGATAGAAACTTTCACCCCCTTTTTCATCCCTTATTAAATAAAATTTCCAAAATTCCTGAAACACGTATTTATTTGTTTTACGTCAATAACCGAAATACAAAATTTTGTTTATGTAACTTTCAAAATGACGGACTTTCATACATATTATCATACATATTATCATCCCCTATTTTGACCCCTTTGGAGTGGAATTTTCTAAAATCCTTTCTTAGTGGGTGCCTACATAACAAAATGAATATACAGTCCGAATTTCATGCTTGTAGCCTTGATAGTTTGCGCTCGGCGATGATGAATCAGTCAGTCAGTCAGTCAGTCAATCAATCAGGACATGTTATTTTATAAGTATAGATAAAGTTTTTGTTTTTTTAATTCAAGTTGCTTAGGCGACATAGTTTTTAAACATTTCCTTATCATAGTATACGCATCCAACTACTCTTTATACTCATTTTATTTATTAGCACTGGGTCTGTCTAACCGATTGGGTTGTACGCATATGTACTAGTTACTCTGATGGGTCAAGTATGAGGATGGTTATTATTTAAGGACGTGTACCCACATTTTCATAGAGAGCCATTTAGGAAATACTGTTTATATTTATCTGTTTCTTTACACAAATGGGGTGGTTAGAATTCAAAGGAAGGGTACTCGCATTTGGAAGGAGGGAGAATGTGTGGGATACAATTTCAGATACCCACACTTGCTAAATCAGACTAGGAATCAACTCCACATAAGAAGGTGGTAGATGACAGCTAACAGTAGTTTTCTTAATTCAGTAATTCCAAGGGAAGTATTAATTATCAGCATTTGATAAAACTATTTTATCATAAATTATTAAGCAAATAATAAATATTTCCACATAGGTTAGTTAATATGAGTGACTTGTTTGCTTGACCATTAGTATACTTTGATTGTTTACAGTGTATGTTCCAAGTCTTGGGTATTTCGTAACCAGTGTATATAATCCATAATGTGAATTATATTACATTTTATCGAATCTTATATAATCCAAGATAATTTTCCCTAAGTATGATTAATAGTAATAATCATTCATATTTGTTTTTAAATAAATCATTACATAGACTCAGAAAACAATACTTTAATACCAAGGATCTTAATTCATATGAAATCAGTTAAAAAATATATCGGATTCAACCTCAGATAAAACAATGGACAACAATAACTATTTATTCTTAATTTAGAATATTAGATATGCTAATATTTTAACTGGAAAAATCATATACTCTAATGAAAATGGTGGCCAAATTAAAAAAACAAATTAAGATCCACATCTTCTCAATTTATATTAAAAAACAACATATCATTAAAAAAAGTTTAATTTTTTAGAGGTTTCGGTTGTAGTATGAAATTCTCAATGTAAACTAAAACGCTCCACACACGTGTCATACACTGATTTTTGTAGGAATTATTGTCTGAGAAGCCATTTTTATTATCAAAAATCTACTATATAGTGGTATATAGTAAGAAAAAAGGACTTCTAAATGTCATTCCTCCAAAAATCAGTGGATAGTAGAGTCAACTTTAATATATATTATCAATACTTATTAAATAATATTAATGATAATTTACAATACATTATTTGTCAATTTTGGTCATAAAACTAATGTGGGTGGCTAGGGATGGTGACACAATACAGTGTAAAATAGAATGGATTAGGTGTAAAATTGTTATTTCTACCCTGAATTTATTAAATAGATATAAAATAATAAAAAACAAATCATTTTTTTTTGTATTAGGCCATAATGTCAATCAATAACTTTAAGGTTATAGAATGTTCAACTTTACAAGTCAAGACACAACCACAATAGATTGTACTCGTACCAATGCCCCAGCCTGAATTTTAAATTAAAAACAACACAGTAAATATTATCCACGTGAGGTCTAATACATCAGTCTTGGTTTAGAATTGGTGAACATTAACAAAGAGGTCAAGATTCAAAACCTAGCCAGTTGCGCTGGGAATAATTATCATCCTGACAAGACGTGTATTAATCACAACTTGTGAATGTGGGGAATACCAGGCCTCCACCGTGGTTTGGATTCCACGTTAAACTGTAGGTCCTCCATTTCATCTCACAATCACCCTACCATTACACATTAGCGTAAGTGCGTATAACCCGAACGGGTAGTAAGACGCGGTGCTAATAATAATAATAATTATTATTATTATCATCCTGCAAATGTTACTGTTATATTTCAATAAACCTCTCATCTCATCCCTGTTACAAGGCATTCAAATTACCCTAACTCAATTCGGTGATCAAAAGGTCTAAAGGTAAAAGAATATACTAGACTGCCAATGATGGAGAGAAAGGTGCTCGAATCCCTGAATGGCTATACTGAGGGTATATTTTCTCAAGTAGTTTCCAACGTTCCCTGGGCGCAAATGCCGGTCACTTCCTACATATTCAACCTTCCTCATACCAAACACAATAGCATAATTAGTACATAATGTGTATAATCCGGGTGTGTAGTAAGATGTTGTGCTAAAAAAGATCTAAAAAAGAATGTAATGGTCATTTTAAAGTATACAAAACACCTAGATAATTTTTATCCCTGCCTGAATACAAAATGTAAACCTAAACATGAGATTCGAACATAGCATCTTTGGTTTTAGTGCGCCAATACTATATCACTACTCTATTTGTGCACCATGTGAAAAATTACACTCGCCCTGTTGCTATTAATAATACTAAACTACTTTGGTTCTTATTTTCAAGAATCATCCAAGCATTGTTGAGAAAATGAAAATTTTGTGCCTTTCACAATAACTAGGTGTTTTATTACTCTGTTTTCAGTAGTCACTATACCTATTTTTGGTTTTGTTTCCTTCAGGCTGCTATTTTGGGGTACAAGACTAAGAAAGTATTGTACATAGAAGTTAAAAACAAATATTGTACATTTTGTGACAGGGCGTTGAAAGAAGGAAAAAACCCTCAAAAGCATACTCGTTTTAAAAATTGGGGAGAGGATCAAAGCTCGTCAAATATGGAAGCCGATATTATTGTCGAGTTATTTTGTAAGAGCGAAGAAATCTACACCCAACGATACAGCACTCTCATTGCTGATGGTGACAGTAGCATATACAAGCACTTCTTGATGCTCGTCCATATAGAAATTTGATGGCACAAAAATTGGAGTGCTGTAATCAACTTCTCCGGAACTACTCTAACAAGTTGAAAGATTTGTGGGAAAGGACCAAAATGGACCAGATTGGACCAAAAATCAGTTCCAAAAGTATGCAGCTATGTGGAGCAGTGGTGAAAGCTGCAAAATTTAGAATGAATGAGGCGGGACAGTTGCACAAGAGCATTGATAAATTATAAGATGACATTTTGAATAGTCCAAATCATACATTCAGAGACCACCAACATTGTGCTCCTTATTTTTGCACAGAACTAAAAGAAAATGAGAAAAATCTTATTCCAGAGCTTCAAAAAAGTGGCATTTTATAAAAGCTGAAATCTATAGCTCAAACACTTACCATTCATTGTCGCAACCTGCTGTATAATGTAAACAACAACTGTGTTGAGCACTACAACGCTGCCATTGTAAAAAAAAAAAAAAAAAAAAAAAAAAAAACTGGTGGCAAACGCATCAATTTCACATAAAGAGGATCCTATCAAGCGCGATGTGCTGCTGCTGTAATAAGCTATAATTCTGGCGCTCTCCATTACAAACTACACAAAAAATTGTATGGATCAAGCTCGGGAATATTCACAAAGTTGGAAGAAGCACGCAAGCGTCAAAAAATATGTCTCGCCCGACGAAAGCGTGAAGGTTCACATCACTCGAAGCCCACCCAGTCAAGCAAACCATTCTCCCCCCCCTAAAAAAAGAAAATGGATGCCGACTATGATCCAAACTCTCAACACCCAGATTTGCCAGAAAAAGATTTTATGTTTAAAAAAGAGTTGCAAAATAGCCTCCAACATTCCGAAGAAGAATTACGAAACCTTGAACATCAAACCATAAATCAGAGTGAATCTGGACAATGGTTAGAAGAAAGAAGGAAACGTTTAACAGCGTCTAATTTTGGACAAGTTTGTTGCAAGTTCCCATCAACTGGTTGTGAAAATTTGGTCAAACAAATACTATATTCTGATCTCCAACACCTAAGTTCGTTGTCATACGAAAAAGCAAATGAAGAACGTGCCATAGCGAAGTTGGAAGAAACTTTGAAAATTCGGGTTGGACGCTGTGGTTTCTTTGTTTACCGTGATTTGACATTCCTCAGCAATACACCAGATGGCCTAATCGACAATGATGGCATAGTAGAGGTAAAATGTCCATCATCAGCTGAACAGATGAGTCCTGAGTCAGCCATTTTGCCACGAAAGGTGACATTCTGGAAACTTAACAAATATAAAAAGATTGATGGAATAAACAGGTGTCATAAGTACTATTATCAAGTCCAAGGTCAGCTCCATGTAACATGCCGGTTGTACTGCATATTTGCTATATGGACACCAGTTATACCATACATACTATATGAACGAATCGAACGTGATTACCTTTACTGGGAAATGGAGACTAAGCTTTCCTCATTTTATTTTGATTGTTTACTGCCTGAACTAGTAGACCCACGCTATCCACGTTCAATGCCTATCCGCAATCCGGATTATATTGAGGCAGAGCTAACTAAAAAAAGAAGTCAATTACAGCCCAAAGCAAGAAAAAATGTTTGAGAATGGCTGAGGTTGGTAATTCTGGTTCAGGTTGGTAGTTCTTCTGGCTGAGGTGATTTAAGCTGTGTACTAAATAAACATAAAAAAATGCTTTAGTCATCGACATCAATAAATACAACAGGGTTGCTGTCTTTTGTTTTGTTCTAATAAAGCATCGAAATTAATAGTGTGAATATTAAGAATTATTCAGCTATTATTTTGAACTATGTATGTATTTACAGTGAAATCACATTGAATTATTGAACAATATTGAACAAGATGTCATTAATTAATGATGATAGTAATAAACTATTTTTAAATGTTTTGAAAGCATTATCAATGATGGTATAGCGACTTTTATAAATAGAGTTGTTTCTCAATGAATGTGTGACTGTCTAAAATAACATGGCTTTACAAAACTGTGTGCCATTTGATGTTCTATTGCTAATATTGGAGAGGTATAGCACATATTTTTATTTGTATTTTAACTGTGAAATTAGATGGAACAAGTTTCATATCAGATTTGTGTGTGTGTGTGTGTGTGTATAATTATTCAATATTTATTGAGTATCATTGAGTGTATATATGTAAATAGTATTAGTGGTATATAAATATTTCCCCAACTTTGCATTTATTTGTTTAATAATATTAAATATATTGAAATATTGTAATCTTACAATTCATAATAGTAATGTAATGAGTGCAATAACGACTGCATTTCTACTATTTTTTTTTTAGTTGAAATAATAGTATGTAGAATTAATTTAGTGTTGTGTATTGTTAATAGAGATAATCAAACATTTATTATAGTGTACATATATTACAATAACTTTCAGGATTTAAGTATTTCTATTGTTTGGTTTTAACATATTTTAGGTTTTTTAAAATAAAAGGAATGAACTTCTTTTCACAACAGGTGGTTGTATGAAATAATATGAATATTACTAGCATTGCCTTCCAGCTGTGTTACCAAAGGTTTTTTTTCTAAGATAGGGAATCCTTGGGTAAGTAGGATATGTCAGAGTAATAAAAAAAAGGTAATATTAGTTAGGCATATTTGTGCTATAAAATTAACAAAAGTTGTTTTTAATTCAAATTTTAAGGATTTTGTTTCACTTCTTAGAGCTACTAGCCAAACTAGGTGAAACGTTCCTAAAATATTTTGAAACATAGAGATAGTTGTCGCTTGTCACCAAAAAAACCCAACAATTTTTGCTTTGGGATCGTGAACATTTTCAACCTCGAATTTATGTTTGATCTTTGCGTTTTATGTGACCTCGAAAACTAAAAGGTGTAATTTTTTCTTCTGACCCCTTGCCTGTCTGTATGTGTCTGGGGCTCTAATGAAAACAATTTGACGGATTTCTTTCAAACTTTAATATATATATATATATATATATAATTATGGTAACACCTTGAGGAGTTTTAGATTTCTTTTAAACTTAATCATTTAGATATTAAATTATGGTAATACCTTAAGGTATTTTTAAGCCCCCAGATTAGAGTAGTTTACTGATAAATGATTTATGAGAATACATTTTTTATATAGTTTTAAATATTTTGTTTAAAATTGATATTTGAGGAGTGTTTTGCATGATAAATAAAATTGCAGGCATATACTTGTTTCCTAGGGGGAAAGGGCATATGTATTTACTAGCTATTAGTAGTAGCCTATAGTAAATAATTCCTGAGAAACATATTTATTGGGCCACAAATATTAGTTAGATTTGGCCCCAAATTACTAAAAACAATTAAATTATAAAAATAATCTAAATGTAACTCAAACCACTAATTGCATTACTTTAAGTGATGGTTATGTTACGATTGTTTATGTTTGGCATACATCTATAGAGCTAAGAGTCTCCAAAGCATTTGGGAGAAGGGGGGGGGGGGGGGGAAGGTCGAGATTCCACAAATTGACAGTATAAAATAAGTTTAAATAAAGTATGATTTTTTATTTATTAATAGAGGCGCTTAAAAAATAGTATTGTCCTTAAGAACGATTATTTTGTGATATTTTCAAAGACATTTTCGCAAATTATATAATTTAGAGGCCTCTAAATTAAAAATGAGAATTTGATTTAGGCCAGAAAAATCTAAAAAATCATGTTTCCTAAATCATTTTTTTTTTTTAAATTTACTTTAAATCTATTTCTTGCGATCTATTTTAGTATTAGTTTCTGTGAAACCGGGCCACAAAGTACCAAGTATGGAAGAATATATTAACATAATCATATCCAAAGGACATTCAGAATACTCAAGTTTAGCCTTATAAGTTATAGTCATAAAATGATTGATTTTTATTTGCTGCTCTTATTAACTGAATAAACAATATCAAAAACTTTAACATTTTCTTACATATTTAATGTGGCTGACACAAAACTTTGTTTCATTAAATTTTAAACTAAATCTGGTTCATCAATAGTGGTTACATTTCAAGTGTTAGCAGCTATTTTTGGTATGTTTAGGCGTTAGTAGAAAAAAAGCAATGTATATTTTTAATCAATTAATTATAAGTGATAAGCTACTTTAATAGTGTATTTAAAATTATTTGTATTTTCTAAACAAACATGTGTGTTTGTAGTTAGTTTTGGCTAAGTTATTTAAATGTATAGCTAAATTTATCAAATAAAAATGTATTATTCATGTTTGTTACATTACATTCTAAATGAATAAATGCTTCACTAGTTCCGTAACCATTCCAAAATTGTTTTTTATTTTTTTATACCTACATATTGTCCTTACATTATTTTAAATATGGATTACATTTGCAAAAAATTATATGAATGAATATCTAATATAAATATTACTCTTCTTTTACTGGAAGTTAACAAGTAGGTAAAATTACTATCCTCAAGCAAAGGAAAGAGATTTCAGGTATTTCCATGAAACTAATAAGCTATAAGCTCAATGCCAAAGTTAAACATCCCCACCCAACTCATTCTCTCTCTCTTCTTAGTTGTCCACAACCCTTGGGGGGCTTAGATCTTTCAAGGCAGAAACTACCTAACCACCAGTTACAAGTTGCCTTTAAATATGAAGATCAATTCAATGTTATTTCTGAGTAAACCTCATTCTTAAGAGATCAACCTCATTTTAAGCAGCTTACTGCTAAGATGGGAGCTAGAAAGGCCTTGACAAGTAAAGTAAACTAAACAAGTAAAATATTGTAGTGATAACTTGTATTCTAATTTGAAAACAAGGCCTAACATTAGTATTATTTTAATTTTGCAAAATAAAATGTGTTTATTTAGTTTATAATTGAGTGTGTGTCATATAAAAATTATTTTACTATAGTTATTAATCTTATTTGGCCTGTTTTGTCTTTTCTCGCTATGTCAAATTTATTGTCATATTAAAGCAACAAAATGACAAATGATTAAAATATATTCTTTGCTAAATTTTTCTAAAACTGCTTTTTATTATTTATAATGACAAAACTTTTGTTTTAGAAAAGTTTTCAATTCATTTTATTATTTACTCTTTTGCAATGTGAAAAAAGCCACGATGTGGCCACCACTGTAATATGGCTCTCAAAGATAAATGTTTTACAGTCCATTTTTATCTTAATATACTATAGGCTCACAGAGAAAATTTTAAAGTCCATTCTTATCTTGATAATATATTATAGGCTCAGAGAGACAACATTTTTAGAGTCCATTCTTATCTTGATAATATGTTATAGGCTCAGGTAGACAATTTTAAGTCCATCCTTATCTTGGTAATATGTTATGGGCTCATAGAGACAACAGTTTTAAAAGTCCAGTTTTATCTTGATAATTTATAGATAATTATAACTTATTTATAGGGACATGCAAAATTCGCATTTGTGGTAAAGTGAATTTTTACACGAATACTGTTTTTACACAACTAACACAAATTTAAGGGTTTTTTTTCTAGATAAATACAATTTATTTGTAATTTGGTCAAATACTACGAAATCCAGTATAATTTTCAACATGGTAACAATGGTGATAGCGTTACGCCAGGGCTTCTATTTGAATGGATGGTATCCATTTTTTGGTGATTTTAAAGGTATAGAAGGGATCAAAGGATATACAAGAATTTTATGGATTTAGATTTTTTGGGGGGTTAACATAAAAAATCACGAGTTCTACTATTACACATTTCAATACTTAAATTTTGATTGATTGATTCTTTGTTTTCAGATTTTAGAAATTTCATGCTAGGTCCAAGCAAGGACATTAATATATATGGCCCTTGCTACAGGCGGTCATATTTGGCCAAATTAAGTCTTTATTTTTATTTCCTTCTCTTTATTAGATAGATTGTTTAGTCTTGTATGACACCATGTATGTTATTATTGTTTGGTCTAAACATAAATTGATAATCAATTATTTCGATAGGTAATGCTATTTGTAAAACTGGATGGTAATGATATTGAGATATCGAGTTTGACATTACTAAGTGTGAAATGTTTTGTCCATACTTATATTTAATTTTTCTCCGGATGTAAATAAATACTTAAATACACAATATGAATGAAAAATGTAAACAGTTATCCTAGGTTTTTTTAATGTATACTCGTATTTATGTAAATAATGATACATATTTATGTAAATAATAACATCCCTTTCCTCATATAATATCACTTTTTGATAAAAATAACACCACTTTTCCCATAAAAATAACCTCACCTTTAGCATGTCTCTACTAATTTATTCAAAGTTTTATCATACAATAGGGCTTTGCCCAAATTAAGTAAAAATAAACTTTATGTCAAGCTTACTTTTGATTGTTTTCAACTAGGTCCATTTTAGTACACAGCAGAGAACAAAAAATAGTTGTCAGTCAAATACAATACTGTATTACCATCATACCATCTATATCAGGGGTTCCCAACCTAATGACCGCGGGCGCCATGGCGCCCGCTGAGCCTTTTACTTCTGCCCACCGCTTTTTGACCACAGCTGAAATGTTCTTGACTAATACATTTAATGTCACTTTACCGGCAAAAATCAAGTTTGTGCTTATCTTCAGGTATGCTGTCCTCAAGAAGTAAGTGATTGAAAGCCCTCCCTCTCATTCCTCTTTCTTTGCCGGCTCATTTACAAAGTGTACTTTTACTCAGAACCCCCGTAGTTTCAAGCTGAATGGTTTTGGTTTTTCCTAATCTCAAAGACATACCCCCTTCCATCATTCTATTCACACTCACTTATACCATCCTAATACTTCCTATTTCCTTTGTAAATATCTTGACATGGGTCTACCCAGCTTTATTGCCTGAATAAACACAGAATAAGATACAGAAAAGAAAAAAGGCTTTTCTATATCTTTATTCCCTCCTCCACCTGTGTTAATATTGCGGTATGTTTACCTTCATCACCATGGCAACTCATGACTATGTTTTTCACTCTATTCAGCTTGTTTTAACCTCACACACACTCAGTCCCTATATTCTGCTCAGGACATCAATATCGCTCTCGCAAGACGACCTTGGTAAGCTTGTTTGTTTATGGTTTTTCATCTACTTTATTTTCTTATCTGTTATATTTTACTTTCCTCTATAACTTTATCGCATTTCATTCTAGCTTATAAAATATTTTGCCTTTAATCTTGTTTTCAGCGCCATGATTATGATACCGTGTATCGAAACATGTCAGCCATAAATTAATCGACGTAACACGCCGATGCCAGCCAAGAAGGAAGGGAGCCCAATACATGTTAAGACTTCGTACCATCGTATAAATTAAATTTTAATAATTTATCTTATACCACTTTCTTATATTTTATAATTCCATTACTAATACTTTCAAATGTTTACACATGCCTAATTTATTCTATGTCTGTTTTGATTTTTATCCATTATTATTTTCGTTAATTTATTAATTTAAATATTGTATATGTGGTTATATAAATGTTTTTATGATGAAGGTTATTACTTGACCTGATGGTATTCTTCAATGACAATTTTAAAATTCTACATGTTATCATATACTTTTAAACTTATAAAAGCGTAGATGGTATAAACATACTATATTATAATTCACATTTTATCAAATGTCTTGCTTTTAACTTGCTTTATTATTCAACCTACCACAAGTGTAATTTTAACTTTAAAGGGCATCGAAGTCTTAACTACAATTTTATTACTCCTTACTAACCAACTTTAGAATGTTTTCTAAAATAATTGGAATAGGCCTATGCTACATACATTTAAGAAGTTTTCAAATACTTAACCTTAATATTAGCTTGTCCTTTTGTCAATTATATATACATTTATTTGAGGCATTTAACGTGCATTTTCTTAACGGGTTGATTATAGCATTATACGAGAATTTCTATGAGCGAGAATGAAAGGGTCTCTCAATTTTGCTGGGAAAGATAGTCAAATTTTTTCTAGGGTTCTTTTAGATTCCACAATCGACATAGAACCGATGGCTTTACTTCCACTCCATTGCGCTACAGATTTTTATCACTCAAGAAAAATCCATCAACCCTGGCTGGGTTTGAACACAAAAACATTGGGTCCTGAGGCGAGCACTTTACCCTAAGACCACCAAGGTTGATTTGTAAATTATAATATCTTTTGTAGTATTAACTTAATATATATTTACAAACAAAATATGTTTATGACATTCACACCAAGTGTACTCTTATCCCCTTATTTACTATTTGAGTACCTAGAGCAGGGGTGTCAAACTCGTTTGATCATAAGGGCCATTTTGAAAACAAACAAAAATTGGAACTGCAATAAAAAACAATTTTAAATTGTTTCCATCATAAATAAAGAGAACTCATTTCAGTACCTTATTTATACAAAAAGAAAAAAATATATGTAAAATACTAGGACTCGCTCTTTATTTTTCCCCAGAAATTTGAAGCCTTTTATATGTAGCCGACCTGCCCATTATCAAACAACCAGACAAAAGGAAAATGACGCCTTTGCAAACACTGATTGTTTGTTTGCCTATGAAACAATGTTACTATTTTATATTTGGTGAGCCAAATATTTTAGCTCCCACTTATTCTAAAACACGTGACCCTTTTATTCAATTTTGTGTTTTATAGGTTATGAAATGAAATTTTTGAGAGTCACACTATTTTAAGAATTATTTACAAGTCACCCTTTACAAAATTCAATAAAATAAGTATAAAATTTTCCCCCCCAAAAATTAGAATAAATCACATAACAACTTGCTAAGGTGGACAAATGAGATTAAATTCAATATTTTGTTACCTCTTAACTCACAAACGTTTGCTGTTCACTGTTGGGTCTGACAAATTGCAACTATCATAAATACCCGACCAACGGTGCCAAGTCCAGCCAGCATTATTGTGCCAGTAGCAAAGCTAAATTTGCTAATTTCCCAAAATAATACCAAATATCCAAATTTCACACTTTATTTACTAATCCTTTATAAAATACCACTTTACCCCTTCCAACCCCTTTGTTTTGTCTAAAGGTTTCACAATGCTAGGATACTTTCAAACTTTCCATTAGTAGCATTGTCTTGGGTGTTACCTGTGATGAGATAGCCATGCTAATGTTATCAGCTGAGTTTTTCAAAAGGGAGCCCAGAATGAGTCACTATAACAGGTCACTGCTTGCATCAACTCCCTCACCCATTTTCTACCTCTACCTATTTCTTACTCACCAACACCATGAGGTCACATTTATGGAAAAGAATAGTTGGGCTGAATTGAATGTTGGTTCATTATAAGACCCGTGGGCTGCCCAAAATCATACAGTGAACCTCAAGTTTGACATGAATGACCTAGAGGTTTGCCCCGCTATCTGATGAGTAAATCTAAAGCTGCTACTGTATATTCAGATTAGTAGTAAGTATTGTTAGGATCTTGTCCTAGGTTAAAAAATTATGTAGAGTGAAATATTATTAGATTTATTTAGAAATGTCACATTAAATAGCTAACCCCAATCAACAGGTAAAACTTTGACTCTTTGAATAATGACAAGTTCTTACAGATAAATAATGTCCTGGATAGAAATGTTAGAAGACTTCCATGTGCCAGCATAGACAGAGAGTATCGGAAGCAAGTAGGCCTCATGAGTACCAAACACAGACATACTTATCATAGCGTGGGTTACTTGACAGTTTTCCTCTAATTCAACTCTCATTCCATATATATGTATGTATGTTCATATATTTCTGTGTTTTGTGTGTTTTATATGTATATTTTTATATGAAACAGAAATATTTCTGAAAACTTAAAACTATGTGTAAATTTGGAAATGTGAAGAAGTGAGAATTGGGAAGTGCAAAAAGTTTATGACAAAAATAAGAGAAGAGTGAAGAGGTGTTTTCATTACAGATAAGAAAGAATCTAATTTCATATAGCTCCTATCATTAAATATGATCAGTTTGTAAACTCCTCTCACAATTATTTTAACATGTTTTGATTTAACTGTTTTTAATATGTTCTTATGTAAAACTATATAATCAATACATATTTATTACTGTTTGATTTTATTAATGATATGATTAATTTTAGCTATTGTATAGTTTATTGTCCTAATAATTTTTTAATCATCTTTCTTAACAATTTTTCTATAGTCTAAAGTATAACATTAATTTTCTTGTTTAGCACATTCCTAAAGATGTAATAACAGGTTTTTAATATATGTTGTTCTTTAGTCTAGCTCAATTGACAAATGATTTTACATCACATCTTTTTGATCCCTTAATGTGAAGCATTAAGTTAATAAAACATCTTTGAACTTTTTCTTATCAATAATCATAAGGAATGCCATCATTATGTTATTCAAGTGTAGGTTCACTTTTTACACTGTGCATGAGCCAAACAGGAAGAAAGATCTATTATTATGAGTGCCCCATAATGAGTAATTAGAAGTACAAAGAAAAAGGGCAGTGTGAAAATATTAAGATTATTTTTTGTTACAAGTGTAACTCTATGCTGATATTAACCTATGGACTAACAGTTATCAGCAGAATGGGCAGCGCTGGTAAACTAAGTTCAGGTTGTGTTAGGGTTTTGTTTTAGTTGGGTAACTTATTCAGTCAAGTATTATCTTGGCCATGAGGACAGCTAATACACACCTAATGGACACCAAGCACAATTGGATGAAAACCAACCCAGCCATGCCCACAACCAACCAAAAACAGAGTAAAGTAAAATGAATCGATAATAAATAAAGCAATACTCGTAAATATAGCCTAAGAATACAAATAATGATCAATAATAAAAAAAAAAGCAATACTCGTAAATATAGCCTTAGAATACAAATAATAATGAGAAATTTGTTTAAATCAAGGCTTAAACATTAAGAAATAACAGAGATGTTTGCAAAGAAAATAAAGGCCTTCTTAATTAATTGAGCAACTTTTTTTTATTGAAATCTTTAGCAAAAGGTTATAAGTAAATCCAAGAGAAAAATAAGTTAGTTAGAAACAATAGAGGTATGTTATGAAAAGATCCATATTGAAATAAATTAAAGTTATAATATTACATACACTGCCTTCAAAGTCGTATTTTGCAATGACTTTTTCAATGCGACGAGGTGCAGGCCTGATGAGGGGGGTTGTGTCCAAATAATGAAGCTTGTAAAACTGTAGACATGCTGGCAGGTCGGGAAACATCTGGTCTCCAATGCGATAGCGTGTTTGTTCACCTTGCTGGATTTTATTGATTATGTAATGGCTTACCTTGCTATCTTCCCTAAAATAAAAATAAATTATAAAATTAAAAAATTGAGAGCTACTGTAAAAACATTTGGAATTAATTCCAATAAGTTCTATGCTACAGAACAAATAAATACATATATTCAATATATTAAAATCAGCATTAAAATATAGCTAAAATCCACCAAGATTCATAGACATCATAAAAATTTGAAATGTTTTAGGTCTTTGAATATAGTCTGGGTAGTTTGTATTTTTTTTATATAGCATGATTATAATATCAAATTTGAGTATAATTGGTAAATTATTATTAAAAATTCTTTAATTTTTAATTTAGCAGACAGGTAGATTGGTTTTATAATGTCAGTGGCATTTACAAATTTAAAGTTTTGTGTAGTATCTGGAATATTATATACTTCAAACTTCATATTTAAAATAAAACACACACTTTTGTGAAATGTTGATTTAATGTATTAATATATATATATATATATTTCTTAAATGATTTATTGCTGTCCCTCAACGCATATGTGAACACTTCCTCTAAATTCAACCTTCCTCATCTTCTAACACATTAGCGTAATTAGTACATGTGTACAGCTTGAATGGGTAGTGCGGTGAGATGTGAAAAAAAAAAACCCACCAAAGCTGGTAACAGTTGTGTCACCTGCTACAATTATTCTAATGAATTAACATTTTATCGAGACCTGTGAGTGATATAAGGCATTGTTGCCACCTTGACTGATTGGAACCGATTCATCCCAACTCAATTTTAGCTGCTACAATTCTTGATGAATAATCTTGGCCCTCAGAATGACTGGCCCAATACATCTCAATGGATCCAAAATATAAGTTGTCACTGACAAAATTGTTTGCTTTGTTACTCAAGTTGCCACGTTTTGGGAAAGTCACCGAGTGATGAAAGGATCCCATTTTTATGGTGCTATCTTGGTAGCTTGAAGCAGTGGATTGGTTTCTTTATCCTCAAGAGAAATATTGGCCAAGAGCTCTTCCTAATTGATACACCATTTCCTAAAATGAAATCCACCACGTTGTAGTAGTGCATCAGATGATTTTGAAATATCATGGCATCTTCAATGGTCATGAGGTCATCCAGAGAGAAGTCCTCCAATACTACCCCTGGTACCATGGATTAGTGTTATTGTTCTTTTCTTGCAAATTGTTGCAAGGTTTGTGTTACTAAGTATGGTGCTCACATTGTAAGTTACTATTGGCAACCGATAAACTTGTTGAGACATGCTAGGATTTTCTCTCCAAATAATCTTTTGTAAACCCAATTGCGACAAATTCATTTTGATTTGGTGGTACATTTTCTCAATGTCTGCTATTAGCACATATTTGTGCGTTCTGAAGCTCATGTTTATAGAAAATAGATCTTGCATAGTTGGACCAACCATCAAAAGACTATGTGAATTCCTGGAATTTTAGAGGAAGCGCAACAAGTAAGTTTCTGCCTTAGTAATCATTAAAAGATGCTCCAAATAGCTTCTAGAGGCACTTATGTTTGTGCAAGCCTTTTGCCTATGGCGTTTGGGGGTGCCAAAACCCCACTTCCATTTTGGGATTGCTACAACCTTGTGTTCCAGCACTGCTAAATTTACGACTACACCACTGTTTTCAATACAGGTTTTTGAAAATGAATTTGATTCTTATGCTCTTTGGTTGACAAAGATGTTTCTCTTTTCTCAATTTTTCTGTAACAGTGTTCCTAGTTCCTGATGCCATAGTGTCAGGGTCGACCCGAGGTAAATTTCTCGCCCGGGTGGTAGTGCTTTTTGGGCCCCTCTATATAAATGGTGGATAATATAGTCCATTCACCTTAGGAGTGTAGTAACTAACAGCTAGCAAAAGTTAGCAGATCAAATCTCATGTATCCATTTGCTAAACCATATTATCTGCAATGACAATAATATGTTGATTTATTGTCACCTTTGGCAGTCAAAACTTTCACAAAAACAATTTTATTTTTAATTTGGTTTTTCTTTTGGCAGTTCTTAAATCTTCTGCTAACTGCCAGATATCATATTTCTCATGGTGATTGTACTCTCAGAAAATATTAAAATAATCCCTAAACCTAACATAGCCTGGGCGTGATAGGAAAATAATCCCCAAACCTAACAACTACAAACCTAACATAGCTTGGGCGTTATAGGAAAATAATTAAAGGAGAAACTCCACAAATGTTAAACATATGCTAAACGTTTCACTTCGAGGTTATACAAAAACTGTTAGGATTATTTTGTAAACAATGTTCTCCTATATTTTTTATTATAAGTTTAATAAACACTTGGACATTATGAAATGGTTTACATTATAGATGAAAAAAAAAGTTTTAGGGCGCCATTATTTCAAGCTGGCAAATGTAAAATAAATTTTAAGAGTGGCACTAGATTCTATTTTACTCACCACAAAATTATACTAATGTGTAAAATTTCAAGTTAGTATCAAAAATTGAACCTTTGTTAAGCTTAGCAACTTCACTATCCCGCCGTGTCTACGTTAGGTTTGGGGACTATTTTCATATCACGCCTAGGTTATGTTAGGTTTGGAGGTTTGGGTACTATTTTATTATGTCTAGCTCTGTTGGCACCCCCTCAAACTGGCGCCCTGGGCAGCCACCCGGTTCACATGGCCCTTAAGCCACCCCTGCATAGAGTAAGTAACAGTGTATATTATTTCCCTAATCCATGAGGCCTTTATGGTGAGGATCTGAGATTCCTTGCAAAGTAAAAATTCAAACCGAACTGAGAGGAATAAGTGAATAAGCATCAAAGTCACATACTATCAAAATGCACCCAATAAAACTGTGATATTCAATTGAAATATGCCTTACCATCCAAAACACAAAGGACCAAAAATGTTTATGATTATGATGTATTATTGTTGAACATCATAATTTTCTCATACTATATTCATCCTATAATTATGTTATAGGATATTTGTAATAAAATATTAATGTTTTATAGAAATATTTAATAGAAATAATTTTATAGAAATAATTTTATAGAAATATTTAATTATATAATATAAAATTAACATCAAAAAACAATGTTCAGGGTAAAATACTAAATATCAATTCACTTTTCACTCATGCTGTATTAGATAAAACTATGTTAGAGGATATTTTTAGTAAAATGTTAATGGATTAACATATGTTTTATACAACTATTTAATTACATACTATAATATTAACAGCTAATTAGACTGTTAAAGGTAAAATATTAGATATTAAGTGAATGTTCAATCCTGAGGTTTGAAATACCAATAATTGCAAAGTTAATAAATGCAAGGTAGAACTGAATTGTTCTGGACAGTTAGGCTAAGTGCAGACAAACAGCGAGGCAGGGTGACAAGATTATAATCACGAGGTGTCTACATGCGACAAAGAGTGGGCATGCAACACACAAAGCACTGCAAAGTGTAGCGGCACTTCTCTAGTTGGCAAAATAGTGTCTTCAAAATAATCATGTAAGGTATTTCTTAGTGAAAACTCTTATTTTATGTGGAAAGCATTGAAAGGGCGGGGAAAAAGCGAGTGTGCTATTATGGAGAATATCAATGTTTGTTTCCCGTGCTAAGGAGACATTCATTATACATGATTCATCGAGTATACAAGTATGACAACCATGATCTTTGATTATATTCTCAGAAAGTCATGGATGTTTTGGAGAAGCAAACTAAAAACTGGAGAACACCTATTTGTGCAGAGGAAAGACTAGTTATCACTCTAAGTTGAGAAATAGTTTAAGTTTAAAAATATCATTTAGTGTTAAATGTTGCCAAATAGTAGTATATAACCCTTTACAACCAAGAAAAATCAAGAACTATTCAATTATTATATTTATAATAGATTTCACAGTTAATATACTCTTATACAAGTACATGTTGAGAAGGCTTAACATGATGACTCGTTTTAACTTGGTTACTACGGACAATAAGTTTTTGAAGAGGTTGTGTAATTTGAAAAATGTGGCAATAAGCTCGGTAAAAAGTGATAATCTTCAGAGTCCTCTTTCTTTTCATTTCTAAGAATGTCCACCTTCTGCTCTTCCAGTTGCAACATTTATTTTGCAACAGTGTTTTGGAGGTTTATTTTCACTTCCGTTCCTCTAAAGCTGAAATCTATGGAGGAACCGAATTCAAATGTGTTGTGGCAGCTGATATTTGAATGGGTGGCAAACCCTCCACCTGAATTACAAAATCTTCCTCTTGTAACAGGATGTGATATCTGCCTCCAATATCTTCATTTCCTCCAAGAGCATCTTCAGCTTAATTTAATCTCTCACCCAGCCTGTGCATCAGATGTTTCAGGTTTCCTGACAAAGGACAGATTTATTTCATCCCTTAAGAAATACATTAGTTGAAAAAATGACCTGGTATAAATTTTCATTCTGCCTCTTGCATATCCAAAAGTACTCATCACCTTCTTTGAGTCCTTTTGATACCGATTCTGATTCTTTGATTCATCACATGCCAGTTCGCCTGAAAAAAAATTCTAGGTAGGCTGTAATATTACTAACCTATGTCTAGATTTAAAAGAAAATATCCATGAATAATAAAAAAAAATTCAAATAAATTTATAGACCCCTATGAAACAAGCCCTTCCTATCTTACTAAAAATGTGTTTACTAAATTCATGAAGATATTCAGAATTTTCCATTACGAAATAACTCTACCATATAGACCACGTTTAGTGGTTATAATTTTACTCTTTGGTGTAAAAATTAATTTATACTACATAATTTGACTTTGGGTTCCAGGTTTATGGAAACTGGTGGGTGCACCGTTTATAATGCTAGATTTTTTCAGTGTTGCATGGGTGTCTCAATGCCAAAGTCATAGTAATGGATACTTGCAAAGCACTTTGGGATGTATGGAATTTTTCCAATTTTATAATACTTTAACTACAAAAAGGTTTTTCAATTGTGTTGTAGGCGATTCTAATGCAGATTACAAAATCATCACAACAGATGTTGGTGGAAAAGTAAGTCCCAATGATGTCTTAGAATGTTTAGTACGTTTACTGCTCCTTCAATGTATGCATATCTTCATAGCAATAATTGCAGTATGCCTCCGGACTGTGAACTACCTAACTCAACCCTTAAAGTTCTAAATGTTCTCATTGCTGAAAAAACATATCCACTAAAAACTTACCTGATGATGGCATATGTTAACCACATTTAAACACCAGCAAAATCCTTTTTTAAGTCTCGTGTGTGTGTTTATAGTATTTTAGCTCTTAATATATTTATATGTATTGATTTTTTTCTAGCTTTTGGAATTCAGTATGCAAATTGGTGCATCTTGGATAAAGACATTGAAATGAAAGTTTCAAGTGTTCCGTCAATAATAAAACGTGTTAGTGTTCTCCACAATGTGGTAGGGGACATAGATGGAGAAAGTGATTCTGTTTATAGAAAAGTGCATAAAGCTAGTTGACTTAATAAAACCGGAGAAACATCAGATACACGACATAGGCACAAACAGATTGTGATATATTTGCTAACTTCATTTAAACACAAGAACATTTGAAGGGGTGACCTGGTGGTCTAGGGGTAAGGTGTCAGACTTCTGTGCTGGCGGCCGGGGTTCAATCCTCGGTCCCGGCACAGATTTATCTGATTTCCAAACCCTTCCTACACCTCTGACAAGACATCTTGTGAATGTGTGGAATGCCAGGCCGCCACCGTGGTTCGGATTCCACGCTAAACTGTAGGTCCTTCATTTCATCTCACAATCACCCTACCATTACACATTAGCGTAAGTGCGTATAACCCGAATGGGTAGTAAGACGCGGTGCTAATAATAATAATAATAATAACATTTGAAGGATAATTACAATGCGTAAGTTAGTGCATTTCAATGAAAGACATGATTTATAGTTTTCGTGTAATACATTAAGATTTTATTTGCATGTAAATTTTAATGAAAAATAATGCAATATTGAGGCCTATAGTAATTTGATGTTAAAGGTAATAAAAAATGTGTGCATATCCAGTATGTGTGTTCAACTTATTTTTCCTTTGGTCACTAGAAAACTCAATGTAGTAAAAACTATGTGGGATATGTGTTATTTTAACATAAATGAACCAACCAGATAAATATTATGGAAAAAATTTGAATTCTAAAAATTTTTGCAACTTTGTTTTAAAGTATGTTGGAGTATTCATAATAATTATAAAGTTAATCGATTAATGTACAACTTCCACCACAAGAGCACACTGTTTTATGTAAATAAAGTGAGGTTTAAGTTATTTTAACATACACATAAAAAATCATTGTTTTTTTTCCTGTTGCCATTGATGGCATTCAACAATATCATTGTAAATTTTGTTCAATAAACACATTAACCACTGTGCTAATCAGTACTATAACAGATAAACAGCCATTTAGCAAAATATTATGGACAAAAATGTATAGGTTATGTTGACTGAAATAGAAAAATACACCACTTGGCAACCAAGCGGATGAAATGTAAATATTGCTTTACTTGTTGAATTTAATGCAACTGCTACCTCCCTCCACATCTTCTCAATCACTCTACGATTGTGGTGGAATTTGTGTCTGCTTTGTCAAAAAGGTGGCCTGGCAAATACTAAGAAAATCAGCTCAACGTTACTCTTGTTCTGTCGAATCGCTTTTGAAAACAAACTACTTTGTTCTAAAGAGAATCGCCCTAGTCTGCCTTGCGTTGCTCACCTCAAATAGTGAATTCCTAAAAGGTTTTTTTTACATGCAAGACTACAATATTTTTTCCCATTCATGTGACTTGTTAAAGCAGACACCCCCATTTTGGCAATGTCAAATACTGAAGAGCATATGCTACATCTGGTTTTGTTCTTATCTGGCACTTTTACAAGCCATTTATTAAATTTGGGGTTATGTAACCACAAATCATTGAAAGTACAATTCCCCGGCATATTGGCACGTAAATAAAAACAAAACAAAGCAAAAGGTGATTCCCTGCCTTTACATAACACACAGTATTAAAAGTTACAAAAAAATCCATTCAAGAATAATGAAACAATAGTTTATTTATCCATAGCAGATTACTTGCTATCACACTTTAATAAAACTTTTGTGTGGAAATAAACACAGTGGTAATGAAGAAAACTGAACCAGTACTTAAGGATTTACATAGAAATAAAACGCATTAAGATAAAACAAACTACACAGCTACCAGCTAAACACAAAATTTCACGGGATAATGTTTACAGACACCAAAATGGCGCAACCATAGAGTTATAGAATGGCAACTCCCTGTAGTATGGCTAGAACAGGTGGTTGAAAGCTGAACTAATAGCTATCGGCGGGCATTTTAGTGCAAACCTGTAATTATAGGTACTTAAAGTGTTAATAGGTAGTCACAAATCTTCAAGGAATTATTACAAATGGTTTTAAAGCAACTTATAAAAAAATTGCAAATACACAGGAATTGAGTTTTTAAATATAGAAAATTAGAGAAAACATTGTATTTCGACAGTAGCGCTAATGTGTTTGCCAGAGAAGTTAACACTGTTTCCCCTTGCCCCTACAGATATCACAACCCATGGGTTGATGACGCGATAAGATAACAAATAAAACAAAAGAGGCGGGAAGAGTAGCGGAAAGTAAAGTAAACAGCAGACAACAGCTAACGGTTGATCAAAGAGCATGCGCTAGACATTTCATGTCCCAGTGCATCTTAAATCACTGTCTTTACAATCATTTCAAAAATAAATATTGAAACTTGGAAATTCCAGGACTTTTCAAGGCCCAGAGTAATTTAAGGACTTTTCCAGGCCTTGAACAGACACACATTAAATTCCAGGTCTTTCAAGGATCGTACAAACCCTGTGTCAGATACCGGCCCAATTTACGATATTTTGAATTTTTGCTCTGAGAACACTTTTTGACATATAATACTTTTTTTATGTTTATTAGTAATTTACAATCTTTCAGATTTTGTATGAATTTTATTTTGTTTAGCAAAAGAAAGATTTTAAAAAAATATACTTTGTGTGGTAGTTTTTGTGCATAAAACTTTTTTTTTCAAATTTATTATACAAAAAAAAGAAAAAAAGTGTTTTACACATTTTGTTACAAAATGTAGAAAAAATTATCATAAATTTTACAAATAAAATGAAAAAAAATTACATTTAGGCCTAGCCCCAATTTGCCTTTGTGTGGTAGAGAGCAAAGCCATTTTTCACACACAATGCTACATTGCACTTTTCACAAAACCATCTAGTGCTGCCACCTAGTATTTTTTTAATGACAGTCTTAGAGAACCTTTACACAACATTATACCTGACCATATCTCGGGCCATTGCGTATGTAGACATTTAAAAGAGGACCCGAGTGTAGCTTGGGCATGGTAACAATAGATATTTAACCTACTCCGAGCGTATCTTCAATGTGTTAAACCCCGAAATTTGCTGATATTTTATTTTTATACTTTGATTTACTGAATCATTTGAATAACACAAGTGAATAAATTTAATGAAAGCCTGAATAATTGATCGGGTTCCTTTCAGAACAATATTAAGACGTGCATATGTAAAGGTTGTGTGTAACTTTGATGTCATAAGTAATGAAATGAGATTTCTGTGATTTTTGAATATTTTTAGACAAATATGTTATATTAATGAAGTTAAAAGAATTTACATAATTAATGTTGAGATAATTAAGACAAGTCATATCATAACATTTGATTATGTTTTAGTGAATGCCAATATTAGTAAGAAAACTAACCTGACACAAAGCACAAAGTCTCCGTGTATGGTTGTGCTATCTCTTACAAGAAACACCCCACCTTCCTTTTCACCCATCAGAAGGTCTGTTGCATCTTGTCTTGACATTGGGCCAAAGTACCAACTGAAACAACAAAACTGTGTTAAACAAATATTGTTACAAGGTAATGGTAGTCCTCATCATGAACCTATAGTGTTGAGATCACATGTGTCTAAAATTTAGCTTGTAATCTGAGAATAACAGGGGTGGTCATTCAACCTTTCCCACCTCTGCTTTCCTGGCGTATGGACAAATTCATTTCTGAGGCGGGGACACCATTAAGGTGAATTACATTATCCCTAGATGGTGGAATTTTCCTTAATGGTGTCCCATTATCCCCAAATGGTTCCCCGTGCCAGATA
>JBCFYV010009882.1:1825354-1841153 GCA_039000515.1 Timema cristinae | reverse complement strand
AACCATGAGGGGCCTGACATTATACACATTCGCAAAGCGTGAAAGCACACACTTTTCCAGAGGTGAAATAAGGGTTTGTTAATCAGATAAATCTGTGCCGGGACTGGGATTTGAACCCTGAGCCCATAATACAGAAGTCTTGGCACCTTACCCCTAGACTGCCAGGTCCCCAACTTATAATCTATAAACTTAACCTGCCTCGGTGGCGTAGTTGGCTAACGCGCTTGTCATGTTGAGCTCAACTGCTGAGGACGGGGAGATTGAGGTTCGAATCTCGGCCGGGTGAACTGGGGGTGGTTTTTCCTAAATGGTTTTCCACTCTCCCTCCACGCAAATGCGGGTTCACTTCCTCTAATTCAACCTTCCCAATTCCTAATCCATTAGCATAATTAGTACTTAAAGTGTATAACCCGAACAGGTAGCAATTCGCGGTGCTAAATATTATTATTATTATTATTATTATTATTATTATTATTATTATAAACTTAAATTTGATTCATTTCTATTACTTGAAATCCAATAAGTAGATATAATAATGAAACAATATAAAGCCTTGGAAGTAATTAAATGATATATAAATATCTCAATTAAATGTTTTAGCACCGTGTCTTACTATTCTGGTTATACGCCCACAATTAACTGGTAGAAAGTATAGCTCAAATGAGTGGTAAGATGCAGTGCTAAAAGAAATTAAAAATGATAGGTCTAAGTTTCTGTGTAATCTTTTACAAGAACAATATTTTATTGTGTTTCTTGTTTTGGATGTGCTATGAAAAATGTCTTGAGTCTGGTTCCCAGTCCAGGTGTAGTTAAAAAAAGTAGCTAATTTATAAACGGCACATAACCCATACCACTTCAACATATAGAGTAAAAATGTAATGCTTCAAACAAGTAAAAATAAACCTGCAACCCTAGTAAAATTAAGATCAATAAATATATAAATCTACAACCCTAATAAAATTAAGATCAATAAATATGTATAAACGTGATTTTTTTTTTCTCAATTTTAATTTTGAAGATTTTTTTGGATAAATAATAAGATTTTAAACTGTAGTTGAAAAAAAAAAGATATCAATAATATAAACAAAAGTTAAACGAGATCCTGTAAACATAGCCCCACCATCATACTAATACATATTTTTCAATCAAAATGTAACTAAATAAAATGTGTTTTGATTAAGATAGTTTGCACAAAATTCTTTTAGATCATACTTATTAAAAAAATTGTGAGCATATTGTCTCATCAGGCCTTTGTGATTTTGATTTGGAAATATTGAACATACAGGAAATATAGGCACACTGTATAGGGTATACTAAAGGATAAATCAAATCATAATGTTACAGGGGCTGCGCTGTAGACAGGATACAAACCTGCGCGGGTAGGTGTTTTCTAAAGGAGAAAACAATTGAATAGTTATTAACTAAAGGTATCAAACAAGATATACATGTAAATTTTAATCAGTTAGCTTGATTGGGTGTTAAGACAATATTCTTAAAACACTTTGGATAATGAAAAACAATATAAAGATCTGTAGATAACAGTGGTCTATGGCTAGCAAACAGGTGTCGATAAACAGGTACTATGGCTGGTTCTTTTCCCCATCGGTACTGCCAGAGCATTCAATAGTACAAACAAATCTAATTGCAATTACGCTGAGAACAACACAAAAAAAAATAGGGGCCTAAAACAGGCAAGGACAAAGGGTATTATTTGTGCGGACCCCCATTATGACACAAGTGGAGTTTCATGGGTTGCTCACCCAAGCTAATACCGTACGTGAAGCGTGAATACTTGACTAACTCAAAACATACATCTCTATTAACCCAAATGTGAATTGAAAAACAGGACAGACAACCTGGTTGTGGCCATACAAATATTTAACAAATGCACACGATGTCCATCGCGCCATGTGAGGTATTGACTTAGAATAAATAATGGAACTTGTGGATGTAAGCAAGTCTATGACTAAGACATTACTACATTCGAAGCCAAAGGCTCATAATGTAAAGACTGTATCATAAGGATATAGAGAAACAGTCGCTAGGACTGATGTACGAAATCTAATACTAGTCATAAGAGACTTGTCCTTTAGACTGGAGGACACAATATTTAACCTATAAAATAAACCTTTTTAATTTTGAATTCAACAAGACTTGAAATGGATTAACTGTCGACTCAACATAATATATAACTATCAAAACAAATGAAAGTCATCTCTGAGTACAGATACTAAAAATACAGGATATAAAACATGTCTAAGTAGAAGAAATTGCCTAGTTTTACAACAAAAACTAGACTCAAAGTCATAAGTACTTAATGATGTTGCCAGGATACTTAAGTATTTGAAGCGTATCCTCCTGTCAGCGCGGCGGTGGATCTGACGGCCAACACTTCATGGTCGCCATTTCCTTTGTTGTTTTATATTGTAGAAGTTCTTCCTTCAACGCTAGGTTGTAGTAGAATGGGTATAATGTGAGCCTGAGAAGCAGCCTTATATACTCTACAATCTGATTTGAGCGGAACAAAACAAAAAGGGTGATAAACTCAGAAATATAGGAAAGTAGAGAGACTGACGAAGGTGAGGGGGGAGGCAAAAAGACGCAGGAAGAACCGGTTTCGGGGAAAACATGGTTCCTTGGACTGCCGCTAGTCTTCTCTGACGGGAAGTGGGTCACTGGATCAATATGAATCTACCCTTCTTTCTTAGTCAGGTGTTGTTATGAAAGCACATGTGGCTGCAGTAGGCCGCCATTATTGAATAGTTTTCCTTTTCAAAAATGTGGCGAACAAATCCAAGAACATCTTGAAATGGTGAGTAGATACTAAAGCATCTTCTTTTTAAATATATCTGGTTTGATTATATTCTTTAGTCTCAGCTATTATTTTTATGAGAATTTGTAATATAGATGTCCTTTTACTATATTTTCTTGTAGGCAGCATGGCAAATCTATGTAAATTTATCCGACATCATCCAATGGCAAAAGGTATGCGCTAATGTATTTTATTCAAAATTTGATAATGTTAATCCTCTTCTTTGATATCTGCTACAGTATTTATCAAAAGTCAATATTTTTTGAATGACCACATGTTTCAATTTAGGGAGACACGTGATTGTATCTGTCTGCATCTAGTCAGGAAAAATAAACTTTGAGGTAGATTACTTTTAAATATGTTAATATTACTTCTTTCTTTCATTTCTATTGTCGGAAATTATCAAAATATTGATGTAGCTGTCCAATCTGGCTGAATGACATGCTACACAATAGCTTGTTAGAGATGCACCTAAAAGTTTGGTACCTCACGCCAACCCCTAAATTGCACTTGCTTGAAAAAACTAGTTTGATTATCACTCATAAAACAATTAAGAAAAAACATGCCATTTTTAGTAGGCCACAACTAATAAATAACAAGAGATAGGATTGTGAAGTAGTTATCAATAAAGTAATTTGTTTACCTTAAAAGGTAGCAGACTTATTTTGACTCAATTACAATATGGCCCTATCTTATTAGCTTCACCATAGTGTAACCAAACAAGGTAAACTTGCTACCTCTCATGATAAACTGTGTGTACAGTTCATTCATAAATTTTTATATTCGTTTACAAAGTGTTTTATTACAAAGCTTCAAATTTGTGTAAAAAAAGTTTTTTAGCATCCCATCTTCCTACCTGTTCAGATTATATGCACATTCATACTAATTACACCATTGAGCTAGGGATAAGGAAGGTTGGATTTAGCAGAAGCGTACAAACATTTGCATTAAGGGAGAGTGTAAAACCATTTAGGAAAAACCACCCTCTGTAAACCCGACCTGGATTCAAACCCTGATCTCCATCGACAGTCTATTTTATTATAAGAGAGATGCCTTCAGGGTTGCCACTATTCTCTTATTACCAAATTCCCTGTGTTTTCCAGGTTTTCCAGAGAAAATTTTCATTTTTTCCAGATACCTAATAGATATTATAAATATAATTATAGAGGCATTTAATTTAGTTTTAAAGAACATTTTAGAAATGAAGAGTGGTAATTTGTCATTGGAAGCATGTTTTATTGTGCAAGAGAAACACATGTTTAAGAATTATTTGGAAAATGATGAGAAATGAATGACACATTTTCTAGAAGGAAAAATTGGTTATATTTTCTGTCTACCCTAAATGGAATGAAAAAAAATGGGAAATACCAAAAATACAATTTTGAGTTTAAATGTGGGGGTGGAACGAGACGTTTGTCTTATTAGCGGGGGTGAGTGGAGGAAGCCGAAAATGCGCGGCATTTGCCGAACGAAAACGAGTCGTCTCAGTTGCACTCAGGACTTATCTCAAGCTGATGAGGTGCTGATAAGCATAGTCATCATAAATGGGACGTGTTCCAATCAGACTGCTCAATTCTCCAGTTACAAATTTTAGTCTATATTGTTCCGCTTGCAAGCACTTTATTGCACAAATTCACTAACAAATTCCAGTAAATTCTAGCTTTTTGGTGAAATTCCCTGTGTTTTCCCCGTTTTTTTCCAGACACAAACAAATTCCCTGTCTTTTCCCGGTTTTCCCTGTTTTCCAGATGCGTGGCAACCCTGGTCTTAGACCATGCGGCCATCAAAGTAAGTTGTAAAAGAAGCAGTTAAAATACCACACTAAATTAATGTGTATGCTTGTACAGTTGCTCAAATTATACTTGGGTGCTCTTGACACAAAGGTTTGACACTTTAATAAAACTCTCAAAAAACTAATATTATAATTCCATGATGATGTAACTAAGGAATACCTAATTAAATCTGATTCAGAAGATGTTTTTGAAGGATAGACATCAATTTTATGTAGATACAAAGTGACAAACAGTTTATAAATGACAATGAAACAGAGTGAATCTATTAACAATAATAAATGATAAGTTTCCCTTAAGTAAAAAAAGACTGATAAGACACAAATTGAGTTTTCAAGATGCCTGATTGGAATAATTATTTCACCCATTACTATGGTAAAACAAAAGTACTTATGAAATAAGCTATGATGGTCTTACATCTGATTTAATCTTTTTTGTCAATAGCTCTAGTTAATTTAAAATGTATTTATTTCTCCTGAACATAATTATGACTTGAGTAGGGCTTCCCAACTGTGTGCCGTGGCAATTTAGTGTGCTGTGAAATTTTGTTGTCATTAAATGTGTTACAAATAATATGAGATTGTTTCTAAAATATTTTAAAATAAGTTTTTTTGTATTGTTTTTTTTAACTTTTATGCGGGTTTACCACCACAATGGTTTTCATGAAGAGCAAACAATTTATCTGTGGACTGAATGTTTTCTGTAAGAAGTGCTACACTTTCACATCATCTTCCATCAACTTTCTTGCAGGGGGATGCGTAGTTCACCACTTATCATGATAGGGAAAACAACCTGTTTAATTATTCTACGTATTCTACGGCATGACAGTATGTGTTAATTACCAGTACATATGGATAAATTCATGGTGAAAAGGGATAAAATTAAGGACAATACAAATGCTATTCTGCCTATTTAGGGTAGAAGTTGTGATATAAATATTAACATTGCAGTCAACAATAAAAAGTAAAGTTTAACTAAGGACAACCTTAACAATAATCTTTTGCAATGGATATACTCTTAGTTCTAATTTTAAGACTTCTTAAGTTCCATGAAAATATAATGAGTTATTTAACTTTCGTCTTTCCTTGGCATAGAGATCATGACCGGCCCATCCTTATCAGTATTTTTTTGAATAAAACTTGAGCAGTAGTGAAGAAATAGTTCTCAACAAATATAAGCATCGCATAAAAACAAAACATCCTAATTATCCCTTCAAAAATATTACTCCACAACCCTGCTAGAAACAATTTCAAGTGGTCCTCACCTTGAAACTTGAGTATATAAGATTGTTCTGGAAGGTATTTGTAATGGTTCATCCCTAGCAAATTTTTAATATTCATATGCCCCTAGTAGCTATATTTAGTGATCCTCACATGAATAATTTTTGAAAATTATGTCTTTAGAAGATTTATAGAGTGGTTCCTTTTCTGTTGATTTTTAAAAGCTACTGCTATTGAGAGGTTTCTACCTGAAAATCTTTTGAAAATTAAATACCTCCAGGGAATATTTTAAGTGCTCGTTCTTTGGCAAATTTTTCAAAATCAGATGACTCTAGAAGCTATTTGAAATGAGAGGCAAAGCCATAATTCAGATTAATATTTAAAAATGTCAGAAGTGGTAAGTGAAATAAATCTATAAGGGGTAGATTTATTCCAGCCCCCCCCCCCCCCCCAGTTTTACCACCCCTGGCTACATCTCACAATGACAATACAATAACTATAATATAAACTTTTATAAAATATGTTTTTGTATGGTCAACATTTATATTATTTTACTAGTATTGACCTAATGTGAAAAATTAAAATCATAGGCTTACAATTTTGACATTCCATTAAAATTATATAGGAGTAAAAGGCTTATTCCAAATGAAATTGCTTAGTTTGAGAATACCAGTGTGCCCTTACATCTCAGATTTCCTTTATATTTGTTTCCTCTAGAGATACAAGCTAGAGCTAAAATATTTTTTTTGGGGGTTTTTCTGTGCATAAATGCTTCCATGGCGCCATTTTGAAAAGAAAAAAAAACGGTGCTAAACGAGTTGCTCCGATTTGGGTTGTAATTACTTAAAATATTAATAACTATTATTTATAGACCCCATTTGTTCACTTTGGTGTCAAATTAAAGCTTATGTTTAGTAATGAATATCAACACACAAGATGCAAATTATTTGAAAAATTACACCTGGACACAGGAATCGAACCCTGAACCTTTGGCTTAGTGTGCCAATAGTTTACCATGAGCTATCTGATTCGTCCCATGCTCAGGATCATCCTTGATTCATAGTTTAAGGCTGAGTCTGTAATGTACATGCAAAAATCGTCATCTGCATTGATATTACAAGCTATCAGATAGGCCGAAAACAGCCATCTGGGACTCAGGAAGGCTATTATGTTGCCAAGTATACAATACAAGATTGTAACTTTAAATCAAAATTTCAATGAATATCAACACACAGGTTGAAAATCATTGTAACTATGGCACTGTCCATATGAAGGGGATCACATTTGACATCATACTTGTTGTCAGCTAACAAATAATGATACTACAGTTGAAGCCTCCTACCTTATTAGTTATTGTATTGCTAAAAGTGGTAAAAACCATACCATAACTGAGAATTTAATTTCTCTTTGTATAAAATATGCCGTTCTGTGTATGTTCGGAGATAAACGTGTGTGAAAAATGAACACTAGACATATCTCTCTTTCAAACAATACTAAAAATAGTAAATTTTTTGCAATTCAAGTTGACGTTGCTAATTTCACTGCTTTTCTTGGTACTACACGGTAGGCCTACTATTTAAAAGGCAATGAAGTTGAGGAATGCCTCATTCTGTCAGTGTGCAGAGGGGAGGGTATATTTTATGCTATTGTTATTTCATAGAAAAGAACATTAGTTGATCTAATTGTTGTGGACCATGCACTGGCGGAGCATAGTCTATGTCAGGTTGTTATTCAAGATCATGTCATGAAGGTAGCCTCCAATATAACCTGGAGCCAATGTTGTATCTACAGGCAAAGAAAGCATTGCATCTAAGCACCTTTCTGGTGAATTAAAAGTTGTTCTTGATGAAGCTGTGAAGGTTGTTAGTTTTATTAGAAGGGAGTGCACAAACTCCGGGATTTTCAAAGCACTGTGTAAAGAGATGAGTCTTCATCCTACCACGCTACTTCATACAGAAGGTGGCTCTCTTGTGGTAAATTACTTACCCGGATGTTAAACTTTGACATGAGGTCCAGTTTTTTAAGACCATCCTTTCCAACTTACTAGTTTAATGAATGTGATTGGCATCAGCGTTATGCATACTTAGCTATCGGATATTTTCCTACAAATATAGAGACTGTATCTCACATCACTTGAATCTGATTTGAAAATTCAATGTGTGTTTTATAAAGAATGAGTTCTTTTTCAAAATATAAGTTTTTTCATTAATAAATTTATAAATAAGTTGTGTGTTTCCCTTTTTATTCTAAATGTTGATGTATATGAATGTGAAAATATAAACACCATCTGTTCACCTTATTATTACCATGTTTTAATACCATTATTGGCCCATTTATTTCCAGTTATAATAACTAAATATAAAATAACCATAAATCTCCAGGTATGGATTAAATTATAGCAAGATTCTTTATTTTTACTCAGTATTAAACTATTAGGAATATAATGTATCCTATATCTTATACACATAACAAAATTCTATAGTTTCTGATTATAACAAAACAAAGCTTATAAAAAAAATTCTAAACTCTAAAAGAAAAACAACAACTTAAGACTCTACTAATTGACCAAGTAATGTTCTACCATATGCCGTAGTAATGCACTGAACGAAACATTCATTGTAGTAATGAAACTTTCATAAAACAGTTAATCAAGACACCTTAGATGGTGATTTTACATTAGTATTAATAAACATAAAGTGTGTATGAGCAGTTCAGTCTTCTTTTTTAAAATAATAAATATAAATTTTGTAAATGATTAGTTGTCCTCAAATGAAACAACCTAAAGCAGATATTCACACATATCAAATGTGCTGCGCATGAGCAGATCATCAAATAATATCTCAACTGTGTAGGAAATCTTTTGAAGAATGATACTAATTTTTTAAGCAAATATTGTAATTTTTTTTTTAACAAGCTTAGCCAAACCTTTTATGGTACAGAGTTTTGCTTAACTTTTCATGTCAATAAATAAAAATTTCAAATATGGTAACATCTAAAGGAACCGTGCTTAAAAATACCAATTAGATGAGTTTTCTAAGATTTTCTTTTACGATTTAGAGTTTTATCTATCAAGTTTGTTTTGTTGGTTTTGATAGGACCTATAACCAAAGACCTAAGAATCTTGTGTGTGTAGGTACTAGAAAACATTAAATTTCTCACAGTTTGATAGTGAAAAAAATAAAGAAGCCCACCCTTGGTTCACACTATAGCTAAACATATATCATAAGCCAACGTTTCTCTTCTGATTTTAGTGAGTTTTGTTTTAATTGGATAGTTAAGCTTATTCAAAATTAACTCTTTATAAATCTTGGTAGGGCCTATTATTTTAATACAATAAAACAAAGAAAGTAATTTGTATATATGCTCTATATACGGTACTATTTCCAGCCTCACAAACACAATTCAATCATAAATATAGGCCAACTTAAGATGTGTATAATTTAGGTATACCCCATTCAAAACAAGCACGATCATACCATATACATCTCGGAAAGAGCAAGGAAATTGGTTCATGTCTTCAAAGGTCACTCATAATAATAAACACATTATATAGGCTACATACCTTGACTTATCATATGGGTCAAATGTTGCTGCCATGGTGGATAAATTCCTAGGCCTATATTCAATTCCAATACAATTTGAATTTCATCCCATTTGTATTAAAAAAATACATTATACATCTTTGTTGCACACCGACGAAGCTTGAATACAATAAATGAGGCTTAGAAATCTGAACTTTTATTAAAGATCGTGGGTGTCTAAATTGTTTATGGCCTTACATCTAAATATTATCTAAGTGTTCTGATATGGCGTCAATAATTGAATGATAACTGTATAACAAGCTCTTAATTACATCAGTAACTTACGATGTTTCGGCTAGTAAAATATCGTCTAAATATCACCAAGTTTACTTGAGTATATAGGCCTTGATTTTTGTATTGAACCGATCTTCTTCCCAACAAGTTATTCCTCATATTTAAACTTACTACAAACAAATATAATATTAATCTAAATCTAAAGACCCGTAATATATTTCTATGTCAACACTATATTTCTCTAATGAGTACTCTCTTTAAAGGAACAATTAAACTACATTTTATTTTCATTGGTTATCTTCGATGTGACACGATGTAAGAATTACACGATAGTATGGGTAATCGTAGGAGTGCTCAAAAATGCCTGAGAGACTTTACATATTCCACCCACCGCGCTGAAGTCTAGAAAAGAGTAGATTAACCTAAATATAATGAGTATTCGTGGTATGCCATTGTGGGGGTATCTCGTCAGAGTCTACAATAAATTCTTATGGAGAAAATTAAATCTAAAAAATTAATCAAGTGCATTTGTATAATAAAATAAATTATAAATCAACCATTTATGAAATCAGAATAGCTTTACCTTCACAAAAAATTAGGAGGAAAGTTTTGTAAAATTGTACAACTCTTAGTAATCTCTAATTAAAAAAATCTTAAGCTTTGGCGGGAATTCGAATTAGACAATATAAAGTGACAATTTATATTACCTAAACATTAGCTATTATTAAATATATTATTTGCTAATATAATATATTTAAATATATAACTATATGTTAAATATATATTATATAGTATAGTATGATATATAACTATATGTTAAATATATATTATATAGTATAGTATGATATATAATGTATGTTATACATAGTTTAGTATTTTATATATATATATATATATATATATATATATATATATATATACCTATATTATAATAAGTATATATATATATTATTACAGAATTAATTAATATATAAAGTATATATATTATATATATACCTGTATTTTATGATCTAATTGTATTTATATTATGTAATTTTTATGATAAATTATATAATTTTTTTATGATGGAATTATATATATATATATACAAATACGAAAATATACATATGTATTTACAGATATATTTAAAATATTACGTTACGTTGATGACCATAACTTGACCTCAGATCAAAAATAATGCAAGTCCGATACAAACTTTCACCCCCTTTTTCATCCCTTATTAAATAAAATTTCCAAAATTCCTGAAACACGTATTTATATGTTTTACGTCAATAACCGAAATATAAAATTTTGTTTATGTAACTTTCAAAATGACGGACTTTCATACATATTATCATCCCCTATTTTGACCCCTTTGGGGTGGAATTTTCTAAAATCCTTTCTTAGTGGGTGCCTACATAACAAAATGAATATACAATCCGAATTTCATGCTTGTAGCCTTGATAGTTTGCGCTCGGCGATGATGAATCAGTCAGTCAGTCAGTCAGTCAGTCAGGACATGTTATTTTATATATTATTATTATATAATTTTTATGATGAAATTATATATAATATAATTATTATATAATTTTTTATAATAAAATGATATATATTATAATATAGTTATTATATCATTTTAAATCACATTCATAGCTTTTTGAAATACATGATGAAATTGTAATAAGGAAGCGATATTAAACTATCTTTATAGAATTCAATATGAAATATTTAGTGTAAAAACGTAAAACGAGAAAGAATTTTTGTGAAATTACAAAACTTTTAATCTGATATGTCTATATAACTTAATTAAATGGATAGTTTGTTGACTATACAAATATGATTTAGGATATGAATCACAATTAAAATAACACATTAAATATGTGAGTAAAGGTCACAATATGTTAACAAGTAAAATTATGACAAGAAACACAAATAATCAAACATAATTAAACTATATGGATAAATTAGTATTGATTGACTAGAGGAGTAATGATAAATCTGGGTTTTCAGGGCAGATATGACGTCATCAAGTAGTGGGATGGGGTTTTGCTTATGGCGCTTATACACACATAGGGTTCTCAGGGCAGGCTGGTTTTTTTCTTATGGAGGGGGGCTTATACATACATAGGGTCCTCAGGGCAGGTAGGGGAAAAGTAGGAAGGTGGTGGTGTGTGTGGGATGATCTGAAGGAGGCGAGGGGTGGGGAGGCAGTGCACGGGGAGGGCTATGCGAGCTCCCAGGGGTGGGGGAAGCTCTCGAGGTACGGACGCGGAAGGCTATGCGTGGGGGTGGTCCGGGTTTCGGTTCCCGGCTACGCGAGCTCGCTGGGTCCGCGCTTCGGTTCCGAGGCCATGCCGGGACACCTTCAGATGTGGGATATTTCCAAACCTCCTCCGAGGCCATGCCGGGACACAGAGCTAAGATGTCGGGGGACAATAGTCGGCGTGAAGATTACCAAACCCCTTCCGAGGAATGTCAGGTCTCCGGTCAACCCTCCCCCCTAATCTGCATACATTTAATAAGCTCCTGGAAACATACATATCTTCCTTTGCTCAGAACATACTCTTAAAAAGGTTCGTATTTTTACCTCTCAGAATATAACCTTAAATGGATACTCTTTTATTTCTATGTAATGTCTCTCTCTTAATAGTACAGCCTCTTAAGATTATAATGATACATAAGCATATATATTAAATTCTTTCATTCGACGTATGCGATGATTAGTCGAGGAGGAACGACGGGTTTTCTCTCTCTCTCTTTTACCTCTCAGAGTGAGAGGAGGGTTTTGGTATAGCCCCCCTCCCTCCCTTCCACGAACAGTTTTTCGGGGGGCAGGCAGAGGAAGTTATAGACCCCCCTTATACACACAGACGGTTTCAGGACAGTGGTATGTGAGGGGATGCGAGGGGTGCGGGTTGCCGGGAGGGGTAACCTACGTCCGTATACATCGCTCCTTGCAAGTATCGCTTCTCTCTCTTCATCTTTAGGAGGACACGAGGATCTAACCCGGGGCCCCGGAATCTTCCCGTGTACGGGGGGAGGGATCTAACCCGGGACCTTTGCGCGTTATCCGGGAAAAATCCGCATCGGCGTATTAAACCAAAGTCTAGGGTTTGATTCCCGTGTGAATCAACCATCAAGCGCTTTCCCGGAAACATACATATCTTCCTAAAGGGTGGGTCCGAGCTTCAATCCTCGGTTCCTGACAAAGACATTTAATAAGCTTCCGGAAACATACATATCTTCCTCAGAACATAGTCTAAGTATTGTTACCGGAAACATACATATCTTCCGTGACCTTTCCGAGTCTGACTTCGGGAGGGAGGGGGGTCCAGGCTTTGTTCCCGGAAACATACATATCTTCCTAAAGGGTGGGTTCGAGCTTCAATCCGCGGTTCCTGAAAAATACATTTAATAAGCTTCCGGAAACATACATATCTTCCTCAGAACATAGTCTAAGTATTGTTACCGTAAACATACATATCTTCCGTGACCTTTCCGAGTCTGACTTCGGAGAGGGGGGGGGGGTCCGGGCTTGGTTCCCGGAAACATACATATCTTCCTAAAGGGTAGGTCCAAGCTTCAATCCTCGGTTCCTGACAAAGACATTTTATACATATCTTCCTGGGAACATAGTCTTTAAAAAAAAAAGGGCGGGTCCGAGCTTCAATCCTCGGTTCCTGATAAAGACATTTAATAAGCTTCTGGAATGGATACGTCGCCGAGAAGCGTGAAATCTCGTTATGCGATCGAGAATGTCGATATCCGCGGATGTGTCCTTACAGTGTCGCCACGAGTAACAACATAGTGTGTGGCGTATGTCGTCCTCATACTCACCATCACCCTCATACTCACTATCACCCTCATAATCACCATCATCCTCATCCCTCATACTCACCCTCTCACTCACCATCATCCTCATACTCGCCATCACCCTCATACTTACCATCACCCTCACACTATCACCCTCATACTCGACATCATCATCATACTCACATCACCCTCATACTCACCCTCATACTCGTCATCACCCTCATACTCACCATCACCCTCATACTCGTCATCACCCTCATACTCGTCATCACCCTCATACTCGCCATCACCCTCATACACGTCATCACCCTCATACTCACCATCGTCCTCATACTCAACACCATCCTCATACTCACCATCATCCTCATACTCGCCATCATCCTCATACTCGCCATCATCCTCTTACTCACCATCACCCTCATACTCAGCATCACCCTCATACTCGCCATCACCTCCATACTCGCCCTCATACTCGTCATCACCCTCATACTCGTCATCACCCTCATACTCGCCATCACCTTCACATTCACCCTCATACTCACCCTCACCCTTACACTCATACTCACCATCGGCCTCATACTCGTCATCATCCTCATACTCATCGTCACCCTCATGCTCACCCGTGACCTTTCCGAGTCTGATTTCGGGAGGGGAGGGTCCGGGCTTGGTTCTCGGAAACATACATATCTTCCTTAAGGGTAGATCCAAGCTTCAATCCTCGGTTCCTGACAAAGACATTTAATACATATCTTCCTCAGAACATAGTCTCGGGTCCGAGCTTCAATCATCACATTTAATAAGCTTCCGGAATGGGTGCGTCGCGTCACATTATCACGTACTTGCCCTCGCCCCGCCAAGAAGGGTGAAATCTCGTAATGCAATCGAGAATGACGATACCCGTGGATGTGTCCTTGCCTCCATACTCACCATCACCCTCATACTCAGCATCACCATCGTCCTCACACTCGCCATCAGCCTCATACTCGTCATCACCCTCCATCCCCTCATACTCACTATCAACCTCGTACTCATCATCACCCTCACCCTCACTATCAGCCTCATACTCACATCACTCTCATACTTACCATTCCCCTCATACTCACCATCAGCCTCATACTCGCCATCACCCTCCATCCCCTCATACTCACTATCAGCCTCATACTCACCATCACCCTCACACTCACTATCACCCTCATACTCTCCATCATCCTCACACACTCATTATCACCCTCATACTCACCATCACCCTCATACTCACTATCACTCTCATACTCACCATCATCCCCCACGGCGTACAGAGGGTGGTTTTTATGAATAATATTTCACTCTCTATTTCCACACAAATGAAGGTACATTTCCTCTAAATTCATACTTCCTCATCCCTAACCCGTTAACGTAATTATTAGATAGGCTTAGTGGTCTTAAAAAAAAGGATACATATCTTCCTCGCTCGCGAGGAGTGGATGCGGGAAGGCTATGCGGGTGGTTCAGGTTCGGTTCCCGGCTAGGAAACATACATATCTTGCTCGGGAAGCAGGATACTCTTGATCTGCATACATATCTTCCATGACCTTTCCGATGCTGACTTCTGGGTGGGTCCGGGTTCGGTTCCCGGCGAGGAAACATACATATCTTGCTCGGGACAGGATACTCTTGATCTGCATACATATCTTCCTAGACCTTTCCGACCCTCATATTCACCATCGCCCTCGCCATCACCCTCATACTCACCATCACCCTCATACTCACCATCACCCTCATACTCACAATCATCCCCATACTCACCCTCACACTCGCTATCACCCTCATACTCACCATCATCCTCTCACCCTCATACTCACCATCACCCTCATACTCACCATCATCCCCATACTCACCCTCACACTCGCTATCACCCTCATACTCACCATCATCCTCTCACCCTCATACTCGCCATCACCTTCATACTCGGCATGTCTCTCTCTTTGCTCAGAACATGGTCTTAAAAATGATTTATCCCAAACTTTTTAATGTGGAATTTCTTAAGATTAAATATCTTCTGTACAACGGGTAAAATCTCTTCCTCTATCCCTTTTTTCATCTTTCTTAACAGGATCGTGAACTAAGGTTAAATAAATAGCACAACCTCTTATTTAATGTGTATATTCTTAAGATTGCAATGATACATACATATATATTCGGTACAAAGATTATTAAAAAATTAAATTCTTTCTCTCGGTGTTAACCTAATTTTACATTTTGATCTAGAGGAAAATATCTCAGCAAACAGTATGGTGTTTCGTTAATAATACAAATTGACTCTTTCAAATTACCTGAAACGGATAAAAAAGTATACAAGAAATCTTATAAAATGTCCCGTCCAATGTCGAC
>JBCFYV010009882.1:1761391-1825254 GCA_039000515.1 Timema cristinae | reverse complement strand
AAAATTTATACGTGCCGACTCTAATAGAAATGTGTAAAGTTTTTGAGCATCATATTTAAGTATTAAATTCTAAATCTAGATTAAACCAAGTTTAAATAATATGAGAGATTCCTATCAAAACAAACTATTGAAATTAACAAGCTTTGTTGATCTTTAAACCAATTAAAAAATACAAAAACTTTAGCTAGCGTGAGCAAATAATCTAACAAACAAACAAACATTCAACAGTGAAGCTAAATGCTACGCTTGATTTAAAGTAACAATTCTAATCTAAACATAAAAAATATATTTACGTTTTTTTCCCTCAATGTTGACAGCCTAAAAGTTAAATACTGTCATCATGTTATAACTAACAGAATACAAATTGACTCTTTCAAATTACCTGAGACGGCTAAAAATGTATACAAGAAATCGAGTAAAATGTCCTGTCCAATGTTGACAGTCTAAAAAGTTAAATACTGTCATTGTGTTATAACTATCAGAATACAATTGTCCTGTCCATATAGTTTGATAACTAGTCAATTTACTAAAAAGTTTTTGAGGTCAACGGTATTTGAATTAGTTACACTGCGTACACATCCCCCGCTTAGTTAGACCGCAAAATTCTTGCCTGATCAGACTTAAACCATTCGTTGAGTAGTCGCACATTTTCCGTGGCGCACGAGTAGATACTACCGGAATGTGTGGAACACTTGTCTATCTCGAGCTTACTCAGAGAAGGACAGCTGAGTTCGCCTAGCTCGCAAAAGTTATACTTATCACTATCGTCGGTGATGATACTCTGTAACCACGTCATCTTCTCAGTTCCTTTAATATAGATTGATAATCGTGATGTGTACCGCACTAGATGAGAAATTATGATAGAACGAAGATTCGAGTACTGTACTTCCCCATCGTACCAAGATAACCCGTGATAATACTCACTCACCCATTTCACATTTCTCCTGCTCGATGCCGAGAGGTTATCGATATTGAATGGAGGAAGAAACTTGTAGTTGATCTCCTCGAAGGGTTCGAAATGTAGAATGCTCTACTCCTTGAATATGAATACTATTTCATCACTCGAGTATCCTTGCGCGTCGATCAACATGGTGAACCACCTTACTGTTTGCGGAGATATTTTCCTCTAGAATGTATATAGAAACTAATGATTTCTTCTAGAAGGGTTAACTCTATATATAGGGTAGAAGGAGGGGCTCTACGTCACGCCCGCTACAGAGCGTGTGACTCTATGACTCGGAAAGTTCATAGTTCATCTTGCACAGATGTTCATACGTGTGAACCATAAGCCCAGTACGGGTTACGAACAGGATTAAGATCGTGGGATACCCGCTTCGCGAGGGATGGAAGTTATCCGTCAAGATTACAGCAGCTGGGAACGGTGAACCTTACTCCCGATCGATACATCACTAAAAACCCAGTCCTCGTACTCGTCAGCGCACGTAATACTGAGTCTAGATAAACTTGCATATGCTCTGCATGAATGGGTAGTAATCCGTACAACATTCAAGTGACGTGACACTCCTACCATACAAGCCCCCTGCATAAAGAGGGTACAGCAACCAGACAAACTCGTGCAGGTTCGGCAAGCCCCTGCATGTTGACGGTACGGCAACCAAACAAACACGTCTTTAAGAGAGCTCACCTCTGGTTCACTGATCATGTTAGCGCATTCCATAACGTAATTCTCTCGCAGATGACTGTTCAGCGCCCGAAGCTCGACGTCCTCGATCAATGCCTATACCCGAGTTACAATCTGAGGTCAACAGGAGCTGTGCTCGTGATCATAAGACTATATTACCTATGGTTGAATCTGTAGTAACACTGCTGCACCTTGTTCAACTGCACCTTATTAATATGTACCCTGTTAAACTGGAGCTAATTCAACTGGAGCTTGTTCAACTGAACCTTGTTCAAATGTACCTTGTTCAACCAAACCTTGTTCAACCGGGCCTTGTTCAACCGGGCCTTGTTCAACTGTACCTTGTTCAACTATCCCTTGTTCAACTGCACCTTGTTCAATGTACCTTGTTCGACTGGAACTTGTTCAACTGGGCCTTATTCAACTAGAACTTGTTCAACTAGACCTTGTTCAACTAGACCTTGTTCAACTGGACCTTGTTCAACTGGACCTTATTCAACTGAACCTTGTTAAACTGGACCTTGTTCAACTGGACTTTGTTCAACTGGACCTTGTTTAACTGGACCTTAATCAACTAGACCTTGTTCAACTACCCCTTGTTCAACTGGACCTTGTTCAAATGGAACTTGTTCAACTGGAACTTGTTCAACTAGACCTTGTTCAACTACTCCTTGTTCAACTGGACCTTGTTCAACTGGACCTTATCCAACTGGACCATGTTCAACTGAACCTTGTTCAACTAGACCTTGTTCAACTGGACCTTATTCAACTAGACCTTGTTCAACTGCACCTTGTTCAACTACCCCTTGTTCAACTGAACTTTGTTCAACTGAACCTTGTTCAACTGTACCTTGTTTGAGAGAGAGAGATAACCTGCGTAGGAGAGAGATAACCAGTATGAGCAGGAGAGATAACCCGTGTGTGGGAGAGAGAGACGAATGGTGGAACATTTATAGAATGTATCACAGTGTAATGGCAGAGGTTGCAAACTAAGGGTGATTGTCGAGATTAAATATCCCGTAAAGCGTGTTGAGACCACCTACATGATCTCATGGTAAGAGCTCCCCCCACCCACAGGTTCAGAGGTCCTGAGGCTAAATCCCCTGACGCTTATAAAGTTTATCTGCCTGTAACGTTCCACCTCAGTCACGTCTCCGGTCTAGAGAACTGAGAATAATTCATCGCGCCGACTATATGACGTACTCTTTAACTCACAGTCTGTAGCTAAACTATCGAGCATCACTACTCTTATAGACTCAAGCTATATTCGTTCATCAGTACTTCTCAGAGTGAGGAGAAACAAGTTAACCGATCCTATGGCTTAGCAGATTAGGTATGCCGAGTTCACCTCAGGGTTGTGAGAGAGAAATCAGACACGTTTCCTCATTTAACCTTAACCCTTAAGTTCTCTCCAAACTAGGTTTAATCTAGATTTAGAATTTATGTCTTAAACAGTGTCAAGTTTAAAAACCTCTCGGAAACTGTACGTCAGCAAACAGAAAAGATGTGAAACATCGAACGTCAGGATTTTCTCACACTTCCAGAGAGGGAGTGAGAGCGGCTGCGTTTCAGCAAATAACCTTAACCTCGTTCACCAAGTTCCCTCGTAAGGGACCCCTCCTAATCTTCGCAGGGAAGATATATGTATTCCGCCGTCCTGCTACCTCCTCCAGATGTTGACTGATTTGGAAGTAGTTCGAGAAATTACATCAATTAACTTGACAAATTGTATCAATCAATTCTTTCCTTTTAGGCTGACAACATTGAACAGCACATTTTATCCGATTTTAACCGTATCAGGTAATTTGAAAGAGGCAATTTGTATATGTTTCCTTATTCTGAGAGGCAACAATACTTAGAGTTTAGAATGAATCCTTTTATGGCGAGTATGAGGGTGATAGCGAGTATGAGGGTTGATAGTGAATATGAAGGTGATGGTGAGAATGAGGGTAATGGCGGGTATGAGGGTAATAGTGAGTACGAGGGTGATAGTGAGTACGAGGGTGATAGTGCTTAAGAAAGTGATGGTGAGAATGAGTGTGATAGCGAGTATGAGGCTGATAGTGAGTATGAAGGTGAGGGCGAGTATGAGGGTGACGGTGAGTATGAGGGTGATGGCTAGTATGAGGGTGATGGCTAGTATGAAGGTGATGGTGAGTATGAGAGTGATAGTGGGTATGAGGTTGATAGTGAGTATGAAGGTGAGAGGATGATGGCGAGTATAAGGGTGATAGCGAGTATGAGGATGATAGTGAGTATGAGGATGATAGTGAGTATGAGGATGATGGTGAATATGAAGGAAATGGTGAGTATGAGAGTAATGGTGAGTATGAGGGTGATAGTGAGTATGGGGATGATGGTGAGTTTGAGGGTGATGGTGATAGCGAGTATAAGGATGATGATGAGTATGAGGGTGAGTATGGGATGATGGTGAGTATGAGGCTGATAGTGAGTATGGGGATGATGCTGGGTATGAGTGTGATAGTGGGTATGAGGTTGATAGCGAGTATGAGGGTGAGAGTGAGTATGGGGATGATGGTGAGTATGAGGGTGATGGTGAGTATGAGGGTGATGATGAGTATGAGGGTGATGGCGAGGGCGATGGTGAATATGAGGGTCGGAAAGGTCTAGGAAGATATGTATGCAGATCAAGAGTATCCTGTCCCGAGCAAGATATGTATGTTTCCTCGCCGGGAACCGAACCCGGACCCACCCAGAAGTCAGCATCGGAAAGGTCATGGAAGATATGTATGCAGATCAAGAGTATCCTGCTTCCCGAGCAAGATATGTATGTTTCCTAGCCGAGAACCGAACCTGAACCACCCGCATAGCCTTCCCGCATCCACTCCTCGCGAGCGAGGAAGATATGTATCCTTTTTTTTAAGACCACTAAGCCTATCTAACGGGTTAGGGATGAGGAAGTATGAATTTAGAGGAAATGTACCTTCATTTGTGTGGAAATAGAGAGTGAAATATTATTCATAAATACCACCCTCTGTACGCCGTGGGGGATGATGGTGAGTATGAGAGTGATAGTGAGTATGAGGGTGATGGTGAGTATGAGGGTGATAATGAGTGTGTGAGGATGATGGAGAGTATGAGGGTGATAGTGAGTGTGAGGGTGATGGTGAGTATGAGGCTGATAGTGAGTATGAGAGGATGGAGGGTGATGGCGAGTATGAGGCTGATGGGGAGTATGAGAGTGATGTGAGTATGAGGCTGATAGTGAGTGTGAGGGTGATGATGAGTATGAGGTTGATAGTGAGTATGAAGGGATGGAGGGTGATGATATTTAGGTGAAATGCGAGAAGAAGTATCACCTAGAAAAACACAAAAATACTGCAATACATATGAAGAATTCCGGAAAGAAAACAGGATCTCAACAATTTTTTCCTAAAGTTAACGATACCGATAAAACCCAAGAGCAATATTCTGCTGACTTATGCTCTGCGATGGTAGCTGCAAATATTCATTGGAAGAAGCTGGAGAATCCAGATTTCAATGCTTTTCTCAACAAATATACATACCAACATGAAGATACCAGACGAATCAACTCTGAGGAAATACTACTTGCATTCAACCTATTTATCCGTAAGTTTTTACAATAGCAGTTTTTTTCTTTCTGACATTAAAAAATATTAACTGAATTGTATTAATTTAAACTATTTACAGTAAACATTCTTTTTATTTCGTTTAAGACAGTTGAGAAAATCTGAGAAGATATTGAAGAATCATACAACTGGGCTACTGTTGATGAAACTACTGACCGCTGTGGCAAATATGTTGCAAATGTTGTTGTTGGAAAACTAGACACTACGGGTCCTGGGAAACCTTACTTGGTTGTTTCAAAGTTGCTTGAGCCAACCAACAGCTCGACAATTGCCATATTTGTTCGGGATGCTTTGCGTAAGTATATAATCTAATTGCACAAGATATACTGTGTTAATTTAATGTTTCGCAGTGTTAGTCCTGTAAAAATTATAATTATAAATAAGTGAATTTGTTTATATTAGGTGTCCTGTGGCAAACAGAAAACAACGACGAAAGGTTTTTGGTGTTGCTGACAGACAGTGTGAGTAGCTAGCAGGCCCACTTGGCCCACTACGTCACAGCTGTGCTTTTTACAGTTATTCCGCCCCCTGCTCTCGCCCCTCTCGCCCCTCCCGCCCCCCACTCCGCCCCCACCCCTGACATACTTTCCCCTCCTCCTGCCTCTCCCCTAGAGCCAACAAACCCTGGACATGTTGGTTCTTGCTGATTAATTATTAATTATCGTTAATTAATTATTGTTAATTGGTAGGATAGAGGTGTTGTAGTTTGTTTATTTATTGCTAGCATACGCCAGACTAGTTGGTTGTTAATTAATTAATTAATTGGTAGGGAGTTTTAGGGCGTTGTAGTTTATTTATGGGCATACAGTCCTTGACGTTGCGGCAGGAGGGCTCGGCACGAAGCTTGCGCTACGGCTGCCAGGCCTAGAATGAACATTGGTTATTCCTCCCTGTCCCGGAACAAGCAGCGTGAACCTTGCGCTATGGTGGTTGGTGGTAGAGTGTGGTAATTGGTTCCCGAGACCCCCCTCCTTCTTCACCCCCTGATGCCAGACTGCCGGGGTGAGAAGTGACCTCGATAACCTTGGGTCATTGGGAAACAATGACGTAATCATTGCGTGTTATGTCGCAACCCTGGCGCCAGGCTGGCAGGCAGACAAGACAAGTTGCGACAAGAATAGATATTGACCCGGGCAGTGGGTTTTCCCTGGCGCCAGGTTGTCGGGCAGACAAGACAAGTTGAGACAAGAATAGATATTGAGGTCATTGACCCCGGCAGTGGGTTTTCCCTGGCGCCAGGTTGGCGTGCAGACAAGACATGTTGAGACAAGAATAGATATTGACCCGGGGCATCGGGTTGTCGGGCAGACAAGACAAGTTGGGACTCGTAAATAAAACACAGATGTTTACAAATATATATTTATTTATTAAACATCACAATTATACATTTTTACAGGAATGACGCATATATTCGTTCATAAGTTTTTCTACAGTGTCTCTTAGATGCGTTAGTAAAATTGTTTTTAGTTCACAATCCAACATGTAAGAGTCCAAACCGATGACTTGACGTGTATAGTAGGTAGCACTGATAAGATCCAGGTTTTTGATGTGCGTTTCCACCGTAGGTTGTTCTAGGTCGATGACATCCATCGATTCTGTTAGCGTGTCGCATACATCCACGACGAGTGTGTCGATCAAATTGTTGCAATAGAGGGCGACGGGTGTCGACCATATGTCCCGTCGGTCAACGGCGACGTCGATGAGGTCTCACACCTCACAAAGACGCGCCCAGCTAGGTGCTAGATAGGCGAACCGTTTGATTCCGGCGTCTTGTTTCTCGTTGATGACGACCATACGGTCACCGCACATGCGTCTCAGAGAGATTTCGTGATTTGTCAGACTAATCTTCTGAGGAGGTTGCGTGTTGGTGAAAAACTTTGATATGACCGACTTGTAAGTGCTCAGTTCTTGCCATTCTGTACGGTTAAACACGGCGCAGTTCCCTCCACATTTTTCTAGCTGGACATAGGGCGTAAAGTTGTTCTTGACACTCATGCTGACGATGACTCGCTTGGCGTCGACTCCATCCAGCGGGAACAATGTGTTGAAAATACTGGTGACGGCGAGTGGTTTCGCAGGCGTTGTTTTGCTACCGCAAACGTCTTGACCTTCCATGATGTTCGGTGGTTATGGCCTGCACACCGCCGGGACGCACCTTTTATAGGCGCACGCCGCCTGGACATGGCCTCTTGAAGGGTGACATGCCCCTACAGTCTTGAAAAATCTATTGTAATATCTCACCACCTTAGCGTCGTTGGCTGTATGATTGGTAGGTGAGAATAGGGTTTGGAAAGTTTTCAGCGGAATGTTCTGGGCGCGATAGAGAGGGTACATGAGACAGTAATGGCCGCAAACGTCTGATGCGATGCTTTGAAGTTGTAGCTTACTATGACACGTGCGAAAAGTGTTTTTGCGTATAAATGCCAGATGTGTCTTTATACGCGGTGGAAAACGATAACTGTCAAAGTATTCTCTCACGCCGTTCTTGTCGATAAAGATGGCGACCCAATTCGTCCCAGGTTTGGTGTGTGGACTGGTGTTGATGACTAGAGCGGCAGGTCGAGCTATTCTTGCGGGTAGTTGATAAGCAGGGAAAACACCCGACCATACAGAACGGAACCACGGACTTGTTTTCAGCGCACGTCTTATGGTGTGGGTGTCCATCTTCAATCAACCAGTCTCGAAGTCCCCAGACGATAGAGGCAGAGCAGAAATTCCATACAGAACTATGGGCCATGCACATGGTGCGCCCCAATTTAAGTGTTTTCAGTGACGAACAACCTCTGTCGTACAGATCTACGATGGGTGTAGACGTGTAATTGACTAGAAACTTTTTCTTTTCTGACCCCTTGACGTACACGGTTTCTGCACGCGCTGTGGCACGTGAGATGAGGGATTCGAGTAGGCTGTAATCCACATCACCGTAATCCCAGGTGATACCGTGCAGATTGTTGACTATATAGTCGGCTTTCTTTCTGGCATCGCTGGAAAGTTCTTCGATAGCGTATGGAGGTTTTAAACACCCAATGTTGAAGTAATGTGCCGCATACAGATAAAACACTCAGTTCCTTGACGATAAACTCTTTGTTGTCGTCGATGAAGCTCTGGAAATCCACAATGACGTCCATAGATTAAATGAAGGGGGTAAGGGGCGAGAAGCCGTTTATATTAACTTCCATAATCGGTCACGACGTTTCTGTCCTTGTCAATAGTGATGATGTTGGCAAACTCCCTGAAACACGATACATTTTGACGGTTTCGGTGAGAGCTCGGGTGAAGCTCACTTCGATGCTCAGAGAACCATGTCTCGTCAAATTCCAATGTGATGTCATGTGGGGCGGACAGATTAGGTGTGAGATCGAAAGCCATGAGATGGGTATCCCTTGGGGAAGGCTTCTCGTGTGATGTCACTACACTCGTTCATGAAATGGATACCCGTTCCAGAAAACAGCGTGTGGTTAGACATGACATAGTGTCCGTTTAAAAAAATCGGGCTGTAAGGGTTTTTCGACGGTACTTGTTCCCCGTCCACGTACAGTGAGAAATGGTTCATGCCATGGGTTTTTGAAAGTTGAACGGTTTCTTGGTGGCGTCTCCGTGTAACGCTGCGTTTGACACAAATCCCACGATGCTTCTTTTGGGTAACTGGCCGGTGAATACGTTGTCCAACGATTTCCCTTGCACGCCCGTAGGAATAGTGAGTGTTTTTACTTCCACACGGGTGATGGGATACTTTGCGGGACTGACATTTAATGCTTTGGCGTGTGCCAACAGTATAGAAGGTGCTACTTTGACACGCCTCACTAGAAGGCCGGCTTCAACGATGGGAACCTTTAAAGTGAGGGAGTTCAGGGACCGCCATAAGACTAAACCCGTCTCTGGAACGGACCAACCGGACTCGGAGTTCGGCGCCGTTCAAAAGGTATTTCTCTTGGTTAAACACGTCACCGTGTAGATACCCCAAAAGATCCACCGTCTTACTTTTTGTGGTGAGACTGCGACGGGCCTCAAATCCCTTGTTGTTGGCGTTAGCCTCCTCAAAGATTCCGGGGGTGTCTGCGAACCACAGACCGCAAGTCAAATCCGTTCTTTGGCTTCGCTGTTGTAATTGAGCAGCGTCTCAATGTACGCTCTATAGGCATACGTGTTGCTGGGCGGTGATACTAGATTTTGGTTTAAAAACACGTCCACCTGCGTGAATAGAGAATGCAGCCAATTGTTGACGGGAGCGATCTGATCCACCTCTGTGAAAGCGCCACCATCGGGTTTCATGATGGCCGCCCGGAGATAGAGCATAGTCTGTGAAAGATCGATATAGAACTCGCCTTGTCCGGTAACGGTAAATTCGATGGGTGAATCATCGGTGAGGGAAGAGACAGGTTTGTACTGGAGCCATTGCCCGCTTTCAAGACGGGTTTTGAGTGGGTGGCACGGAAAAGAGATCGAGTTCACTGCTGGCACACTCGCAGGACTAGGGGTGTAGAAACGACATTTTAACTGAAAATATCTTTAGTTTCTTTCTTGATCTTTTTACGTCGGGTGACGACCTGAGAATGACGTCGTTGCTTCTTACGATGCCCTTTATAGCCTGAGCCGGTCATCAGCGTGTTGATCTTTTTGTTCAGCCTTGCGTTTCAAGTTTGTTCCAGCCTCGCCGACACGTTGCCGTAGGGCCTCTTTGAAAGGACGCCCTTGATTGGCAACGTCGGAAAGCACGTCGATACCCGTTTTGAAGCGCCTGTTTTCCGATGGCTTTAGCGCCACTTCTCAGCAACGGTACGACGCTTTTGAAAAGACCACTGAAAAAACTTCCTATCCCATGCCCTCTTTGATAGGGAACACCGTGGTAGATCGAAGATATTCCTTTTACAGCCTGGTTGAGGTAGTATCTTTGATAGGGACAGTTCATGTTGAGCAGCGTCGAAAATGAAGTTTCACGCACACTTTTCCCCAAAATCGAATGGTACAGGTTCACCCGTTTCGGTTCTTATATTGATTTCCAAGCTTTCAATTTCCCTTCTCAAGCACCGGCATGTAGTGCAACGGGTCGTAGCTAACTGTCTTTAGTATGCCGTAGAGATAGTTTACGTTGTTGATACCGACGATACGTAACAGAGGTGCCACAATGTCACCCAGGGCTGAGGCTCGACGATATCCGTGTATATGTACATTTGCGAGGGAAGGCCTAGTAGAATGTTGGCGGCGTACGGAGACTTTGGTACTTTTATCAGATTAGTCTTTTGGATCGAAACCGAGCTGCAACTTAGTTGGCTTGATAGAGTCAAAAGCGTATAATTGGTGAAGAAGAGTAACTTCCACTTTTTTGTTGGGGTTTGTGTACTTGAATACAACTCCGGAATCCCCTTTAAAAACCTCTACTCGTTTTTGAGCCCTTGATCAATTCGTGGATATGCTTTTAGTTTTCCAGCAGGGATATGATCCCCTTGAATATTTTTTTCCACGCAGTTAGCGTCCACCCAGTTGTACCATACAATATTTTGACCCTCGGTACGGGGGGTGAAAGAACAGGGGTATTGAAAATTCAGCCAGAGTGGACTTCCCACCGCCCTTCGAGTGTTAAAAAAGGCAAGGAAGTTGCGTGGTGAAATCGTGGGGAATTTTTTCGGGAAATATCCCAATAGAGCTGTTCGCTCGGCAAAGTGATGTAAAATTGGTCCTTCATTGTAGTGCGCTGACGTAACTGGCGGGAATCCAGGAAATTAAACTTGGCGGGGTAACCTTTCCACTGCACGTAAAATTTTTTTTGGGGGCCCTTTTTCCCTTAACGTATTTTTACAACTTTAAAAGTTTCGGGAGACGTACGCTTTTGCAATTCGGTTCGAAAACGTCCCCTCAACTTTTCCCTAAGATGGGTGGTCTGTAGACGGGTTTTGTCTCAAAGAAAAAACTGATTTTAAAATCTCTTCGCCCCAAATTCTTTCGTACCCTTTTAAAACACATTTTGATTTTAACCCCACCTGTCACCGATTTTTATTTTAGGTTCAGCTTGGACCCTTTTCCCGACGATTATCCCCTTTTGAAGCCGTGTTTAAAAAAGTGGGGGACCCTTTTTGATAGGGGAAAGTTTGGAACCGTTGTAAGCTCGACAAAAACTTGGGGATTTTCCACATCCGATCGTGTTTTTTTGGTAAAGTATGCCACCGTCCTTTCAGAGTTCTATTAACCTTTCCACGATGCTTCCCTTCACGTCGGGTTTTTTAAAGTGGTGTAGTAATGCACCCTTTTTCTTGTTGAAAAAATTTCCCGCACCGAGCCGAAAAACTGCCCCTTTTCCTCTGTTGTTGGGGGTTTAAGGGGCCCGTTTTTGCTTAAAAGTCCCGAAAGGCCTCTACCGCCCCCGTCGGGGGGGAAGGTCCCCCCCCCGGGGCCATTTTAAAAAACAGTCGATGGGTGACAATACAGCCCCGGTTTTTTTTCTAAAAATTCTAACGTTGAGTGGGGTTTCCGGATGTCAATTTTTTGAACCAGTACTTTTGGGGGGTTTTTTTTCCGGTTTGTTGGGGATAAGCGCCTGGCAGGCCCCATTCCGACTTTTTCGGGTTTTTTTTTTGGGGCCTTTATGAGGGAACCCCGGCCCCGAAAAAACCGCAGGATAAAGGGGTCTAGTAGATGTCGGCTGACTTTCCTTTAAAACCAAAGGGGCCCACCGGTTTTACCCCCCCTTCGTTTCTTTTTTTTGGGGGGTTTTCGGGTTTAAGGGTTTGGTACGGGGTTGGGGATCTCTAAGGGCCCAAACTTTTGGTTTTCACAAAAAATTTCTTTGGGAAACGTTTTTTTTTGCAGCGCCGTGAAAACCCCCACCCTGAGGGTTTCGCGGGGTTCTTCTTGTCTGCCCAAATCTTGATAAATCCCAAAAAAATTGGACCACAAGAGGCTACTTGAATACTCATTTCTCCTTTGAGCCCCAAAGTCCCCCGGACTTAATATTTTTAGTAAAGTTCAGTTTTTTTATCCTGTGGGGGTAAGTTTAAGTACATTTGGGAGGGAATTACAGACACTTTAGGGTGGTGGTGGGGGGGGTTTGAGGGGGGAGGGGTTGACAAAGGGGAAAAGCCTGAGCATTTTTTGGGGGTAAAAAGCCTTTAATTGCGTTTTTTGAAGGGAGTTTTTTTCCATTTCCTTGTCCAACCGGAGCCCACAGATTTTTTGCCGAAGGTTTGTTGGGGTTTGCCGAACTGTGAATTTTCCGGTGACCCAAATATAAACTTTTTTGTTTCCATTATTTATTGTTAAAAAGGAACCGAGCCCCCCCGATTAGAGGGGTAAAAGAAGGGGAAAAAACGCTCCCCACTGAAATAGTAGTCTCTCTTTTTTCCAGCACTCCCTCGTTTCCAGTTTCCCACCTGTTGGGGAGCACGTAACTTTGTCTTCTGGTTTTTTCAGGGTCCCCCCCCCTTTTAAGGTTTTTGGGGCACTCCAAACAGATAACCCTTTCTTTCGTCTTTTTCATCAAGGTGACTGTTGTTGGGGTTCTTGGAACTCCATTTTGAGGGGGCCTGCTTCAGATTTGGGGGCTCATGGTTATGAAAGTATGTGCGGGAAAGGGCGGTGTTTTTATAAATTTTTTCCGGGGGGAGTACACGCAGCACCGACATTTGTGGGGTTTTTTATATCTAACCATTTGGTGACCTTTTTAAACTAGCAATATATACCGTGGGCGTATTGAGATCGGTTTAAGCCCCCTTTTAAAACCGGGGGTTTTGGACAATTGCGGGCAAATTTTGAATCGGGTTTTTTCCCTGGGATTTTTAAAAAGCACGTAAAGGGTTTAAAGGAAAGTCTTTTGGGGCCTTTCCCTGAGGGAATTATTTTGTTAAGGTACATGACGCAATATTTTGGGGGCACCTTTTTGGTGGAAAAAATCGACGCCAAATTCTTGGCTTCACCTCGGGGCGTCCAGGAAACCGTGTGGAAGTCATTCAGACTCACCTTTCCGGGGAAACCCTTACAAAAAGACTGGGACTTGCCCATCTTTTTCGATTCCCGGTTCCATAAACCAAATACCATGTGATTTTATAAATTTAACGCAAACCCCTTGGTCCAAGGAGGATAAATTGTAAAAATGTGACTTTCCACAGCCGGGAAAGGGCCGCTTTTGGCCGAAAAGGTTTTCAATTGCCAAATTTTTGAACTGGTTATAACTTTGGCTTGTATTTTTGGGTAGGAGAGAGGTGGGGGGGGGGGGGGGGGGGGTTTAGCTTTAAAACACAAACAAACAATTTTTAAAATATTTTTTTGGAAACCTAAAAAATATATACCCCGGAAAAAGTAAATGTGAAAAACTACAATATAAAAATTTTAGTAAAAACCCATAACTGGTTTTGTTTTACAATTTTTAATTTACACACGGGGGAAAAGTTTTTTAGTAATATTTAAAAATATGGGGGAAAGTGGCCTCGGTACAAATAAAAAAAAATAAATATATACAGTTTTTTAATATATTTTGAATAGATTTAAAAAAAAAAATTTTTAAAATCAGTTTTTTTTATATTTGGGACTAGAAAAAAAATAAAAATATATATAAAAAAAATTTTATTTAGATTTAAAAAAAAAAAATATATAAAAAAATTTTTATTTTTCAAAAAAAAAAATTGCCCTAGAAAAAAATCGGGTAGGGGGGGGGGGACTTATTTGGAAAATTTAAAAAAAATAAAAAAAAAATTTCCCCGGGTGCATAAAAAATAAAAAAAATATTTTTGGGTTTTCATGCGAAAAAAATATTTAAAAAAATTTTAAAATCTTTGAAAAATGGTATGCCCAGGGGAATTTGTCTATTTTTAAAAAAAAAAAAAGATGTTTATTAGCCCTTCTAAAAAAGCCCCTTTTTAAATTCGTGGCGAGCGGGGTTTACGGGTCTGATACCCAAACGGAACTTAAAAAAATCATTTTTTTTCCCGGCTTTGGTGTACACGGGCCGTTAGACTTTAGTCGCGAAACGGTACAAAAACAGTTTGCAAGCCTTTTTTTACAATTTTGTGCGGTATCGGGATTATCTTTTTCCCCCAGCCTGTTCGGTGACCTTTGTTTAAAAAATTTAAAATTAAAATCGTTCCGGTTGGGCCTTTGTTTTTGATGATCCCACGAACCTTTCACACCGTTTTTGTTTTGGCAGGATTGCCGCCAACCAAAAAAAGGTAAGCGTAATTTTGGGGCCACCAGATACAAAGGCGCTAATGTAGCTTTCCCCGGGCCCTAAACCTTTAAGTTTTAGTGAGGTCACCTAAAAAGTCTCCGGGGCGGGACTCCCCAAACGCCGGGGCGTTCGGTGAAAAAGAACGCTAAACTGTACCTTATAAAAAAAACCCCGGGCCCCCAATTGTTCAAAGGGTGCTGTATAAGTGCAAAAGCCATAGAGTCCCTGAAGACGCCACCCCAACCCCGTGTTAGGGGTTAAGGGGCCCAAAGTGTCACGCGCCCCTCCTTGTAATTGGGGAAAATAAACCCCATCATTTTCAAACAATGGGCGCTGTCCACGGTGATGTACGGATCCGTCGGTAATTTTGGACGCCCTGATTTGTCGTTTTTAAAAAAAAGGTTTTGTTGGTTTAAATTTTGGGCTTTGCCCCAAAATTTCTCCATAGTGAATTTAAAAAAAGTTTAGCCAGGGGTTTCGGAGACCAGGGTTTTTACAAACCCGAGCCGAAATTTTTGTTTTAAAAACCCCTTCCCCCTTTTTTTTATAAAAATTTAATGTAGCTAAAATTTTCCCCCGGGGAGGGAAAACCACTCTGGCCCTCCGTGGCTTTTTGTTTTAATTTTTAAAAAAATTAAACAATGTACCCGGGAAAAAAAGGCCCCCAGAACGCGTCTGACGTTCATAAACGATAAAATTTTTACCCCCACTTCCCTTTCACTGCTTCAACGGTGTAACCTTTTTTCAACGGCTTTCCGGGTCTCGTCAATCACCCAGAAAGCCTGTCAACCAGCGATCTTTTTTTTTCGTTTTGCTGCACCGCCTGGGGTTTTTTTTCCTCCCCCCATTTCCGGGAAAGATTTAAAATTAGCTTGTCGTCATCCCTGTAGGCAATAAAGGGCGGGGAAAAAATCTCGCGGAGGCGTCACTGTAAATTTGGCTATGCCTTTACTTGATTATAGAAAGGACAAATTTTGGGTTCCCAAATGAATTTGGGGTTGGGGGACTGGGTTTTTTTTGTACTTGCAAAAAGTAAGATACAATGAACAACACCAAGTACTTGAACTTCTCCCTTAAGAAAGTTTGTTTTTTTTGGATGAGCTTTATTTCAATTTTTTACGCCGCCAAGAAATCCCTCCCTGGGAAATGAGAATTCCTTTGGGATAAAACCTCGTGCCGGAAATACAAATTGCCCGCAAGTCCTTGTTGTGCCCTTTATCGCTTAAACTGCACCCCACATTCTACGACCCCTGTACTGGGGTTTTTAAACTTTTTCCAAAAAAGCCCTGGGGCGCTTTAACGCCTTTTCCATGGTTTTCGTGGGGGCTATTTTTGACGGGTTTTGGTCCTGCAGGGGAAAGGAGGGGGGCACCCGTCCCAAAAACAGCCCCCCGAACGGGGAAAATGGTAGTGTTATCTCCAGCTTTAACAACACGTCTACACGTGCCCCAAAACCTATTTTCCTTTACGGGGGGGGTTTCCCGCATGAAGAAAGAGACACCGCGTTGATGGGCCTCCCCGCAGACCATTTACAGCGACGGGGCGATGTGGTTGCGCAACCCATAGCCCCCGTTTGGGAAATACCCATAGTATTTCCCTTTAAAATGACTTCGGCGGTTAAAAACCCCATGGCCGCTCCAGCTTTCGTACACGCCTCTCTGAAAGGGTCCCCTTTTCTTTCTCCTGAGCATCTTCTAAAACTTCAGTCCGGGCCTTTCCCTAGGATCTTAATTTTCCAAAAATCCCGTTCCAACTCGCTTTTTAAAAACAAAGACATAATTTTCTTTGACCAAAAAGGGCCCTACCACTTCTCATAGTGCTCCTTTTCCCCTCAACCGACATCTTGCCGAGGGCCCTAAATCCTCCTTTTGGGGGCAAGGGACCCCTTTTACCCGCGTTTTTTTTTTATTGAAAAAAAAGGGGGAAAATTTTCCCTTGGCCCAAAAAGGTCCCAACCGAAAGTTTTTGGGGAAATTTTTCAGCGAATCGGGGGGGAAAGTTCAGTTAGTCAAAAAAGTGGGGCGGACCGTAACGCCCTGGACATGATTTTTTCCCCCCGTCATTTTAAGTTCGGAGTCCATTTTTTTTAAACCCCCATCATTACTTTTAAAAAAAAATTTCCATTATTGGGTTTTGCGTTATGGCCGAGGAGGGTGTATCCTTAAATTTTTAAGTTTAAATTTTTTCTATAAATTCAAAAAAATTTGGGGGTAGTGGTTCCCCTCTTGAATTTTGCGGTCCTATCGCCCCCACAGCGGTGCAAAGAAGGGGCTTTACATTAAAAATGAACATAGGGGCCCTTTCAAAAAACGTTTTTAACGACACTTAGGTTGGGTTTGTGCAAGTACGTGCCTGCCACAAAACCCTTTAAAAAAGCTTTTTGTCTCATTCAAAATCATAGGGAAAACAAACATGAAATTACTTTTTTTCCCCGTGGGCGGGGTTTTGGGTGGGGGGCCGCTTCAATAACAAAATGGGCCAAAAAAGGGGGATGGGTTTTCGCCTATTTTTACAAAAGTTTTCTAAAAAAAACCTTTTGTGAATAATTTGATTTTCCAAACTGGGAAAAATTTCCCCCACAAAACCCCGCAAACCTTTTTTGGGCAGCACAGGGAAACCCACCTGTGAACCGCTGAAAAAACTGGGGCGTTTTTGATTATCAAAGCACGCTGATTTTTGAACCCGCACCCAAAAGTCCCTTTTCCCTACCCCAGAATGGCCTCCGCTACAAAAACCGCTTCAAACGAAACACTTTTGCACACCCGGGTGCACCCTTTTTGCCGTTCTTTGTGTTGGGAAAAGGGGACCCCGGGATTCGCGGCAAATTCGAGCACTTAAATGCGGCTTCAAGGATGTTTGGTTTTGCTTTCGTCGTGAAAAAAAACAAATCCAGGGGCCTTTAAAAAAGGGAAAGTTCGGAGGGGTTTGGCCCCCTTAATTTAGGAACCCCGCTCCCCGCGTTCCCCAAACACCGTGATTTTTTATTCGAAAAGGGATGTTTGAAATTGTTTCAGTTCAGTGAGGCCCCCCACCTTTCAAAGATTCACACGGGGATCACGGCATAAATTCTTCTGCTTTGAGTTTTTTAATTTGACGGCCCTGTTTAATTTGTTTAAAAGGGGTTCCCCGCCATAAAATCCCGGTTATTTTTTTTTGTCACATTTTAAACTTGGGGGACAAAACCCGTGCACGGGGAAGGGAAAGACTGTCGCCATTTTAATTTGTAATGATCCCCTTTTTTTTTGGGCTATATGTGCTAGCGGGAGAGTTTTTTCACAATAAAAGTGCACTCCGCGAGGGTCCTTAAAATGGGGGAGTTTTTAAAGTAAAGGGGCAGTATTTAAAAACAAACTAAAAATCTGCAAACCCCGACTTAGTTATCAAGCACTGCTCTAGCGCCCAGTGTCGCTCGCCTAAATGAGACAACAAGGGGTTAACGTTAGTCAGTGCTACTCAAAAATAAGCCGACTGGTCATCGGCGCTTAAAAGCCATGGCTGCAAAAAGATGGAGAAATTAGAAATTTGTTCTTTAAGCCACTTATTGCGTCAAAGAACCTTGCTGGTGCACCAAAATGTACTTAAAATTTTTTACCGTATAAAAAAACGCCTTTAATTGTTTTAAACCTCTCTTGAAAATAGAAAGGGGACGCCATTTTGCAATGCCCCCCAACCCGATTAACAGGGCCCCTAATTCCCTGTTGTCCGGGTAATGAAAGGCCCGCTTTGCTGGCTCGATTTGGGGCCCCCCCCCTCGCCCCCCCGGGTTTTTGAACCCCCTCTCCCTTGGGGTAGAGGGGAGGGGAAAAAAGATGTTTCCCCCAGACGAGGAAAACCGGGGGTCGAACCCCCCTTCCCTGGCGCTGGGGCGGTTTCGGCTACGTTAGGTTTGGGGGGGGCCCCATTTTGCTGGCGGTGGTGTTGTTGTGGGGTCCCTCCATTTTCAGCCTCCAGAAGCCCAAAAAACACACACACGCCCCTTAAAATATAACATGTAAGTTAATCTAAAGCTATGAAGGGGTTTTTAAACTACAAGGAATTGAGCCCCGGGCCTTCGGCCCCCGTGTTTATTAAATGCACCCGTCTGTGATTTAAAAATACAGGGAATCAAACCCCCCGCATTTTACAAGTTTTTGGGCCTGGGGCCTTTATTGGGAAAATTTTACAAAATACAGGGAAAAACCCAAATTTTTTTAAAAAAAACGTTTCCAAAAAGGGGGGGTTTTTAAAGGCCAAGGGGGGGGGGGGAGGGATTTTTGCTACAATTATTTAATTTTTGGTTTTTGGGACGACATAAATACTCCCTTTTCTTAGTAATGTCAAACTTTGAGGCACTCGCCCAATGACCGGAGAGGGGGGGGGGTTATTTCTTTGCAAACCCCGTTTTTTAACTCCCTTTTGTGTTAAATGCCCCCCCGCGCTATCTTTCAGAGAGAGGGAAACAATTAGATAACCACTGGGAAAAAAAGAAACCAGCCCACTCAAATTTAAAGCCCCAAAAACAACCCTTTCCTCCCGCTTATTTTTCCAAAGCAACCCTTTTAAATTTGAATCCTTGTACCAGGTTAACGACAATAATAATAATAACAAATTCCCAGGTTGGGGAAAGAAATAAATAGCCCTTTGACAGGGTGATTAGTAAAATTTGACTTCATGATGGCTTAGAAAATTTTTCAGTCCGTTTAAAAAAATCAATTTTTTTGGTTTTCGTAAGCCAAATAGCGCCCCCTATATTTGGGGTTTTCTAGATTCAGATGTATCCGTAACCCAAAAAATTTCTTTTGTTTTTAAAAAAAGTCCAAAATTTTTTTAAAAAATTAAAGTGTAGCTTGGGAAAACAAAAAAACAGTAAAAAATGGGAGAGGAAAATTTCAAAACCCTTTTAAATAAAAAAAAAAAGAATCGAAGGGTTTAAAACTAAGGAAAAAAAAAAAATTTTCTATTTTGGTCGCAATGTTTAAAACATAAAGGGAATTAATTTTTTTTTACAAGTGGAGTGGGAAATTTAAAAAAAGGTAAAGCGCGAAACTTCATTAAAGAAATTTGGGATGGGGTTTCCCCACACAAGAAAGGGTAAACTCTTATTTTTAAGGGCCCCTTTTTTGGTTCGAACAAGTTTTTCCCCTTTACCTGGGATGCATATAGGTTTTTCGGAAAAAAAAACCTCCCCCAGTTTAAAATCGTTTTAAAAAGTAAGGACTTATTTTGTTTACTTTAAAAAAAATACTGAAACCCTTTAAATTTGAGGAAATGCCCGTTTTTGCAACGAGGGAGAATAGAAAACCCATATACAAAGCGAGGGGTTGAAGGGGGTTTTGTTTTTCAAAAACATGCACCCATCGAAAAAGAATCAAATAGGTGACCGAGTTAAATGGTACTACATTTCAGCCGGTCAATTTTCCCCTTTGACCCTGTAAGCTCAGGATCCGCTTTATGCGGGGGGTGACGGACGTTGGGGGCAGCCCCAAAAGGGGGGGGAGGGGTGTCCCCTCTGCCAAAAGGAGCCGTAGTCTCCGGGGCTGCGGGACATCCCCCAAAAGCCCGCTCGTCACAAAAATCTAAAATTAAAAAAAATAAAATTTTTTTACTACACGGGGAGGGAAAAAAAAACCCAAAAAAAAAAGTCTTTTTATTTCTCTAATTTTTCCTAGCTCCAAATTTATTTCCCCGAATACCGTTCCCGTCCTCCGTGAAATAGCTCAAAGGATCGGGCGGGGAGGGTTTTGAAAAGGGGCCCACCGGGCCAAAAACCCCTTTAGGGGCGTTTTACTTGATAGTCCCATAAAAAAAAAAAAGAAAATCCCTTTTGTTCACCAAAAAAAAAAAAATCCCGGGGTGTTTCCCCGCCAAAGATTTGTCACCCATTTAAAACTTTCAAAAAAGTTTAAAAAAATTTACCTGAAAATTAAAAAAAAAGGGCCAGCCGTTGAAAAAAAAAAAAAAATCATCTTGTCACCCCCAAATCGGGGCTTAAAACCCAAAATTTAAATGAAAAAATTTTAAAAAAATTCGGGCTTTTTTATTTCCCTCTTCAAAGAGTCTGCCCCCCTGTAAAAGACCTAATACTATAATGTGTCTCTGCGCAAGCGAACACAGATCTTTTTCCTTTAAATCCCTTTGTAAATCCCCTTATTTCGGTAGTCAGCCCGACCCAAACCAAGTGGTTTGGGGGTGCCTGCTCGAGCTCTTTTCCCCCTGCCTTTAAAAATTTATTTTAAAATGACCCCCAGCACGGAAAGAATCCCCGGATAGCCATGGTTTGACATTGGCTTAAAGCCAAAAATCCCTGGTTTTTATTTCCGTGCCCAGGTGGGCATATTTAAATTTTTGTATATGTCATGTTTTTGGTGTTAACCCCCTAAAATACACCTTAAAAGCTTTTGGGTAAATTTTTTTCACATGGAGAATTTGAGATAAATTGTTTTTGGGAAACCCAAAAAAATTAGCCAACCCTATTTCCCAAAACAATGTGAGATTACTAATTAAAAAAATGAAAAATTGTTTTTTAAAAATGGTGGACTTGTGATTTTTCAGAGCAAAATTTCATCAGTTTGTCCCAAAAGTTTGACAACACAACACGCAAATCAAATTTTCAAGAATTTTTTGCTTGGGGTTTTAAAGTTTCAAAAGCTTTGTCCTTTTATTGGGGGCTTTTTGGGCAAATGCAATTCACAAAAACACGGAAAAAAAAAAAATTTTTTTCCCCCTTTATTTTCATTAAAATTTTTCAATATTTTCATTTATTTTTATTAATAATTCCTCCCCTTAAAAATTTTTTGGGGCCCCCTGCCCGAAACTTGCAGCCCCACCTGTCAAGAAACCCCGTTTTTAGGGAGCTTCTTTAGACTGTAGCCCCAGACCCATTTTTTTCACTTAACATTTGGCCCCTTAAGTCCTTCACTGTACAATACTGATTTTTTTTCCAGATTAAAACTTTTGGGGTTTTGCCAAGTTTTTTAAACTTTGCCTTGGCTTTTGGAAAAAAAACAACTATTACTTTGCCAAAAAAAACTGACAAAAGTTTTTTACTCCAATTTTTTTTAAAATGTCAAAGTTCTTTAAAAGAAATTCCCGGGGGCTTTTATATAGTTTTGGACTACAAAAATTTTCCATTCCCCCTTTTTCCTATTATTTTTTCACATATATATAAAAGAAAAACTATTTACAACAAGAATTGCAATAACTTATATGTTTAAAAGGGGGGGGAAGAAGAAATTTTTTAAAGTCAAGTGATTTAAAATGTATGTTGCGATAAAAAGCTTTTTTTAATTTAAAATATTGGAAATTTGTAACGATAAAATTTTAAGACCCCTTTTAAATTTAAATAAAAATATAAATGTTAGAGGGGGTGTTAGCAAATTTTAAAAGAAGGTAACTGTGTGGATCAAAAGGAAAAAGGTAGGGCCAAACTAAGATGTAGTTAAATTTTGTTTGATGAATTTTGGGGAAAAAAAAGAAAAAATTAAAAAGTTTTAAGGGAAAAAAGCGGTGACCCCGGGGGTTTTGGGTAATTGTCAGACTTCTCTGCGGGGGGTCCCGGGGTTTAAACCCCGTCCGGAGCAGATTTTTCTGATTGCAAAACCCCTTCCCCTTTACCTCGGGCAAGAAAATGTATTAATCACAACTTTTTGGGAAAGTGTGGAATGCCGGCCCCCCCACCGTGGGTTGGATCCCACGTTAAACTGTAGGGCCTCCATTTTTTTCCAATTCATCCTTTCCCTTAAGTATTAGCGTAAAATGTGTATAACCTGAACGGGTAGTTTAAAACCAAATGTTTAAAATAATAATAATAATTTTTAAAAACAGTGAATCTTGATAGACATATAGAAAATTTTTTAACAACCCTTAAGTGATTCCAATTATCACAAGCTATCAGATAACCCTAGCCATCAGCGGTCGGTAGATGGCCCATTCAGCAAGTGTGCAGTTATATAATTGCATGGGAAAATTTTTTTCATATATATGAATAAATTCTGAAACTTAATTTAAGGGGTTTTTTTAGGAGGATTTAAAACCAAACCCAGGGGCCCAAAGTCCACTTTTCACGGGTTTTAAAACTACTCTTGCCAAAGCAAAAGAAAGGTGCACAGGGTGAAAAAAGCTCACAAACTGATCTATTAGGTAATTAGTATATCATCCGTTTAAAAAATCCGATTTTCCCCCCAAAATTTAGTAGTTTTTTTTTTTTTTTTTTTTGAGCTTTTTCTATAGAAACGCCTTAAGCCATGGGTCTTTTTTTTATGTTCCCTGCAAAGTTAAACTAAATTCCCCTTTTTATATTCGTTATTCAGATACAAAAAAAAAGAGGGTTAGCCCCTTTTAAAATTTTTCTTACTTAGTCCGCTTTTGCAGAGGGGGAAAAGACTTATTAACATTGATCCGTTTAAGTTTTGGGGGGGGTGTTATCGCCTAAATTAAATGGAAACCCAACAAAACCCTGCCATTGGGGAGGGGGCGTTGTAATTTTTATGTCTTGGTTTTGAAAAAATCTTAAAACAAAAGCCCGATTATATCAGAAAAACGACTTTAAAAAATAAATTAGCATAGAACAGTAAATTCCAAAACCCGTAAAAGCCCCAAACCCCCGCAGTTTTAGAGAGTTGGGGGCCCCGTACCCACAACTATTTTTTGAAGGGGGCGTTTTGTTTATTCAGGATGATTTTTTCCCCTCTTCCCCCCAAAAAAGTTGGATGGTTGAGAGGCTGACTTGGGGGGGGGAGCCTCCCTCAGAATTTCCCAAAAAGTTGGATGTGTGTGCGGAAAAGGGGATTTTTGGGAAAAAATGTCCCCTTTTATGGGATTAAAAAACGAAACTGCCGTTTAAAGGGAGTTTTTCCCAGCCTCTTCAGGTGTCTTTTGAGAAACCCCAATGACTCCTCAAGGGGGGAATGGAGGTTATTTTCGGTACGTCAAACCCCCAGAAGGTAATGACCGGGGGGGGGTTTAACAACCCCGGCTCCCGGGGGGAAAGGGGGGGGGAGGGAAAAAATGAAAGGCTGAGTTGGTCCAGAAAGGAGCGAGCCCCTGTGGGGAAGCAGGCTTCATTTGCTATCGGGCAGCCTGCGGGGAAAGGGCTGGAGCGCGAGGCCCGGGTTGGGTCATGATTCCCCCGCCTTTAAAAATTTTTAATCAGCAAAAAACCAAAATGTCCCGGGGGAGGGTACAGTGTCTCAACCCTGTCCCCGGTACCCCCCGATACAACATGGCCCCCAACGATGCTGCTTGTTCCGGGGCAGAGCCTTTTGACAGAAGGCCCATGTTATTTTTAGGCCCGGCCCCCGTAGCGCAAGCTTCGTGCCGGCCCCTGCCGCAACGTTCCCAAGGGGTTTTTCCCCTAAATAAAAATACAACGCCCCAAAAATTCCTACCAAATTTAAATTAAATTTAAATTTAAAAACCAACAAGTCCGGCGTATTTCCCCAATAAAAAAAAAGACTACTAAACCCTATCTACCCCCAAAAACTCCAAAGCCCCCTTTTCCTAACCCAATTTTTAAATTTAAAAATAATCAATTTAAAAATAATTAATTAAAAGATAATTAATAAAATTTAAACAGCAAGAACCAAAAATTTTCCAGGGTTTTTTAGGGAGGGGGAAAAAAAAAGCCCGGCCCGTAGGGGAAAAACCCCAAAAGCCCAAACGAGGAAAAATAAAGGGGAGGGGAAGGAGGGGTTAAGAAGGGGGGAAAACAGCCAAACACGAGCGGAGGCGTGGTCCGTGACCAAATCCCACCAAACCCAGCGTAATTTAAAAGGGGGCCAGAACACTCGAGTGGGGGCCTACATGTTTTAAAGCAGCTGCGAGCTTTAAAAAATTTGGGGGCCCCAAAACCAGTTTTAAATTTACGGACTTGTCTGGCGCATGCGGGTTAAAAGGGGTTTCAAAGATATTAGATCATTTTTACAAAATGTTAACCTTTATTTACACATTTCAAAAAGTGTTTTTTAAGGCTCCATCACAAAATATTTCATTTAAGGCCCCCCTCCCCAACACACCTTTTTCCACACAACCGGGTTTTAAGCGTGGAGTACATGGCTTCAGCTGCGTTGTATTAAACAGATTACCGGGGTGATAAAAAGGTATTAAAAAACCCTATCTTTTGGTGCTTTTCCAAAATTAAAATTCAGTGACGTTTACCACTAGTGTTTTGTTTCCCATTCCGTTCACTTTATTGGGGGGAAAAAAAAAAAAAGGGTTATACTTGTAAAACACAATATATTGAAAGAAGGGATTTTGCTAACCAACCCTTTTGTTGTAGGTAGCCAAACATTTTACGAGGGGCAAGCTGTGCCATTATAGAACAAATGCTGCCATCTCCAGCTCAATGTCAGTGCGGACTGGCTAGTAAAAAGCAATTTTGGAAATCTTCCCGGGGCAAACCAGCTTTTTGAGGCGAGGGATTTTCATCTTTTGAAAGCTGTAAGATAATGCGGGGGTAGAAGAAAACCTGAAACAGGCTCCTGCTCATTGCACAGTCTCGTCGACAAATTTACGAATATTGCAGCGAAACCCGGTGGAAAGGTGGCAAGTATTGAGTACACTTTGAAGGGCAAAATACACCACTCCAAAAGTCAACTTAGCCCCCTAAATAGCTTTTTTTGAAGTTTTTCCCCTGACTTATGTGAAGTCGAAAATTTTATTACAGTAAAAAACCCTTTTTGTCAACAGCAGAACAAAATTTAAACCCGAAAAACTTGAGAAATATTTAATAATTAACTCTAATAGTATTAATATGTGTTTTGGAAAGGTATCGATTTTTAATGGGAAAATCAAAATTTTGTTGTTTTGGGGCCTTTTTTGCGTTAATATGCCTATTATTGCCTATTTTTCTTTTTATTTCCTATTATTGCCTTTTTTACTTATTATCCCTATTTAGTTCCAAATTTTTTTGATTTTTGTCCCTTTTTGACTGTCTTTTTTTTTAATTTTAGTGCTTTAAACCCCCCCCTAGTGATCACACATCTGTTTCTTAATTTAAACTTTATTGCTTTAAGGTTAAGTTAAAATTTTAGTTGTCGTGACCCCCGGCAAAGACTAGGACAGCACAAAAAAACCAGTCCCCACTTTAATTCATCACTTGAAAGGGTAAAACCCACATTTCACCAATGATATTTTTTCGACCATGCCGGGTATCGAAATGGGACCCTTACTTCTGAACACGCTACCACTGAGTAAGGTGTCAGATCATCAAACGGTTCTATAATAGAGGTCCTTTTGTTGGTAAATTTTACAAATTTTTTCAACAAACTTGTTCCCGCGCACTTTTGGGAAGTTTGGGTTTGTGTGGCAATAACATTGAATTTTTTTTTTTAATTTTTAATTTTGTTCATAGGATTCACCGATTTTTGTGAGTTAGTAATAGTAGGCCTATACATTTTGTAATTTTCAGTTTTTTAGAGAAATAAAATTCACCTAAAAGTAAGTTTTTAGTTTTGTCCCCCCCTAGGCTTGTAAAACGCTTAGGAGACAGTTTTTTAGGGGGCATTGAAAAAACGTAACATAATCTTAACTAATATTGTGTAGGGCCCAGTTTAAACTCATACATAATTTTGCTAAATTGTGAGGCCAGTTAAACTATATATTTTAGTAAAATTGTGTAGGGCCCAATTAAAATTCAATAATTTGCAATATGGGTAGGCCCAGTTAAAATCTACATAATTTAAATAATTTGTGACTTAGTTATACTCGGATACAAATTTAAAAAGTTATCTGTTTTTTTTTAAGAAGTTTAAAAAATTTCTGTTTTCTTTTATGAGTTTCCCGTTTGGATCAAAACCGAAAATGCTATGTAACAAAAAAGTTTTTAATCTTTAAGTGTTTTTCAACTGCCCAAAGAGAAATCTGTCACAATTGCTCGTAAATGCCGGGAGGGGAAAACACAAAGCGTAAGAACCTCGCATTATTAATTACAAACGTTTGGGGTTAGAAAAATATCCCAAGCCGAATATTTTTACTCTGTCTTTCCTACCAAAAAACAAAATTTCTCTGAAAAACGATAAAAAAAATAATTGGCCCCACAAAATGTTTTATTATAAAAAACTGTCCCTAGCCAAATATTTTAAACCCAAACGGTCAGCATAGCCTTAAAAAAAAACACCATGTTGTAGGTCTAGCCCTAGGGTTTGTGACTAAATTATGACATAAGACGGGAAAATGGCGGGGAATCGATCGTAGAGCCTTAAAAAAGATCGATGCTCGCATTTCAGCCTACGAGTGCTACGGGTGACATTTCATAAAAGGTGACGTGTCATGGAAACCCTGCTCGTGTGTTATACACTTATAAAAGAACATAAAATGATATATGAGAAAAGGGGGGCAAGGTCTCGTCCGCCTCCCCTTTTGCCGCCAGGTTTAGCCCGGCTTTAGCTAATTTTTCCACATTTGTTCACCCCCCGGGGGAAACCCTTTACTACATTTTAACTAAACCGGGGCGGGCGTTTCGGTGGCTAGTGCGGAAGAACCAAAACTCGGAGTCCATCCTCCGGGACACCACCAACATCAAACCCACCCAATGCACAGAGGGGGGGACCTTAGCCCTTCCACATGGTCACACCCGTACTTTTCAGAGATGCCGAAATGCACCGCCACCGACCATGTAACTCAAAACCACAAATACACAAATATACAAATATCGCTAGCGAGAACAAAGAAAAATAAGACACGGACGAAAGAGATTTACACGGCCACCAAACTTAACGGGAAAAAAAAATTTGTAAAGTGGCCCTAAACAAAATAAAAAAAAACCATCAGACCCAAAAAATTTAAAACGCCTAAAAGGGGCCCGAAAATGAAACGAAGTGCTATGACCGACGATACACCAGCAGAGCACCCAAACAAGATACCCCCAATAAAACGAGGTAACAACTTTACTGAGAAAACCAAGTACCAAAGGGAATTTGGGAAACAATACCAATGTGTTTTTCCTAAAAGTAGGTCAAAACCACACCACACCAAAAATTCTTCGATTTGATGCAACACCTACAAAAGAATTTAAAAAAAAGAAATAAACACTACTACCCCAAGAAAAAGCCTATCCAAGTGTTCGACAAGGGGTTACCCCAAACATGCCACGGAGGATCTGTAGCAAGAACTTGTGGGGCTAGGTACCCCCTAACCATTTAGGCAATTCACTAAAAAAAACACCGGGGAAGGCCTCTCAGCGGGCACACTTTTCCCGACATTCCAGGGGACACTTGCAAAAAAAACCAGATACAGAATTTTTAAAGAAGTTTTTAAAAATACTAGAGTACGAATTAACCATCGTCCCCCCCCTATAAAGATACTCAATGCCCTAAATGTCAAAGGGTTCGGGGCACCAAAAAAAAACTGCCAAAACAACCCCAGATGTGTCAAATGCCCGTCAGCGCAACCCTAAGAATGACCAAAGAAGAAAAACCACCCCCCCCGGCACGATGTGTGAACTGTAAGGTGATCACTTCCCAATACACAAATCCCCAGTTTACAGAAACTCTTGGACGAAAAAACTATCAAAACACTGCTAAACGGGAAGCACTCACCCCAACAGAGAGAACCCCCCACACCGATTTCCCGACACCCCCCCAAGACCAAAGACAGTGGCCGAAAAAGGGCCCAACAGAGGTCGCGTCCACAACCCGAAAATACCCCAGGTTGTGCGACAATCAAAAGGCCCCCCAAAGCAACACCCAAAATTCCCTCCACACCCTCCGACTCAAAAGTTTTTTAAATTTTTTTAAAAGATTAAATTTAATTAAAATTAAAAAAACCCACTTCAAAACCTCCCTTTTACACAGCTAAGGCAAGAAAATGCACGGCAAAAAAAATTGTGTTAGGGGATAGAAGAACTAAAAATATTCTCTACTGATGAGATGGCACAAATAAGTATGATAAAGGAATACTGCGCGTTTTTTTTGTGGAACCCAAAGGAATCCTCCAGCAATAAATTAAATTAAAAAACTAAATTAACAATTAGCATAGACAAGTCTTAAAACAAAAAATATTTAAATCCCCAAAAAAAATGTCTACTTTTACGGTGCGAAAACTACAGGGCGGATTTTAAAATAAATAAAACAGGGGGAGGGACAGCTTTCTTTACAAAAGAAAACTCCCACAATATCAAAACCATTTTAAAATTTTGTAACAAAAAGTACAGATGTCCAACACACGCAGGGGAGAAATTTTATTCGCGCCAATTTAAAAAACCCCCGAGGGGACGCTACGACACAAACTTGGCGAACTTACCAGACAGGGAAAAATATATTGCAGGGGGACCTAAACTGTAAACACCTAACTGGAACAGTAGAACAACGACTCGAATGGCCGCACACTTAACGAACACGCGGACAACAACAAATAAGTGAGGGACCAAACGAACCAACATTTTTTCCTTCAAATCCACAGCAACCAACATAAAAATGAGTTTTTTAACAGAATAGGAATCACACAGAAGACCTCACGGTACTGCACGAGTTTAATTTGACCAAACCCAAAAATTCTCAGATAAGATTACCGCAATATTGAGATAAAATGCTCACAAAAAAACCAAATAACATGTAATTGGGACACTTCAAAACAACACTGGAAGAACCTTCCCGAGGGCACCAATTCAAAACACGGAAAAAGCGAAGCAAAGCTTTTACTTTTACTTTGACCTACAAAAAGCCCACAAAAGAGTACAACCAGGGAGCCAATCTACACAAAACCCCCGGAAAAAAAACCCAATAGATTTCTTCATCTCAAAAAAGGGAAGCCAGGAGGACTGGCAACTTTTAAACCCCACGACATGAGTAGCCTACAAAAGATTAAAAGACGGGTTTGAAAAACGTCAAAAACATAGGGTTTAAAAAAGGGAAAACTTAATCACATACCTAGCACCACCGACACTAAAAAACATGAAAAAATTTCAAAACAAAATAAGGGGGGTAAAAGAATCAGGACAGTACCAGCCACACGGGGAAAAAGGTGGCCTACAGAAGCTGGAAAACGGAGGGCCTTGCCACGACACTAGAAAGCAGTTCACAAACCCCCAACCAAAAAAAAAAATCAAACTTTACCAAGGGAAACCCCCACATCAGGAGGGAAAATTGTTTTAATCCAAAGACCACCGGCAGAGACATCACACTGGAAGAACTTTAAAACAAAATTTCAGAAACTTTCCAGAAAAAAAACTCAGGACACGACAACAACACAAACGAGGTTGTAAACACTTACACCAAAGGGAGTACGGAATGTTGACCATACAAATTCCATCACCTCTGCCATTCCCGGACGGGTGGAAATGGCGAAAGTGATAACGTACCCAAACCTGGTAAAAACCCGATTTTTCCCCCCAAAAAAAGGCCTACAGTCCCTCCCTTCGTTTGCAAATTTTTTGAAAAAATCATCCCTTTGAAAAACTTAAACAAATCACCAGAGTTTTAAAAAATTTTTCCCGAAATCAAATTTTTTCACAAATAAAACTCCACCGCCAACCCCCAGTTAATTTAATATTGATCTGATCGCTATATTCCTAGATCTAGAGAAGGCTTTCGACAAAGTATGGAAACATTGGCCTACTTCAAAAATTTAATCATACTTGGCTTCCCCTCTTGGTTCTTTACTCAGGTCGCCAGTCCCTTTAGTCTTAGAACATTCAGGTAACAATGGGGGAAAAATGTCCCCGACACATAAAATTAAGGGGGGAGTCCCCAAGGCTCCAGTCTATTACCCACCCTCTACAACATCTAAGTATCAGATATACCGACAGACCCGAGGAATTAAAGTTAGACAGTTTGCAGACGACACCATGGTTTTACGCACAAAACAGAAGCATACATTTTGCGAGTTAGGAATCCAAATATACTAAAACACTTACAGGAATGGTTCACTGAATGGAGAAAAAAAAGTAAACCCAGACAAATCAGCAGCACTATAATATCTAAAAGGGTTCAAAACCCACCAGCTCCATTCATCTTTTTTAAAACAGAAATACCCATACAGACATGCGTCAAGTATTTTGGCACAAAATAGATAAGAGATTAACGTGGAAAAAAAAACATAGAAAAAACAAAAAAAAAAGCGAAGCCGATTCGTCCCATTATCCATTTTAAAAGGAAACCAACTAACGAACCACAAAATGATTATTTACAGAGCAGTCATTAAACCGACATACTTTACAACTGCGTAGCCTGGATCTACGCATCAGGACCCCTACTTAATAAATTGAGGCCACCCGAACAAAAACCCTTAAACGATCCCCGGGATAACTTTTACACCAAATTTGACCTACCACCATGACGAAGAGCAAACTACAAGAAAATAACAATAAAAGGGAACAAAAAGTTCTCGAACAAAGCGACTCACCACAAAACACAATCATAAGACACGGGGACCTACGCCCAGACGAACACGGGAAACACAAAAGACCTGAGGGCTAGGTACCAAAAAACAAAAAAAAAGTAATTAAAAAAATTTCCCCGTAATGTAATTTCATGCCTTACCCCTTAGCTGGCCCGGGACGACGGGAAAAACCACTAGGTTTTTTTACGGTCGAGGATAAACGGGCACCGTTTCGGCCCCAGATGGGAAATGGAAAGAAACCTCCAGCCAGACCATATCCGGAAGTTAATCCAAACCCCACTCCCGGACTCACGTTACGCCTCACCCCCCAAAAAAAATCATCCCGAAATCCAAACCCACCCCCTCCCAAAAAGTAAAAAAAATCCTTACAAACCCCCAACCACATCGAATAAACCCTAATCACCATTATTTTACTCAAAGGGTATTTAATTTTTTAATATTGTATTTTACAGATCACCAACGGTTTCACCCCTCATTGTTTTTACCCCATACCCTGAGGGTAAAAGGGGAGCGGCTGCTGCTTGTAATCACAAACATATTTAACCCTTTTTCTATGACCTGCTTAGCGGGTGTAAGGTGAATATTCAAGTCGGGAAAAAGCCGAAAGGTCTATGAAAATGTTAAGTACTATCCACCAGCACTTTCTTGTACTAAAATCAATGTCTACTAGAACTAATACTGTACCTAGCTAGTACAATAGAAACGGGGCTAAAGTATTCACACGCTGCTATTTTTGGGTTTTAGGTTTTAGTGCAAATATTTTGGAACTTTTAGGATTAATTTGGGGGCACCAGCTCATTAATTATTAATAAATATTTAAAATTATGAGAGGGAGCGTAAAAATAATAGGGACGGGGGAAGGGGAATGGCTAAATACAAAATTTTGGGGAATTGGTCACGGGAACAAAAAAATTATACATTCAAGGTTAGGTGGATTTTGGGGTGACACTAACTTTTTAGTATCTCCCAAAAATTTGTTTTATTTTTTACGATGGGGTCAAGGCCTAAGCCCATGGGGTCCAATAGGGTATTCTTGTACACAATGTTCTTGTTTGGGCCTACGCACATTATATTCAAATAAAAACCCCCCAAGTTTGGCATCTATCAAGTTTATTTAAAAATTAAAATTGGGTCGGAACACGTTTGTCTTTTTTAGTTTCAGTTTTTTAATTAAATATATATATTAAATAATTGCAATAAGTGGAAATTTTGGTATCATACAAAAAAGGGTGTTTTTGAAAAATTTTCTGCCCAAAAACAAAATCACAAACCAAGACATGTTGCCGTCATTTTTACCCTTTTCTAACACAGCTCAGCAGCATTTTATTGGTCGAATTTCACAAATTAGTGTCAGAACATATGAAAAAATCTGCTATCCCCAAAACTATTGGGAGCCAGTACCATGAGCAGAAAAAGTAACTTTTTGATTTTAGAAGAGCTATATGATGACCGTGGGGTAGTGTAGGTACATAAAGGGTTTCAAATAGAGGTAGTGTCGTGTGATACGGGTATTTACTTCAAAATACCCAGGTTATATGAAGGGGTATTTTTTCCAAAAATAATTCCCCCCTCCCTCCACGTAAATGCGTATACATTTCATTAATCCCTATCTAAATAGAAAAATGAAATTAAAATTGTGGCCCAAAGCTAATATTGAAAATTTATATCCCCTATATAATGAAAATAGTGTGTATTGTAGCCATAAAAAAATATTAGCAACCCAAATATACTGTAAAGCTAGTTTTGAAGGTAGTAAAGGGACACTAAATAACCTGAAATTCTAGAATGCAAAATTTAAAAAGGGGGTAAAGGGAAACGATGGACGGGGGAGTCAAAGATAGGGATCTAAACTAGAAAAAATTTTGCTTGGGAAAGAAAAGGGTAATTTGACAGTCATGTATAAAGTGGTTGACGAAAATTTTTGTCTCGTAATTTTTTATTTTTAAGACCCTTGCTAACCCTACCGTCTTTTGCTTTATACACTGTAAATTCAATCCCATCATTAGCATAATTTGGTGGAATTCAATCAGTTTATAGTGAACAACATACTAAATCAATATAAAACAAAAAAAAAATTAACTTTTTTTAAAGGGGTTTTGGGGCCCAACTGTGAAAAATCAACTGAGGGGAGGTTCAAATTTTGACCCGCCGTCCTGGAAACTTTGTATCACGTGTCCCCCCAACTTAACCTAACCCAAACCCTTTTCCATTTTTAAATAACATTTTTTTAATTTCATGTGCTAACATAAATAAAAATATAAAATAAATAAATTATAGGACGAAATTTACATAGCCCCTTCTAGTGACGGTCGGAATTTACTGAGAGACTTAATGATTGGACAGAATTTTATCAAAAAAAATAAACGGGATGGAAATTTACCAAAAAGTTGAAGAGATCTTACAAAATAACAAAAAAAAATGATTTTTTTATTTTAAAATGGGATTTAAAAGGGGGGGGGTGGGGGGATATTAAGAGAAAAAGCTTTAAGGAAAAGTACACAAATTTAAATTTTTTCCCCCCAGAAATTTAAAGAAATTTCACACAAAAAAAAAAAGAAACCCTTTAAAATTAAAAACTAAGTGAGGGCTTTTTAAAGAGGGGTTTCAAAATTTAAAAAAAAAAAAACTAAATTTTCAATGGCAGAAAAAATTTAAATTTTTTGAGTAAGTATAAAAAACCCCCCTTGACCTCCTTCCAAAAGCCATAAATGGCGGACCTTTTTAAAACAAAAATGAGGACTGTGAATGGGGGGGTTGGGGGGCCCTTTAAAATTTTTTTCTTATATAAAAACTTTTGGTAGGTAAACATTTTAAAATTTGGGAAAGGTAGATGCCCCCCCCCCTTTAACATTATCGTGCATTATGTTTACAAAAGGACCCGCCCCTGCTGCCATTAAAGCATAACTCTCAATAAATCATACTCCCCCGCCCCAAAGGATATCAACGCTAATAGGCCCCCAAAACAATGGTAATCTTCTTATTGTATTTTCACGAAATTAGTGAGACATAATAAAACAATGCGAAAATTATATCTAACAATATTTTCTAAAAATATTTATCCAATTCAATATAATTAATTTGTTATTTTTCCCAAATTTGGGAAATTGCTCACACTTTTAAACCCCAACGTGGCCTACACCCCCATCCAAAACGGGGACAAGGGGGGTTGAGGGGCTCCCGTTGTTCCTACAAGACGTAGTCCTAAACACCCGTTTACTTTCCTTGGTAATGGGCCGCCCGCCCCATGGAAAGGCTAGAGAAAAATTTAATTCCCCGGGCCCCCTATGGTAAAAAGTGAACTACCCCAAAAAAATTCGGTTTGATTAAAGGGAAATAGGCTGAAAATCTGAGGGAGAAAGATAAAAACAGATGGGTACTGACTTTTTGAAGCCCCCCTTTTTAACCACCAAGCGTGTGTTCAGTTCCCCCAACCTTCTTCAAACCTCCTTTAAAACCCCAAAATTAATAGGTTTTGCAAAGAAAGAAAACATGTTTTTTGGGGTTTTTTAAAGGGAAAGGGAAAATGTTGAGGGGGTATTTTTTTGGGGCGTTTTAAAAGATGCATGGATTTTCGGGACATTGGGGGTGGGGGGGAGGGTGGAGGAGGTTTTGAGGAAAGATGAGGGGGATGACCCTTTAGTCACCAGGGGAGACGGTGGTCCCCGGGGAGGGTTTTTGGGGTTTGGTTCAGAATCCTTCGCGGTTTGGGAAAGGGGAGGGGATAAAGGGGGTGTCCTTAGGGGAAAGGGCGGTATTATTGGTCGGGGAAAAAGAAACCCTCTTAAAATTTTCCCCACGAACAAAAAAAGGGTTTAAACCCTTTTAATCCTAGTGTTATGATTATTCTCTGCCCGATTGAAAAAAAGGGGTCCTTCTTTCCGGGGGTGACAAATGAAAAATGTTTTTGGCAGCTTAGCCCCCCTTTTTTCTTTCCCCCTTAAACTGGGCTGCTGAAAACTTGAAAAATGTTTTCCTGTAAATTAGGGGGGGCCGGTTTCTGCCCCCCAAAACCGAAGAGTGCTTTAACTCAGGAAGTTAACATCTGTTTCGCGGGGAAGTTAACTTCTGCGGGGTCTCAGATTCATTTTGGGGGGAAAAATTTGGTCTGTGAAATTTTACAAGGGGGGGATTTCCCCTTACGCAGAAAAGGGGCGGGGGTAAAAACCCCTTTTTTCGGCCCCCTCCTGGAGAGGGGGGAAAGTTTATTTCTATATATTAGTTCCCCCTTTAAGTAGAACCCATTATTTTTTTAAATCTTTATATTCAAAAACAACTTCACCCAAGAATGTTTTAGTGAATTTTCCCAGCACCCGCTTTTGTTGCAATCGGTTCGATGGGGATAGGGGTAAAGGAAGCGACTTTTTTAAAGAGTAAGGTTTATGGTTTTTTTTTATAAAAAAAAAGGGCCCGTACGACGAATATGGACGCAGATTTTCTCACTTTGTTGGGGGACAAATATAACTTTGGGGAAAAACCGGGCCGATTTTCCCTGCTTACCGACGCTCAGCTGAAAAGGAGCTCTCCAAAGCCCGATCTACTCCTGTCTCCCGGGGGTATTTCAAAAAAACAGAAAGGACGGCGTGTAAACTTTGAAGGAAAGTTTATTAAAAATATTTCTAGGTTAATAAAATTTTTTCAATGAAATATGTTTTTTTTCAGGGGGGTTGTACGGGGTATGGGGGGTTTTTTTAAACCCCCTCTACGAAAATGGGGGTTCTTTTCCCCCAAATTTTCTGTGATTTTAAAAAATAAAAACGCATTTTTTTTCTCAAAAAAACCCTTCCTTCCGGGTTATTTTGGGAAATTGCCCAGACCCCCAACCGTGGTTGGGAATTCCTTTAAACTGGGGACCCTTCTTTTAAATTTTTCCAAAATCGAAAGATGTATTTTTTTCCAACTCTACCCCAAATGGGGGTTTTTTTTCCTCAAATTTTTCCTGTGTTTTTACAAAAAAATAACGCTTTTTTTTTCTCAAAAAAAACCCCTTTCCCTTTTCCGGTTTTTCTTGGGGAAAATGTCAGACCACCACAGGGTTTTCAAATTCCAGTTAAACTGGGGACCCTTAAATTTCATTTGTCATTAATCAAAAGATGTTTTTTTTTCCCAACTCTACGAAAATGTGGGTTCTTTTCCTCAAATTTTCTATGATTTTAAAATAAAAACGCATATTTTCTCAAAAAAAACCCCCTTCCTTCTTAAACTTGTGAATGTCGGGCCCCTCCCCCCGTGGCCCCGGATTCCCACGTTAAAACTGTTGAACTTTTTTTTAAACTCCCCATTAAATCGAAAGATGTTTTTTTTTTCCAACCCCAAACGCAAATGTGGGTTTTTTTTCCTCTAATTTCTGGGTTTAAAAACAAAAAATAAGCTTTTTTTCCAAAAAAAAAACCCCTTCCTTCAGGTTTTTCTGTGAATGTCAGACCACCCAGCAGGGTTTGGATTCCATTTAAACGGGGGATCCTTTTTTTCACCTTCCCAATTAAATTGGGGAAGATGTATTTTTTTTAACTCAACGCAAATGGGGGGTTCTTTTCCCTTTCAAATTTCTTTGATTTTACAAATAATAACGCTTATTTTTAAAAAAAAAACCCTTCCTTCGGTTTTTTCCCTTGGGTGAATGTAAACCTCCCCCATGGTTCGGATTCCCTTTAAAAACTGGGGGACCCTTTTTTAAATTTTGGGCCTTTAAATCGAAAGATGTTTTTTTTTTCCAAAACTCTCCCAAAAAATGGGGGTTTTTTTTTCCCTCTAATTTTTTTTGTGATTTTAAAATTTAATAACGCAAAATTTTTCTAAAAAAAACCCCCTTCCTTCGGGTTATCTTGGGGAATGCCCAGACCCCCAACCAATGGCGGATTCCCGTTAAACTGTATTTCCCCTTCATTTTCCCTTTGCTTTAAAATCGAAAAAAGTTTTTTTTTTTTTCAACTCTACAAAAATTTGTGGGTTCTTTTCAAAATTTTCTGTGATTTTACAAAAAAATAACCCCAAAATTTTCCCAAAAAAAAAAACCTTCCTTCGGGTTATCTTGTGAATGCCCAGACCCCCACATGGTTCGGTTTCCCCACGAAAAATTTGGGGTTTCCTTTTTTTCACCTTGCTTTTAAACGAAAGATGTTTTTTTTTTTCAACTTACGCAAATGGGGGTTTTTTTTCCTCAAAATTTCCCTTTTGATTTTAAAAATAATAACGCTTATTTTCTAAAAAAAAAACCTTTCCCTTCGGGTTTATCTTTTTGAATGTCAACCTCCACCTTTGGTTTTCAAATTCCACTTTAAACTGGGGACCCTTTTTTTTTTTCATCTTGCCTTTAATCGAAAGATGTATTTTTTTCCATCTCAAACGAAATTTTGTGGGTTTTTTTTCCTCAAATTTTCTTGTGATTTTACAAAAATAACGCAAATTTTCTCTAAAAAACCCCTTTCCCTTCGGGGTTATCTTTTTGAATGTAGACCACCACCAGGGTTTGGGAAATTCCCACTTTAAAAAATGTGGGTTTTTTTTTTTCACCTTCCCCAATTAATCGAAAGATTTTTTTTTTTTTTTCAATCTACGCAAATGTTGGTTTTTTCCTCAAATTTCTGGGGATTTTACAAATAATAAGCATTTTCCCCCCAAAAAAAAACCCCTTCCCTTCAGGTTATTTTGTGAATGTCGGGCCCCCTCCACCGTGGTTTCGGATTCCACTTTAAAAACTGGGGATCCTTCTTTTCATCTCACCTTAATCGAAATATGTTTTTTTTTTTTCAACTCAAACGCAAATGTGATTTCTTTTTCCTCAAAATTTCTGTGATTTTACAAAAAATAATAACGCAAAATTTTCCCCCAAAAAAACCCTTCCTTAAAGGTTTATTTTTGCGAATGTCAGACCGCCACCAGGGTTCGGATTCCACTTTTAAAAACTGTAAAAACTTTTTTTTCTCTCACCTTTACACATTAGCGTAAAAACCCGAAGGGGTTTGGTAAGAAAAAACATAATATTTTCCCTTTCCCATTGATTTCGTTAAAAATCTCAGTAAATGCTGAATGATGGCGCAAAAAAATTTAAATCAAGTTAGTTTTTTAAATTTAACCCCCTATAAATAAAAAACAATAATAAAAATGAAAAGTATTAAATAGTATATACGAACCAAGACAAAACTTGAGATTCCCTTTTAAAGCTTGGGAATAATTTTGATAAGCATTCAAGCTAAAACAAGTAGTGGGAATGGGATTTTTTCACGGGCGTTGCTGAAAGGGTAGAAAGAAAATTTTTGAAAGTTTTCCCTTAAAATTTTTTTTTGCATTAAGTTTTTGCAAAAGTGTTTTATATAAATACTTTACTAGAGAGTTAAAGTTTCAAAGTATTTTCCTCTAAAAAACCCTTTACTTCGAACCCCAATTTACGGGTTCCCTTCAGGACAATGGAATGTATTTTCGAGTTTTCTTTTAAATATTTTTTTGGGTTAATCAAATTTAGGGTTTTCCCATTTCCTAGCTTCAGTCTTACTCCCCGTTAGAGTTATCCCGGCAAAAAATTTTTAGTTTAAAAAGAAAAGGGTTATTTTTTTAAAAAAGTGTACTCGCTTTTGCATAAGGGAAATCGAAAACCCCTTTTTTTGAAAAATCACACCCCATTAACACTCGACCTAGTTTTAAACCCTTTTATCCTTCTCACTCTTACCTACGTAAATGCAGGCTCACTTCCTCAACACAGACGATTCGGGCCCTAAATTTAAAACACATTGGGCTTCAATTTTTTGTATTTTCAGGGCTTCAGGAAAAAAGCGACTAGATGCCCTGTTTGTTTTTATAGCTGCTCAGAGCCGCTGGGAAGAGTTTCATGAGCAATTTTGCCCCGAAATGAAGAAGATAATATTTGAGGGGGGGAAGTGGGGCCCGTTTAGGGGCAGAGTGTACCGAAATGACAAAACCCCCGACAAAACTTTTTGCTTTTAATCACCTCCTATAATTGTATCCCCGGCAAACAAATTGGGAATAGGGTGTATCCCTCTCACAGATCTAGACGCTAATGAACGACTTTTAATTAGATTTTGGGGAAACATGCTTTGCACTTCGTAAAGGGGAAAGTTGTAAAAAACCCTTACTTTGGGACCCTTTAAAACCGGGCCAAATTTTAAGCCCTCGATTTCTACGAAATCAAAACCAGACAATATAGACTTTCGACCAAAGACTTTTGCCTTATTAAACAAACCCTTAGGGTAGGGGTTATACTAGTTTAAAGGGTTTACCGGGAAACCACTAGGCCCTTATCTTTTAAAAATTTTTTGGAGCAAGCTACGCCCCGACTTTAAAAAACGTACCAATCATAACGATTACCCTACAAGGATGTCGTACATTTTCCCCGTTGCGTGTGGGATTTTTTTAAATGTAAAAACTGAAGAAAAAGAATCAAAACGCAAAACGGCCCTAAAAAAGGAAAATTGTACCCTCATTTGCGATTTTAAGCCCTACGGGATGATAGTTTTTAAAAAGGGGTTTTTTCAATTCTTCTCTATACGAATAAAATTTAAAACACACTAAACTTAGAAGAAAATATAAAGAATAACTGGTTTCCCACCCTTGCCCCGATTGGGGCTTTGTTTCTAGAGACTCAGGGGGGGATTACAACGGTACTTTGGGAAATTTAGAGAAAATTTTATCAAAAAAAACCTCGGCTTTCACGACCCGGTCCCCCGTTCAAATCCCTGAAACTAAAGCCGAACTTTAGAGCGCTGATAAATGTTCAAGTTTAAGAAGGATTTTTTGTTTCCCCAGAAAACCCGGGTTATTGGCGTGCCTCTTTGAGCCGACGGGGAAAAGTCACCGTTTTTTCCGTCTTATCCTAATTTGTAAACGTGTTGAATCTGGGATGGGTTTCCGTTTTCCGGGTTCAAAATGAGTTATATTGAACCCCTTCGAAAGGCTTAAAAACGAAAATCGTTAATGTGTACACTGAAAACCCACAAAGGGAAGGGGATTCTTTTGGGGACACTGCAAAACCAACTCTAAAAAGATAGTGATCCTTTTCCCGGTGCTGTCAGCCTAAGGAGTTTCTAGAAAATGTTCATTTATTCATGAAAAAAGAAACATGGGAGGGAAAATTTTTCCCAATTTCATGAAAATAAAAAAATCTGTCGCGATTAATAAACCCTAAATAACCCCAAAACGCCTAACGAAGGCCCCGTAGGTTTTTTGTTGTGACCGTTTTTGAGCTTTTTTTCTAAATGAAAAAAAAATTTGGGTAAAACTTAAAAAAACGTGAAAAAAAATTTGGAGCGGAAGGGGATCATTCCCCCCGGGGGAAAAAAAAAATTCCTGACTTTTCTCACAGTAAAAACCCCAGGGGGGAAAAAAGGGTTTTATGGTACGCCGACTTGGGGTTTTACCCGGGGCCTTTTAGAAACGTTTAACCCTGACACAAAATTTTCCCTTTATACTGGGAATTTAACAGATCATGTAGTTTTTTCTGAAAGGCATGTACACTAAATGAAATTTTAAATAAATAATCTCTGGGAATTTAATCGCACTTCAGGGGGAAAATTTACAAAAAAATTTGTTAAGCTCTCGAAGAAAAGGGCCCAAAGCGCGTATAGATTAAATTATGACTTTTTTTTCCCAAAATGAGCCCCGCTAAAAACCTGCTCAAAGAAGATGCTCACAATACGGCTAAACTTGTAAAATTTGAAAAAAACCCCCACGCGAATGATGATTCCGCGTTATGGTCATTGTCACTTGAAAAGGGGACTTTTTTCGGGGTAGCAGTCACGCGGGGTTGTAAAAATTAATTACAAGAACCCTATTTCACTGACCCGTGGTTATTCATAACGCCCCGTTGCAAACGAAAAATTTTTTCCCTTCTCGAATCACTTTTTAAAAACGAGGGGAAACTGATCCTTCAAGGGGAGACGTTCTTGTCAATCCAGGGAAATTTAAAGGTTAGGGGGCGAGACAATGGGAAGATTCAAAGAAATTCATGAAGTAAAATTCGGCAGGGGTTTGAGGGATCAAAATTTAAAAATTTTAAGATAGTTTCCGTTTTCTATTACCTCCCTAGAGAAATGGTATCTTAAACCGAACCTGAGCGGGTTTTAAAAATCCCTCGTAAGTGCCCATCCTGATGATGAAGTTTCAAACTAGTTGCTGGGAAAGGGGTTTCCCCTATGACTATATAAAATTCATTTGACCCTCTGAACGAGACTCAGTTCCGAGAAAGGGAAAAAATTTTTTAAAAACGCGTCCGGATACTCTTTTATCTCGGGAAAGACTTTTAAACGCCTGTGGGGTTTGGCGGCTTTTTCGAATTTAAAAATCTTGGGATTACTCGAACCTTACCTTCATCCCGACTTAAACACTCAGCGCCCGTCTTTGAGAATTTTCGTGATTTTTGTATGAAAACGTTTTGGCTCGACCCCGGATGGCTTTTACGGCTCCCATTTCAAAAGCGTACCAATTTTCTATTAGAATAACCCAGGTAGGGTTTCGTTTTAAAATAGTTGACGTAAAAGGGCATCAATTCATTGAGGGGGGCTTTTCGGGGAGGGAATTTTTTTCGTAGCTAATGGGTCATTCGAAAGCAAATTTAAACTTTTATATAGTTCTTTTGACCTTTCCCAAAACCCGGGTCTTATCTTTTTATCTAGACTAATGGCCCTTCTATTCATTTAGCATTTTGGGGCTCATTCCCCTATGGGGGGTTCAGAGGGCTTAAAGAGGGATAAAATTTAAAACGCTTGAACGTGCTAAACGGGGGACATGGGGATACGGGCTAATTTTGCAGGTAATTTTGAATATCCAAAGTGTACTTTACGCTCTTTCCCCCCTGACTTGCCGTTTTTCCCTGAAAAAGGGGTTTTCCCCCTTTTTAGGGAAACACGAGAAATTTTTTAACGACTCTAGGGGAAAAAGGGCAAAGGAAGGTATTCATTTATCTTCATCTAAAGTTTTTTAAATGAAGGGGTTGAAACTGAGAGAGTCCCCGGTTCTCAGTTTCAAAAAATTTCCCCGGGGGTGGCCCCGGGTATATTAAGCTGAACGGGGGAAAATAAAAAAGGAAAAAAGCGGGCAATAATTTTGAAAAAAATTTTTTTTCAAATTAAATAAAAAACCCCGCTTTCGGCCGTTTTTTAAAATCTAACAAGAGGGCTTCCCGTAGGGAAAAAATAACCCCAAAGGGGGGGAAGGGAAAATTTTGGGGGGAAACCTTATAGCCATTTCCAAATTTTAAAAACCTTTTATGTTTGGTATCAAAAAACCCGGGTTTTTTCATTGGATGGGAACCGAAAGGAGATTTACTTTGATATGCCAAAATTTTTGCAGGATTCGCCTTTTTGGAAATTCTAAAAGTATCATTTGGGCCTACATTACCGGGGGTCATGGTTCCACCCCCCCCAAAACCAGGTACACAAAACCCCAAATACACTGACACAGATCCCCCCCTTACAATATAACAGTCGGGGAACGTACCGCGACTTATTTTTAGCTTTTGAGAAAAGGAAACCCCTTTCCACTTACGGACAAGACAATTTAAAAAGTAAATAAAGGGGTTCTCATAAACTAAAAGACGAATCGAGGTCAGGTCATCACTGTTTTCATGGGTTTTTAACCCAAAACTCTTTTCTTTTTCCCTGTACAAGGGGGTGGTGAGATGCTCAAAAAAAAAAGGTGTCAAGATTTGCGCGTTAAGAACGCCTCTTTAGAGGATTTCCCGTAATTTTTTAATTAATAAAACCATTTGCCCATGGAAAAGGGCTCTTCAAAAAAGGCTGTGGGGTTTTTAAAACTTTTAAAAACCCCAAAAATTTAATCGGGTTTGAATTTTTGCTCTACCGATGATAAACGATACGTGTTACCGGATCAAAACGAATTTTTCCCTTTGGGGTCATTACTCAATGGGGGAGAAACCCAAACTATTTCCCTCCAAGAGACGCTGATTGAAGCTGGACAATCATGTAGGGGTGTCAGTGATTTGATCTACAAGCGAGCAGGCATTACTATCCCCATGTAAAATGTTAGTCCCTTTTTTTAAAAAAAAGACTTGAGAAAAAAATAAACAAATTTTGCACTATTGTTTAAAAATTTTTTTCTGTGGGGTATAGTAACTAAAAAAAATTTTTTGTGTTTTAAAAAAAATAGGCTAATTTAGTATTTTACTAAAAAAAATGTTAGTGCTTTAAAAAGGGACTTGAGAAAGAAAAAAAGCAAATTTTAAGAAGTATCTTTTTTAAATTAGAGTTTTCATGTACTATGTTTTGTTTAATGTCCCCTAAAAAAAGTTTGAAAAAAAGCAGGCGTATTTTTTGATTAATTCACAAAAAAAAAAACACAAATTTGTTAGTGCTTTAAAAAACTTGAGAAAAGTATTCTTGTTCTGTAACTTGACGGGAAGAAAAAAAAAAACTAATTTAGGGGTTTTTATCTTTTTAAAAAAATTTTTAAACATTATATTCATTAAATAGATTTTTCCCGGGTTTTAAAAAGGGTTTTGATTAATCCCAAAAGTGAATTTTTTAAATTGCCATAAACCTTTTATTAGGGGTTTTAAAAAAAGCCCTTGCCCTAAAGGGAAAAAAAAATAACTTTTTAGCGTGTATCTTTTTAAAAAAAATTTTTACATTATACCCATTAAATAGAGTTTTCTGTGTGGGTATTTTTTTTTTTTCCCTTTTGACCCTCAAGATTAAAACTCGAACCTCCTGAGTACATAAGGTAAAAGTTGGGGTTAGAACCAAACCCTTTTCTGAGTACAGACGGGTACAATAACCGGCCTCATCGGGGTTAAAACCTGTCCTCATTTAGATTACAGAAAATTTCTCTCCCCCCCTTTCTTAAAACCATTTTAAAATAGTTTACGTAGTTTGTTTAAAATTAAAAGGTCAAATTTTTCCCTGGAAATAGCTTTACTGATGGCTAAAAATTTCAAAAAGGGGGAAGGAGGGCTATCCCCCCGTCTTTCTCCTACCCCTAGAGAGAGAGAGGAGAGAGAGAGGGGACATTTCCCCTTCCCCCCCTCCTATACACATTTTTAAAAGTAGGGTTTTACTTTAAGTTTTTTTAAAATTGAAGGTCTAATTTTAAATGGAAATGCTTTATCTGTTTGGCTAGAAAATTTTTCAAAAAAGGGAAGGGAGGGCTAAAACCCCACATCCCCTTTACTCTGAGAGAGGGGAAAGGAGGGGAGAACAGAGAGATGAAAGGGGGGAAGAAAGAGAAAAGGAGAAGATGATAGAAAAGATCTTTTTTAGTTATGTTTTTTTTCCAGGCTGTCGGGGGAAGGAGGGCTAAAACCCGGGCACCCCCCTACTTTTGAGAGGGGGGAGAGAGGGGGAGGAGGGGCTGAGGGGGGGGCCCCAATTTTTTTTAATTTAAGGACGGGATTGCTTTTATTGATATGTTTTAAAATTTCTAGACCTAAGTATTTTTGGTTACAGGTTTAAATATTGTTCACACAATCATCTACAAATGTTCGATAAGCGTAAAAAAAATACCCGTAGGCTAGATAACATGTAGCCGCCCCGTTTTTGGAACGACGGGTTTACAAGTTCTGCTTGGGTGAAAAAAGTGAGGAAAAACGGCCCGACCTTTTTGGGACTCCAGCAAAACGATCGAAACATGGTCAACTGTATTTAAAAGTGGTCTCCCAGACAGGAAAGTGATTGTCATGCAAAAGCAGGGGCAAATAAACGTGGTCGTTAAAACCCCAAAGTTCTCAGAGTACAGTACGAGGTAGCTAGTTACGAATGGTGCAATAACCCGCCACATAGGTTACAACCCTGAACCTCCCCAGAAAAAACGGTTTTTGGGACTAACCTGGATCCTCGGAGGAAAAAGTTCCCGAAAACGATAATCTGGACCTCTCGGAGAAAAAGCGGGACAATAAACCCGGAAAACCCCCCAGAGTACGTTTTTGGTACAAAAATTGGACCTCCCCGAGTACCCTTTTTGGTACAATAAAACCAACCTCCCCGAGACAGTCTGGTACAATAACCCAGGCCCCCAGGGGTTCTCTGGTACAATTTAAACTGAACCCCCCAGAGTACAGTTTTGGTTTCAATAACCCGGCCCCCTGAGTACAGTCTGATACAAAAATTGGACCTCTCGGAGAATTGTACAATAACCCGGGCCTCCCAGAGTACAGTTGGTTTCAAAAAATCTGGACCTCCCAGAGTACAGTTTGGGAAAAATAATCCCCCCAAAACCCCCAGAGTACAGTCTGGTACAATTTAAACCCCGGCCCCCCAGAGTAAGCCTTGGGACAATTTAAAAAGAAACCCCCAGAGTACAGTCTGTAAAAATAACCCCGGCCTCCCCGAGTACAGTCTTTATACAAAAAATCTGGGGCCCTTTTCGGAGAACATCTGGTACAATAATCTGGACCTCCCCGAGTCCCGTCCCGGTACAATAACCCGGCCTCCCAGAGTACAGTCTGGGGACTTTAAAAAGGACCTCTCAGAGTTTGGGTCTGGGACAAAAACCCGGACCTTTCCCCGATTCAGGTTTGGGAAAAAAAATCCGGGCCTCCCCCTGTACAGTCTGGTTCAATAAACCCCGGGCCCCCCCAAAATACAGTCGGGTTTCAATAAACTGGACCTCCCAGAGTACGTCTGGTACAAAAACCTGAACCTCCCCAAGAGTACAGGGCCCCCTACAATAAACTGGAAACCCCTCAGAGAATACCGGAAATTTGAACCCGCCCCTCAGAGTAAAAGTTTTGGGACAAAACCTGGGCCCCTCAGAGAATGGTCCCGGGTTAGAAGCTTTAACCTCTCAGAGCACAGGTTTTTCTGCCAAAAACAGTCGGATTAAAAACCCGGGCCCTTCTCAGGGGGCGGGTGATACACTAAAGGGCGGGGGGTTTGAACCCCGGCCTTGGAAAAAAAGAAAAACCCCAAAGATGGGACCTAACCTTTTAGACTATTTAAATGGGGTCAGCTTAAAAAAATAAAGTCAGGGTACACCCCCGCATCCTTACCCCGTAAAGAAAAAAAAATGTTAAAAGTTAATTTTTTTTTTTATTTTAAAAAAAGGGTCGTTACAATTTTTTAAGAATAATCGTTAAAAAAACCGCCTAAAAAAGGGGTTTTAATTTCATTTCAAGTAGCTGTGGAAAAAGGGTTTTTTTAAAAATGTTCCCCTCAAACCCCCCTTTCAGCCTTTCCCCTTTTTCCCCCCCCAGGCTTTCCCGGGTTTTTTTCCTCTTTGTTTTTTCTCTTTTTCCCGTAAAAGTTTAGAAGCGTCAGTAGTTTTCTTCCTCCGTTTGACCCTGTCAAACCCCGTCTTGACCGGGGAAGCATGATAACCTTTTGAAATCAATGCACTCTTTATACTCGGGTTTTTCAAGACTTTATGAAGCAAAACGGAATTTAAACCCAACCCCTATCCCTTTCCCCATCGCACTCATTGGGCAGATCGCAAAAAGGGTTTTTTCCGATCAAACTTTTATTTTTAAACCATTTTGCTGGCAAAACCCCGACATTTTTTTTAAACTTTGTATTGTGCTAAACGGCGGTTTTTGATACTCTGTTTCTGACTCAACCTTTTAGTTCCTTTAATATAGATTGTTTTTGTACTTGAACTTTCCACCCCCCCTCCGCCAGTTTTGCCCCAATGTTTCCTCATTTAAGATGTCATTTTGCCCAACTAACTGCTTGAAGGGTTTTTAGCGGGAAAAACCTATCGTGTAAAGTTGAAAAAACGCCTTGGTAAATTTTCCGGGATATTTTCCCCGTCTCGAACGTTAAACGGCATGTCACCCTAAAGTCCTTGAGAGTATTTTTCCCCGTTTGGCGCCTCGAAAAACGACAATGGGTGGGATGAGACTTGAAATGGGGGAAAGGGCAATTTAAAAAGGGAAAGGGCGCTCGTTCCGTAGTACAAGTCTTTGGGAAAATTTGCATAGTTTTGTATAAATTTTGAGAAGGGTTTCCGTCTAAGTTCAAGTTTATATCCCCGTAAGGGTACATGTTTTTTAAAATTTTTATAAAAGTTTAGCAAACGTAAATTTTCAATGATTTAAAAATACTTCTATCTGCAACCGTCGTATTGTTTTTCCCTCCGGTCGGGGCGCGAAAACAAAAGAACGAGGTTTTTTTCCCCAAAGTTGGGCGTTTTCACGGTCCAATCATTTGATTTGAGGTGGCACGTTAGGGTACTCGTACAATTTCCCCAAAACGGAAAGGTAGCTCGATGGGTTTCCCCCCTTTGATGAAATTAAAACAGGGTTTTAACCCATTGATTTCGTCAATCTTTTTATGCGGTACAAGCCAAGATATTTTAAATTAACTCGAACCTTTGAGGGGCCCCGGGGGGCTTGCAGCAGGGGGTGGGGCTCTTTTTTAAAGCGTTTTTTGGGCACCGGGGGCGAACGAAAATACCCACTCTTGTTTTTGCATTTTAAAACAATATTTGAAAAAAATCTTCGGGCGAATCCCAATATAGACGTAAAAGGGTTTCATAAAGTTTAAAGTTTCCGTTTCAGCGTGTACGTGAATCCTTCAAGTTTTCCCCAACCCGGGGTTTGAAAGATGAGTCGCCCCAAACCCTTCCTTATAGTAGATAGTTTTTAAAACTGAGTCGAAATACCCACATCTCTCGAAAAATCAATCCTACGGGCCCTTATTTTCATAGGGGATTTTTGAGAATAGAAAAGCAGTATTCCCTTTTTAAAAAATCCTCGAATTACTTCCAGGTTCTCCCCCTTTTCAAAAAATAGGGCGTCCTTTTTTTTTTTTTATATGCTTTTAGAGGGGCGGTGCGGTAGTGGGGCATAAAAACCCCTTTTTGTTGGGTAAAAAATCCCAAACTCGTTTTCCCCCAGCAAAAGGCCCCGGGGAAAATTTCGGGCGTAGGAAAAGAAAACGGGGAAAAATGCTCAAGGCCCCTATCGAAACGGGAGATCCCCAATTTCAGGGAATTTTCCGCGTGTCATCCATTATTTTCGTAAGAGAACCTAGACGCCTTTAAAAAAGGGGTTTTTTTGGAGGTTTTTAACACTTTCACTGTCCTTTTCTCAAAGTTTCGAGGAAGACTTCCCCGTTTGTTTTATCTGAACGAGTCCCATCCCCCGCACCCCGTTTTAAAATGCAGCGTAGCGATATGTTCTCGTCCCCAAAGTTGATGATATCACCCCGTTGTCAACCCCGGCGTTAAACCCCGGGTTTGACTCTTTTACTTTGCTTTTTGTTACCGGAAGGAAAAAATTTTTGTTTTGGGGCTTTTCCCCTATCTTATAGCCCGGCGGGAAAGGTCTTTCTGAACTGTGAAGGTATACTCGGGTTTTTTCCGTTGACGTTAAACCCGCTTCGAGACGGGAAATTTTACGCGGATCAATTTTAATGAAGAATATTCACATTTTGGGAGATATGTGCTTTCCCTGCAGGAAGTAAAGACCCAGTCGAAACCCCAGCAAGGATTTCAAACGGTGCCAGGGGCGGGGAAAATCGATAGGTTTTTTGCAAGTTTTATATGCTTTTTAAAGTGCTAGGGTCACCCAAATCGAGGCTTTACGGGGTTTCTTTGGAAATTCCCTTCGCAAAAAAATCGATTCCAAGCCTCAAGTTTTATAGGTACCCCGGGGGACTGTTTTTCCCTTTTTTTCGTCACAAAAAAATTTATTATTTCGTCGTCAATGTTTGGTATGGAATTGAAGTGGCCGATTGATCCGTCCCAAAGAAACCCCCCTTCTTCCCCGTTCCCCCTTCTCCCGGGAGGATATGAGGGAAGTATTTCTCTGTCAGATTTGAAAATCTGAAATGTTCAGTGGGAAGCTCATAGACAATTTACTAAGTTCGAAAATTTAGGCGAGTATTTAAAGAAAGGCTAAAAAAAGATGACCGAAAAAACGGTTTCCGAAATTTGATACCGAGTATGGAAATTTTAGGGGATGGGGATTCCTCCGAGAAAAGAACAAGTTCGAGCGGCGGGCCTAGATCACCCAAAAATCAAATAATCACCCCGCCAATCGTTTTTTTTATAAAGCCACCCAATGCGTACCCTTACCCCTTTTATCGTCCCAAAATTGATGACGGCGTTCCTTTTATCTTCCAAGGTGTAAACCCCTAAAGGGAAAGCATTTTCTTGCAAATACTTTCCCCAAAAAAGGGGGTTTTTTTAAATCGGTGGCGTACTTTCGCAAAATCCGTTTCGTAAGGGCCCTTTAGGTAGTCATTTTTTTTTTCGGGTAAGGGGCGTAGATTTCATGCCTTTCCCCCTAGCGATGGGTTCAGCGTAAGTTAAATTTTCTGGGGCCTCGTTTTAATTTTTTCGTATTGGCCCTTTGCAAATTTGTACCGCTTTCTGAATTTCCCGCAGCTCCCCCAGGACGGGTCCAAGCGCTGCGATCAAGGTAGTATAGGTAGAATTCCGCCCTTCCTTTTAAGGGGCGGGGCTTTGTATAGTAGAAATAGTTGTAGGACGCCGGGTTTGGGCGACGTTTTTTCTTCTTCTTTTTCTTTAGAACCCGAAACCCCTCTTTTACTTTTTTTTTCATCGCGTTGGGGACTGCCCCAAAGCGGCAGCTTTCTCCAAACCCAAATTTGGGTCAGCAGAGTAATCTTTTCCCGATTTTCGGGTAAGTCCCCGAACTGCAGTATTTACGTCCTGCAAGGGTCCCCTTTTACCTTGGGTATGCGTAATCGTGCCTTTACAGTGTCGATCTAAATCGTTTTTTCCCGGATTTACCCCGTTTTAACGTTTTTCCCAAATTTGTCCCCCGGGCCCCCCGTACTGGTTTTCCCGGTAAGGGGGCTTTAAACGGTAGATTATTTTATTCTTATCCAACAATTTCCCCCCCCTCTTCTTCGTTCATACACGAAAAAGGATTAGCCTTTTTATAGGTGTGCGCATTTATGATGAAGTATAGTCAACATGCGGGGTCGGGGAAAAAGACAGATTTTTTAATGTTTACAAAAAAACGATTTCCCATGAGGGTGAGCTTTACCTCAGAGACACGGTACGTTTTTAAACCCGATATATTTGGGTGCATCAATTTCGGGCCTTCAATTGGGGGAAAACCAACCCCCATGACATCCCGTTGGAGGAAACCCCAAAAGGCCCCACGCTTCAAAAACGTGGAGTTTACTCTAAATCGTTGTACCAGCCCAAAATATCAACGTTTTATCGAAAAGGTTTTCCCCTCACTCCCTTGAAGGTATGGGCTATTTCCCTTTTTTCCCACAACCGCGGAAATTTTTTCCACCGTCCGAGGCTTTAAACCCCACTCTTTTCCTTTTCGAGACGTCGCTTGCGAAAAACAGTTTAATATACGGGTTTTTTCAGTATTGGGGAGACATAAGGCCATAGACTGTTTTTTATCCTGTCAGACGTTTTCCCCGGGGCATTCCGAAAAAAGATGTTTAGAGATAACGCTAAAACTTCTCATCCCATTCAGGGTTGGACGAAACGAACCCGAGACCGTCTACGACATCACGTAACCAAAAGATAAGACTTTTCCCCCAAAATTTTAAAGGGGGTATGCTCCCTGTGGGGGAAAGGGAAAAAAATACGATTTTTGGTGGTGAGCAAAGATTTTTGAGTTCGAAAAAAGGACGATAATTTGCTACAGGTTCGATACCTTTATTTTTGCACGATTAACAAGAAAGTTTATTTAGAAAACCCGGGAAGACTTTTATGCGTCCATATCAAAATTTGGGCATAGCCTTCCCAAAAAAAATCTCTCATCGAGTCAGAGGGAAATCTAACCCCTAAACTTTTCAAGGGGATTACGACCCCTAGATCGAAAAGGATCGTCCCAAAGTCGAGTGCCCGCACATCTAAATGGCGAAAAGTCTTAAAGTCGATTGGAAAAAATGCCCGGGATAGTAACGAGAGTAGTCCTTTTCAACAGCCAAAGGAAACCCCATCAAAAGGGGCAGATTGGGAAACACGTTTTAGGGTTTGGAGAAGGATAAAAAAATAAAAGTTAACTTTTAGAAGAGTTTCTCGCCCAAGGGGGGGAGGGGGTTTGGGGGAAAATGGGTTAAAATCGTCTCGACGAAAATAAAAACAAGGCTTGATGCTTTAAGTTCAAAGGGTGCTAAACCTGAGGGGAAACTTTCGAGATACAACGAACCATTTACAACGGGTTTTTTTTGTCGGGGTGTACTACGGGTTAAGAGGACCGGGTGACAACAAACTTTTCGATTTCAGGCGGTGTAAGTTTTTTCGAAACATAGGGATGCCCCCATTACCTTCAGACCTGCGTCTAAAACTTATGTGCCCTACGGTTAAAGTAGTTTCATCTACATTTTCTTTGGAATTTGGGGAAAACCCATGCGGGAAAGGGTGCGAGGGGCATTTCGAAAATTTACTCCCAACGGGGGAACGTGGGTTTTAAGTTCAAGGGGCGGGCACGTTTTTTAAAAGATTTGGGCAAGAACTTGAAAGAATTAATTGCTTGGGTTTAATCTTAAAATTATCGATGATCCGCCCTTTTTGAGGTGTCCAAAAATGAAATTTTATAACTTTTATGATAGAAAAACCCCCACAACTTCCCGATTTTTCACGTAAATTGGTTTTACTTCCCTTTAAAATAAATGAACCCTTTCCTTTTACGGTAAGAGACTTCACCAACCCTTTCATCATGCGACGAAGTTTTTCGGGGAAGGGGTATCATTTAAAAAAATAGTAAGTTATTAAACGAAAGTATAAGCAACTAAAGGATGCCCGGGACGAGTTGGGCACGTTTGCGAATTAAAAAGTTAAAAATATCACGGGTCCCTAAACCCGGGTGGTGAAGGGGCTCGGAACCCTGAGGACGGAAACCTTACCCAGACATTTTAAAAACAACCATCTTTGGATACTTAACTTTAATTTATCTCACGCACAAACCCATAAGACCTTTCGGATCCCTCAGAAGGGACTCTACCAAGAAACGGAGATAGCCCCTATCGAATTCAACGGGGGGGAGACGGTACAATACTTTAAAAAATTTAAACGGAACCCTATACCCAGGATATTAAAATTTTCTTTTTCCGAAGAGACCTTTCCATTAAATAAGGGCGATCGAAAATAAAAAATTAAAGCTTTGGAAAAAAACCCCCCGCTTTTGGTGAGAAAAAGAAAAATCCTTTTAAACCGATCGAGCCGGGTCGAAGAAAACGTTAACCCTCACAACCCCTTTTTTGGGGAAAGGAAACTTTTAGGGTTAGGGTTTCCCCCATTTTTTTTTCCCCCCCCAAAATTTTTTTTTTCCCCCCCCCCCCCCCCGGAACCCTAAGGGGGGTTAAAAACCTTTTTTGGGGATCCTAAAGAATTGGTGTCGAAACCGGGCTCTTGGGGGCATCTACCCAGGCGGTCATTTCCCCTCAAACCCAAAAGAGATCGTTTCTATCATTTAGGGGGTTACGGGGAGGCGGGAATCCCTCGTTTTAAAAACGTTTTATTTTCCTTTTTGTACTTTATTTACAATCATGTTTTGGCGTCAAATGGGAGATTGCGCGGGGAACTTTATGTCCCGGCCCAAAACGACGATTTCCTGAAGACACGTTTTTCGGGACGGGCTTTTTAACGGGGCTCCTTCAGGCCGATCTAGTTAGATGATACCCTTTTCCCGGAACGAATTTAAAGGGGTTCAAGGGACCTTCTTAAACCCTCACGACGTGTTTTTCTAAGAGGGCTTGGGCCCCACCCGTCAAGATAAGACGGGGAAAAACGTCAGTGCAAACAATGGCTCTCCCCTAAAAAAGGTGGGTTTTTCCCCGGGGTAAGTCCCTCCCCCAAACGGTAAAGGTACAGAGGTTTTTCAAACCCCGAATTTAAAACCCATGAAAAAAAGAATTTAATCTTATTCTACATACAGCAAAAGTCAAGGTAGGTGTGGGAAAGATTTAATCGTATCTCAAAAACATGATGTGGAGGAGGTTTACGGCTAAAGGTTCCCTATCGATGGATCGATATGATTTGATTCCTTATGGAAAGAATACAAGTACAGTAAAACCGACCAAAAATGAGACCTAAAGACGTCAAGGACGATAGACCTTTTTTCTTTCCGCATAAAGTTTTTAAGAAGTCAATTCCCCCCGAACTTTTTAAAATAGGTGGGAAAAGTTTGTTCAACGGAAAATAGGGGCGTTTTTGGGGAAAAGGGTTATACCGCGAACTGGTCACCGAATGTTAAAATAAAGTAACTCGTCCCCGGGGGATAATCCCCGGACCTTCCTACTCGAAGATATGAAAGGTAAAACCCAAACACGGGAGGTTTCTACGTAAGGAGCTTAGAAAGAATTCGTATCCGGGCGTTTTCCTCGTAGAAAGATAATCAGGACGTTCTGGAAAAAAGAGTAACGTTTAAATGGTTTTGGGTTCGACTCGTCCAAAAATTCATGGAAAAGAGGCGAAGGTTAGTTTGAAAGGGGAAAGGGGGGGGCGCGTTTCCCCCCCTTCCCTTCCCCCAGGGTATTAAGGCTAAGGGTGGGGCGGGGAGAAGTATCTCATTCAACCCTGTTTAGCCGGTTTTGGGTTTCCCTCCCGGAGGACAAAACGATAATTTTAAAATTTTGAACGGCGGTTTAGAAAAATCATATCGCGAGTGTTCGACAAAAAGGGTTTAAAAACGAGTGCTGGAAAACCCTTCCGGCACTGGCTCGGATGCCAAAAATCCCCGGAATGGGGGGAATCGAGGCACTTTTGTGAAAGCGTTTTTAAACCCCTTTCCCGGGCTAAAAAATCTTAAGGAAGGGGACACCCCCTAATTTTTCCGGGGGAAACCCAGTCGATCCATCGAACGCGGTTCTACAGCTTTTCCCACAGGATGACCCGGGAAACAGTCCCGGGGACCCAAGCTTGGGCCGCGGAGGAGTCGCCGAGGAGGAAAACGGCCCTTTTTTGTATCGAAGTTTGGAAACCCAATCGAGCGTGAGGAACTCGATGGGGCAAAGGGAAAGTCTCTGAACCTTTTGAAAAGTTTCCCTGTTTCAACGTTCGCCGCCTAGAAAGGGGACGAAGAGATCATTTGGGGGAAAGGGTGAACCCAACATATAACGCTTTTGACTATGTAGGGGAAAGTACATTGCCTTGGAAAAAAAATTTGGTGCACCCTACAGGAGCCGCTTTAACGCTTTTACAGAGAGGACTGGGTTTTAAAACTGGGTGAAGGGAGTACGAACTGTTCAAGTTGGGGAAAAGGGTTTTAAAATGTTTAGAAAAGAAATTTTTTTTTTTTACGCAAACAAGTAAAGGGCTTTTGAGGGGCTTTGGTGCGCGCTACATGAGCCGCTTTTAAAAGCTTTCACAGAGGGACTGTTATATCGGGTGAAGGGGAGTACGGAAAATGTTCAAAAGGGGGAAGTGTTTTTAATTTTTAGAGAAAGTTTTTTTTTGTTTTCCATCAATTTAATTTTTTTAAACTTTTTGGGGAAAGGGGAGTACGAAAACCCGTTCAAGTGGTTTAAGTTTTTTCTAAAAATTTTTGACCAAAATTTTTGAGAAAAAATTTTTTTTGTATGTATCATAATAATTGGTTTAAGGGGGAGGGGAAAGTGTTCTAAAAATGTTTTGACAAGACTTTAGGGGAAAAGTAATTTTTTTATGTATCGTAATAATCTGATGAAGGGGGGTACGAAAATTTCAAATGATGAAGTATTCTAAAATGTTTAGACAAGACTTTTTGAGAAAGATATTTTTTTGTATGCAACAAGTGAAAGGGCAAAGAGGGAAAGAGAATTTATAAGTATGTATGTAACCCTTCCCTAAACTTAAAAAATTAAATTTTGCTAAAAAAAAAAATTTGTATATTTTTTTAAATTCCCCTTTATCATAGAAAAAAAAAGTAAAGGGCTATGTTGGTTTCCATTCGGAGGGAGGAAAAATTTTCATTTTAATATTATTTTTTTTTCCCGGGGTGTTGAGGGGGAAGGGAAAGGGGTATACCCCTCATTTTCCCCACTCTGAGAGAGAGGGAGAGAAGGAAGGGTTGGGAGAAAAAAGGGGGGAAAGAAGGAGAGAGGGGGACAGAGATTTGAAAAGTCATTTTTTAAAATTTTTTTTTTCAGGGATAGTCTAAAAAACTTTTCGAAGGAAAAAGAGGGGAGAGGGGAGGAGATAGAAAAAAAGGGGGGGGGAAAAGAGAGAGAGATAGAAAGAGGGAGAAAGAGAGAGAGAGAGAGACATTTCTCCCCCTTTTCTACGACCCGCGAATCCCGCCGGGGTGGAAGGAGGGAACACGCGAGATACGGCGCGGGAGGTAAAAGGGGGATGGGGGGGGGACTTCCGGGTAAGTAAATTTTGAACCCCAAACATACAAAACCCCTCCCCGCGAAACCAAACCCCTCCCTGGTGACTCCGGATCATCCCCCTCATCTGCCCCACACCTCCTCCCCCCCCCCCCCCTAAACCCCCCCAAGTCCCCAAAATCCCATGCAGCTAAAAGCGCCCCTAAAAAAACCCCCTCAAATACTTTCCTGTGCCCTGAAAACCCAAAAAGCTTGTTACTCAAGTATGCTAAAATGACTATCATGATAACTACGATCGACGAAGGATCATTGTCATGGCCCTGGACAATGGCAGGATAAACATTATGTATTGTATCTGAATCGTATCTATGGCGAGTCATGTTTTGACTCAGGCTTATTTTCAACGTTTAGACATCGTGTAGTATATAAATTAATATCCTTTTTTTAATTTGACTATTTCTTTATCTGATTCATTCTATATAAAATGAAACTCTATATTTTTTGTGTCGCCACTTAGGCGCTAGAGCCCTTTTAGATAATTCAATTACTTGGATAACCACCATTATTAAACTGATTTAATTTTATGAGGTTAACTTTAATGTGTTGAAATTGTGGAAGATGGCATATATATTTTGTAAACATCGAGGTGCCATATCTTAAATTTATTGCATATTGAGATATCGTAAAGTAAAATAACTTTTTTATTATTACTTCTGTAATGTTATTGATTTGCCCCTAAAGAATATGTGAGAGCATTGACAATAATATCGTCTAATTTTATAAACGTATCTTATTTCATTTAAATTATAATCTATTACTTTGGCGCTTGAAGCACTTTTTTTTCCCAAGAAGGTACACGCTACTGTTAAGTGACGTCGGGAGTGTACCAGCCGAGTCAGATGACAATAAAGATTTTTAAATAATAACTTCCTTTCTAAAAAGTTCGAATAGAGATTTAAAATGTAACTTGAGTCATTTTTTCCGGCTCTCGAACCCCCTAGTAAAACCGAGATGTTTTTGTCTTGTATTTTAATTTTTTTAACACGACTTCTAGAAGCTTCCATAGTAATGGATATGTACAAGGAATGGTGCAATGGAGATAGCACTTTCAGTCCAGTCCTTGAAGTACTCGGGACTGCAGCTGCTGTCCACGATCCCCACGACGTACTATAGGTCGCGTAAATAGTTCGCCTACGACATGATCTATTGTCTCCTGAAATAAACCTAGATTTAGAAATAAAAACATGTCAACAAATAAGTGTGTATTAATTGATACAACATTCTAATCATCAGTAAACTTCATAATTGGCGCCCAGCGAGGTGGTAGAGAAACAGAACGTCATAATTGGCTCCAAAGAAGGGACCGTAAATCAGAAACACCATACTTTTTATTAATTATGAATTTAAATTTCGTTTACATATTTAATAATCATTTTAAAGCTTGTTCTAATTGGACATTTTATATTTTTTGTTTATTAAAAGATTATGGTGTTTAGTTTCCGAATCCTGAGTGAGGATCAGATAATCCCGGGGAGTTTGACTAAAGTCTTTTAGCCAAACTCTCGGTTATGTATATTCTATTGTATAAGTTATTCTGGATAAATTAACGTAATTTTGTGCCGTTGTTCTTTATATTTAAAGACGCTATTGTATCAGTTTCAAGGGTGGCCCCCTGGGCCCCTTTATATAGAGTCGCGTATCATATGATGGATGAAAATTATAATTAATCTTTGTATTAAATTCAACCCGTAATGCTCTGTCTCTTAAAGACTGAATCTCAAAATACTGAATTGATTACTGTTTATAACCTTCTTATAATACCTGCGCAACTCTAAAGTTATAGAGTTATCGTCTATTTAAATTTGATTTACAATATAATCATTTTGATATAGTGAGACCATATATTTTTCTGCTCTATTGTTATTGTTTTGAATAAACCGTTCAATTGTTGCTTTAAATATTGTAATAATTTCCTTGTCATTTGTTCCTTAGATTTCACCGACTCCCTTGTATATTATTTAATGGTCGATATATAAAAGGACTCAGAGGGGGTGTAACACCCTGAACCTTTCATAAAGGAAACGTACAGCTAGTTGCAATCGTTCCCGCAACCTCCGCGCAGTCTTCTTCCAGTTTAGCATGAGTTTAACGTACTAATTACCAGTTAGCACTTACACTCAAAATACCTTATATATGATTATAACTATAAATCCAAGAATTAATACATTTAATAATGTGTGGCAGATCTAAACTCACTGTGAATCGTGTTGCTGGAAACTCCAAAACTTGGGAAAGTTAGCCCCAACTGACTGCTCTACATTTTCCTGGAGGAAGTTCAATACACGGACATTTTGGGCACGCTTGCCAACTTAACTGTAATGATGGTCATTTCCCCCAAAAATGCTGTCATCAGTGGCCGTCTCCAAGAGCTAATTTGCGTTCTGCTTAATTTTAGAAACTCATCCCCCCCCATTGTTGATTTCCTTTCCTAATACGTCAGTGCATCTTGTATAAAACCCACCCCCCTTCACTTCATATTTTGTTTACTGGCGGACAGTAAAAGAGGAGGATGCAGGTTTTTCCAGAGCGTGTGTCTGAGGTCATTGTGGGGCGCACCTTGGTATGTCCGGAATGAGACTCTTCATCGTGACCTGGATATGCCTACCATCAAGGACCACTTCCGGAAACTGGCGCAGTCCTTCTACGACAGACTTACCGATGCCACCAATCTTCTTATCCAGGGGTTTGGGAATTTCCTCGTCGACCCTGGGGGGTGCCATCGACGTCCCAAAGCCCTGCTCGGATAAGTGAGAAGTGTCAATAGTGGTTATGGAGGCTTTCACCCCAGCACCCCATAGAGTAGTGTCTCGCACTTAACTCTAAAAACCTTAATTTAATTTCCCTACATACTTTTTTTTTCCCCCACCAATATTAATAATATGTTTTTTTTGTTTCAGAAACTTTGCGAAACGCGACAACCCCTCTGTTAGGTTCAAAAACCACACGGTGTGGACCGATTGGTCGGTACGTGTTGGAATTGCCTTCATGCTCCCCCTTCAGGGTTCTCAGAGCATGCTAATGTGATGATGTGATGATGATATTTTGTATTCTATTGTAACTATTCGTTGGAACAACATCCTAGAAGTTATCAAGGACCAGTGGGCTAACAAGCGGTGATCACGATGCTTGACGCGTCAGTCAAACCCCCTCGCCACAGTTTAAGTAAAGTCTGTGACTATGAGAATTTAGATATAGTAGTTTGGATGGGGTCTTCGTGATCTGTTTTTACTATGTCCATAAGACATAGTGTTGTTGTCGGAGTTTTTGCTCTGTTTTTACTATTTTGCACTATGCATAGTTTTGAATGTCAGGGTTCTGACTTTTTTTTTCTGTCCATAAGACACTTTCTGTCCATTAAGACAATAGTTTTGAATGTCAGGTTTCTGTTTTTTTCTATGTCCATAAAACATGGTTAAGAAAGTCAGATTTCTGACCTGTTTTTATATGTCCATCAGTCATAGTTTTGAATGTCAGAGTTTTGATTTGTTTTTCTATGTCCATAAGAGATAGTTGTGAGTGTGAGTTTCTGAACGGTTTTTCTATTTTCATAATAATTAGACTTATATAGCTCGGCAATTACCAGACTCTACCTTATGCCATGTTCCGGATAGTCTAACTCTTTAGATCGAAAAATGGTGGAAATCCGGCTATCTATAGCTTTATTCCATGACTTAGTTGTGTCCTTGACTGATACCAGTCTCTAATCTTTCTATTATTGTACCTTTGTACTATGCTCAACTCGTGGTTACGCTACCAGTCCAGAGTAATGGCCCACGTGGTATTGTTTATTTTGTCCAGTCCCCTTCAGGCGCCGCTTGAATTAGTTAATGTTTAACTGTAAGCAATTGTTATAGTCTCTCTCCAGACTTGTGTTGAAATTTAAATATACTATTGAATGACAAGGCAGTACTAATGAGGAAATGACCGGCCATAGTATCTTATAGCCTATATTCCTGGTAGCTAGCCATTAACTATTTGTAAACTTATTGTTCCTCTTCTAGGATCTTAACCTTTGTATCTCGTAAATCAATATGGAGTTACTCATGCTAGTTAGCCGTTTAAACTACCAAAGTTGTAACTCTTTAAACAAGGACTTTCTGAATTAGGTATTGTTAACTATTATTCTTTTATACCCTTATTAGGTTAAAGGATAGTATCCGCAAGGCTGGAATGGGGTTATATATTGTCGCTTAACCTTAAATCAATAATTGTTACCAATTTAAATTGCCGTCGCGTTGAGGCAGACGCAACTTTCGTTGTAAAATGTGTGTTTGTTCTACTTTAACGAGTTATACTTTTTTCTAATATAATTATACACTACCATACTTGTCTTGGTTGCAGGTCAACCCAAGGTGCTTCACACATAACGCTCCCAATTGGGACAGCAATGTCTAAAGTAACAGAGATGATTCCCATCAATAAAACATGGAATGTTTTGTATATGATCTCGTCTAACCATTTGTAATACTTTCGACTTGTTTGAATTTAAAATAAAACTGATTTGTTGAACTTGTAAATATCTCTTATGTTTCTTCCATCCCATCTTCTTTGTATGTATTTGTTACCATATTCGTCATTCTTTTATCATATAAACAGAGAAAGCGGCGATACATGAGGAACCACAATCAATGCAATTAGGTTGTGAATATCATTAAGGGGAATTTTTCCTTTGCAGTTGCTCAACTGGCATGACAATGATAATAGAAGCATTTTTCAATGCTTACCATGTAGAATTTTAGCAACATTTTGTATCAAGTTGAAGGTTTTCGTGCTCCAACTATTCAGAGAACTTTCAACATATGCTATCCTATGCTTATGAAAAAAGACTATTGATGACTCGTTTCTTCTGTATCTTACTGAATCACATGTCCTTACCAAAGTGTGTTTTCAGTTTTTGGCTAAGTGAACGTAGGGTGTGCTTTTCATCGCAGTTGTTCCTAATTTCTTCGTTTATTATATAATGTTTCTCTGAATTTTTCATATTCCTATAGTAAGTACATGCGCGTGTAAACCTCTTTGTGGATGTCCAAACATCAATAATATATTCACAAAGTTGATTGAATGACTTGGTTTGTTTTTTTGTTGTCCATTTTATTCGCTGCTGACGTTGTTATTTTTTTATATTAATTGCATTCTGGTTGAACATTGGTCTGCAGTATGTCTTCCAGCGATCTTTGTGATATCGAATATCCAATGCAGCAGCTTTCAGTATTCCTCCATCATTGTCACAGAATGTAAATTAGAGTTTGTAGTATATTCTTGGTTTGCTCATTTTCAAAGAGAAAGTTTTCCAAGCATCCAGTGTTTCCAGTCTGTGATACTTCCCTGGTGTTTCTTCACAAGGTTGTTTCTAACAGTTTTACTTCCAAGGTTTCGCTACAAATAACGCAAGCCGAATAAGTAGGACTTGTACGGCTACTTTGTGTGCCTGGTTCTTTTGTCTGGGGAGTAGGAATTCTAGCAGCATCTCCAATATTTGCTTCAAGGACAGATTTACTATGAGTAGCCTACGCTCGTGTTAGCTTATGGCCAACAATTTTAAGTTTGCAGAGTTTGAGAATTTTCCTGAACAGAGTGTCAACTTGTATATTTTCATGGATATAATTGTTAGTTTATTCCAAACCTTCCATTTCTGTGCAATATCTGCAATGTTGTTCTAGGTGTCCTGATTTGGTTGTTGTAGTGGATTCTTTTTTGGAGATTGTTGATTGCTCACATATCACACATTCATCTTCTGTATGAGTTTTGGTTTTCTTGCCAGTAGATTCTGGTGGTGATGCAACCAACAAAGCTTGTCTCTTTGTTGGTTTTAAAGGACCGGAATATCCATTTTACACGTATCTGTTGTTCAGTCACTGTAACAAAGAAAAAATTAGTGTACAAACTAAATAACGCGCACTAACAATTAAATGTAATTCAACCATAAACCACACTGTTTTAAGAATTCTCATATTGCGAAGACTGGCTGACATTTTTCAAAATGGCAGCTAAACGCCAAAATTACAGAAGGGGCTTCGATGCTAAATTTAATCCTTAACATGTCAAAAATGGACTGGGATCATAAAAAAAAGCCCTTCCTAAGAAACCCGTACATGTTTTGTTTTCGGCTGACTACGTATTGTCTATGTTCATAAGACATAGTTTGAATGTCAGGGGTTTCTGATTTTTTTCTATGTTCATAAGACATGAATGTCAGATTTTCTGTTTTGTTTTACTATGTCCATAAGTCATATTAAAGTGATCAATGGGAACACCCTTATGACACTCTTCATTACAAGCATGTAGAAGTAGATTAGATGAAGCTTATTCTTAGCATAGTATTTTACAATGAAAATAGCACTGTGGTCGCTACATATCATTTTTAGAATAAGTGTTATGTGATAAGAATGAGCTTAAATATTAATGCTTTAATGTATAATTAATAGTAACTAGTAATAGTAATTCATAAGAAAAAATACATCGCAATGACTTAGTTATAACATCTTACTTAAATAGAATGTTTGCTTTTAATAGTAAATGGCGTGGGCCTCTTTTCACTACTAGAAAATGTTTCTGTAAATACTTCAATAAAGAGTTCATTCGAAAAATAACATTAGAAAAAAACGTATTTTTAAAATTTGGATTTAACTAATTTTAAGTTTTGTCCGTACTATTAACGTAAATCAAAAATGAGTTTTATTTAGTTCCGACTGTATTATTGTAATGAGAAATATAGTAGAAATACTTCTCAATAAAAATATGAAAAATGTAATATTCTCTTTTTTCAATCAGAAATACAAATTTTAGTCGCTGACTCTAAAACAAAGAAAAATTTGTGAATAGCAACTAACATATTATGGCTACCACAAAACCCTTTCAAACGTGAAGGGAAAAAAGTAAAAATATGGGGTCTGATTGTTTTGTAGCGTGTTAAACTGCTGTGTAACACCAAATAAAAATACCACATATAAAATTTAACACAATAAATTACAAGAGCTAATATAGTCTAATAATATGGGGCAGATATTATTCATGGTGGATTTTTGTTGTAGCGTGTCAATCATGTAAGTTGACACTACACAATTAGGTACGTAAAAATACGAAGTTACAGTAATTATATTGGCAAATTCCATAGAAAAGGATTAGGGTTTTAAATATTTAAACATAATATCCTTCAAAGCCTACTGTTAACGACTGGATGGACTCGGATATGATCCACGTGCTATCAATAGAAAATACTACAAAGGATTTTAATAATTACAAATCTGCATAAAAAATACAAAACTTACAATAGTGGAATCCAAAGGGATAAATTTAAAAATAATACATTCAGGAATAATATGCTTCAAGGCTTACTCGCCGTGACTGGATGGGATCGGATAACGTCAAAAATGCCTTCTAGCAAAATATTTTAACAAGAATGGCGACAGGGTGCGTCCTAACACATCCACTTACTTCATCTCCAGTCGTAGAAAAAGGGACTAAAACTAAGTTAGGCTCAATCCCACGAACCTCAATTTCCACTGTAGTGGCGGGTGTCTTAGAATCTCCGCTTTTCCTCACCTCAGCTCAAGTCCATACTATCACCACCTGTGTTTTTACGTCTTTTTTATTTCTTTTTTTTGGGTTTCCCTTCTAGTCAGAGAAAGGGTTATAAAATAAAATATTTCAGATTTACTTTATATTTATTCTATCATATCACGTCGTTGAAGAAGAAATCTCTCTCCACGAAAAAGGGCCCGGGGCCCCTGGAGTGTTGGGAGTGGTTCTAACCACCGCGCCACTGAGAAAAAGACCTTCTTCACGAAGGAACCGGTGGCCCTGGAGTATTAGGCGTGGTTTTACCACCGCACCCCTGAAAGGAAAACCTCTCTTCACGAAGGAACCCGTGGCCATGGAGTGTTGGCGTGGTTTCTCACCACCACGCCACCAGGAATATCCCTCCGATTTCTTAAGTATAGAGGCGAAGTTAATAATTCCATCTAACTTAATGTTTAGTTGAAAGATTATAAATTGTTTATTTAATAAGTCCATCTGACTTATTGTTTATTTCAGAATAGTATAGTCGAGAAGACTATTATGTTTATTTTGACTTCTTGTTTCAGCCAGAGTGAAATAGATTTTTGGGTTTTTTATTATTCCCAACTCTGTTGAGTAGTCACAGTAACTCTAGTGTTGCTCTAGTTCCCCCAGACTTGTTATATTGGTCCAAAAAGCCGTTTTTTTTCCTATATCCATATGATATAGCTTTGATATAGGAGCCTTTAGCTTCAGGTGTAATAAAGACTTAATCCAAATGGTTTTATTTTTCAACGGCACCATATTTTTCTTTTGAGTCCTTAAAAGGGCTACACACTTGTTTTTATGCTACAACGAGGTTGTCTATCTTTTTTAGGACCCAGTTGGGTTAAATGTGTCAATGTATTGAATAATTTTTGTTGACACGCTTTGCGTTGTGGTATTAGCTTAGGTGCGTAAAGCGCGGAACTCCGCTAATTTCTATATGGGGTCCCCGCAGATAAATTTTTTTTCTCTTTGCCCGTTTTTGGCATCTATTGACGGGGTATTAGTTTTTGTATGAATTATTTAATGTTGTAACCCCAGGGAGTGGGTTATTAAATACATGTACTATTGAATGCTCTGGGAGTAACCAATATGGAAAGGACCCGGGCCCTAGTGCTATTTTGGGGTAGACACCTGTATGTTAGCCATCTACCAATGTAATCAAATAACCTTTATATTGCAATTCATTATACTGTGTCTCTTTAAGAATTTTTAAGTCCCCAAAACAAGCAAGCTAGTTTAAATTATTAAATGTGTTAACAATACTAAAGTATATCATTCCTGTTAACGTTTGTTTTAATTACCCCATGTTTTTCTTTTAGAATCACCTGACCGTTGCTGGGTCGGCCCGGTGTTTTTTAAATTTAACATTGTTTGAAGCTACTGCAAATTTT